>JAWWES010000038.1:4417458-4437229 GCA_035583135.1 Lophotriccus pileatus
TAATGAGGCCTCTCCCCCCCCCCCACACACACACACCCCCCCCCCGCCCTCCTTTGCTGTAAGATTGCTGACAAATTCTCTGGAAAATATCAAAACAGCCGGAGGGTGTAACCTGCCAGAGTGATGCACCATTATCTATTATTGATGGAAACCTTGACAAGTTCCCTTTAAAAAAGGAGAGAGAAAGGGAGGGAGAGAGGAGGGGGAAAAAATTGCACCTAATCTTTGTTTTAAAGCTACAGTTGCTCATTTTTCTCTTCCCTGAGGGCGGCCAAGCAGCAGAAGTTGTCACTGTGGTGTCACCTGGCGTGATGCTCCCTGAGCCCCAGCGGCCTCTGGGCTGGGCTGGGCTGGCAGGGAATCCATGGGGTGCCAGTGTGCATATGGAGGAGGAATATTTGTTTCTTCTCCTGTAAAGAGTCTTTTAAGCCTCATTTAGAGATGAAATAGGGCTGAGCTGGCAGAGACGGCACTGGGGATTGTGTCTGGGGAGAAGTTGGGGGCTTGGGGTAAGAGGGGGGAGCAGATGATCAAAGCAAACCACGGGGTAAATCCAGGAGGAGAGACCGGCTGTGGAACAGGAGGAGGAGGAATTCCTGGTAGAAAGAGTGACTGGGGAGAAGAATATCCAGCAAGTCCCTGAAGCATATCAAAACCACTCCTGAGCAGCAGAGGGGCGAGACCACGCTTGCCAGCACTGAGCCACTATCAAACACGCTGGCGAGTGACACACTGCAGGGATTAATACTTAATAAATGTCACTGGCCTCCTGACAGCTCCTGTATAATCCTCCTCTCTGGCCTCTTACAGCAAAGCAGCAAAACCCTCTAAATAAACCGGGTGGAGCAGGTGGTCCTGTTGTCCCATCACCCTGAGCCAGGCACGACTTGCCCCCCTCCCACCAGTGCCACTGTCCCCCTGCCACGGGGGACAGCTGAGCTGTGCTGGCTGCAGACCCCACTGTCCCACCATCCCTGGGGATGCTGGGACAGGCCCATGCAGCCGATGCTACAAGAGCCCCCCAGCATGGCAGAATCCTTCCCTCCATCCCCCTGAGCCCTCCCTGGCCCTGAATTTATAACCTGCTTGCTCTGCTGTGCTCGTGCTGACTCACCTTGCTGCCAGCTGGATGTGCAGCTCTAAGGGAGGCAGCGTGGCCGTGTGCAGGAGCTGAGGGCTCTCGGATGATCCACCACTATCTGCGCTCAGGTTTCCTTGTGCCTCAGTTTCTCGAGGCACAGGCTCTCACTTTGAGGGCCAGGATGAAGGACACACCGTGGGTGCCAGGTATTATCATTCACTGTTGCTTTTTTTATAGGTCCTCCAGTGTATTTCTCTCATCTCACGGCCAAGTCCCTCAAGGATGCTTCCGGGATCTATTCCAGGCAGATGCTGAAATCCAGCTCCTGTTTCCCCATCAGTAGCTCTAGGCCTGTCCTCAGGCTATTTAACATGAGGCTGTTGGAGGTGCAGGAATTACCCCCAGGGGTTTATTTCCCCACCCCACTGTCCTGTCTTCAGCAGAGTCCATGCCAGAGACCTCAAAGGTACAAAATCCTGGGCAAGACAGTTTGTATCTTATTAAATTTGATCCTGGCAAACAAACCTGTTGTTTATGCCCACTGGCACCGTGGATCCTGCTGAACTCCACGTTCCCATGAATCCTCGTGGAAGGACATCCTGCAGCTTTGCCTGTCCTTGGTTTGAAGGGTACCACCCTCTAACCACATTGAGTATCTCCTCTTCTGGTGTTGCAGGGGCAAATTTGTGCTCCCAGGCACCTCCTCTGCACCAGCCATTGCTTTGTATGCCTCTGCCATGCCCTCCTTATCTTCACCTCTACCCCATCCCCTCTTCTTCTAAAACTAAATAGTCCTAAATCTTTTTAATCTCTTCTCATGGATTATTGATACTATTTGTTGCCCTTCTTTGGATCTTTTCCATTTCTGCTCTATCCTGGCTGAGATGATGGAGTGATGAGCAGACTCTGCTGAAGGTGAAGTTTATAAAGTCACAGCAATATTTGCAGGTTTGCTGCCTCTCCCTGCATCGTCCAAACCCTCTGGCTTTGGGAAAGGGCAGCTTCTTCCCATCACATTCCATGCTCCTGGACCTGCCTGCAGCAGTACCAGGCTGCTTCCCTGGGGGCTTTACTCTCAGGAAGACCCCACCCAGGCCAGCAGAAGGTCTGTGGTTTTCTCTGTGTGTTTGCACTGGAGTTGTCACAGCAGTTGAGATCTGCACTCATGTTTCTCAGCCCCTGCTCTTTATTGAGTTCTCCTTGATTTCTCAGCCACCTCTGGGACTCACAGAGCTATTTTGAGTCCCCCACAGGTCTTGTTGCTGCACAGTCCAGAGCCTCTCTGGGCTCTCCAGGCACAGAAGCAATGTCACTGCTCCACGTGGTGCCTTGGCAGCATCCCTGTGTAACGGGGAGCAGTCCTGTTCCTCTTCCTTGGCTTGCTCCCTCCAGCTCTCTCCCAGCACATCCACAGCCTCAGCAGCTCCTTGTGCTTGCAAATCCAAACCCACAGGGGGATGCAGCTCCCGTTTAACTGAGGAGATGGCCTGATTTATACAAAATTAGTTGAGTCCTTGGGAGATCTTATAAACTCAGGGAGTGTATGTCCTGCTGTTGGGGGGTCCTGGGGGAAGCAAGACTCTCTGCCAAGGGGTTCTCCCCACCCATCCTTCTCACCTGGATACTTTATTAGTTAAATCAGTTCTTTTTTTTTTTGTTATTGGAAGGTGACTGGTCTATGAATCCCTGATTTTTATCCCTTGGAACTCCTTCAAGATGGAGTTTGGCTTTTACTGCTTTTCTGTGTTGCTGGGGGGTTATTTTATTCCTGTCACAGCCACAGGGAGGTGAGTCTTGGTGTCCATCTGAAATGTGCTGCATGCTGGGTTTTCTGCCATGCAGACTGCAGCTGTGTCAGTTCTATCAGAAACAGAGCTAAACCCTGTCCACCTTTAAGCTGGGGAGAAAACAGGATTTGGTCTCATGGTGATTGTACTGAAGGCTGAGCTACCTGGAGGAGTGCAGGGACTGCTCTTGCTGAGAGATCATCTGTGCCTCTTCTTCCAGGCAGGAGATGCAGGAGCACTGGGGCTGTGCCCACCCATCACCTCACCATGGACAGTGCTGTGATCCCAGGGCTGCAGCCAGGGGACACAGGCCAGCCTGGAGAGGTGCCTGGTCACAGCTCCCTGGGCAGTCTGGCTGCTTTGGGGCACTCCAGTTAGATGTGCAGAGACAGACAGGGGTAGAATTCAGGTTTGTGAGTTTTGTGCCTTCTCCAGGGCAGCCTGGAGCTTCCCTGGTTAATGGAGAGACGACTCTGAGATTCCAACTGCTCCATCTCACCACAGTTTTTACTTTCTCTCCCTGTTTCTCGGTGAAATCCAGCCACTCCTAAGCACACAGGAGGCATCCCCCAAATACCACAGCCTGCAGGGAAGCACTGAAGCCCAAAAGAAGCAAGGCAAGGTAACAAAGCTGGTAACAGCAATTAGAGACGTGATTGCTGAGACTGGGCTGCCAGAGGAACCCAAGGAATTCAGAAGCTCCAGCTCCTGCAGTGGGACCCCCTCAGCCCAGGTAGGCAAACACTCAGCTGACAAGAAATCAGCGTTTCATGGAGCTGAAGGTCACCCTTGGGCCAGCTGTGGGGGGACAGAGAGCGACCACTGTGGTCACCATGGTGCTGGAAATGTCATGTCCAGCTAGAGCATTAGTTTTGCTTTTCCATTGTCTGCTGTGCTAAGGAAAGCTTTGTTGGCAAATGGACTTCATGGGAAGTTTATCTCCCCGCTGCTGACTTCGTGCAAAAACATAAAAAAGAAAAAGAAAGAAAGCAATAATAAAAAGAATCCAACAAAAATTCCCAGGAGGAATCAGGAGGTCAAGTTTAAAAAAAAACTAAAATAAAGGCAGGAAGAACAAGCTACACCAAACAACCCATCAGCGCCGGCTTGACGATGAAGAGAAGCGCTCTGGGCTGAGAAATAATGGTTTGAAGTTTGCATCATTATCAGAGGGACGTGCCCCACATTTACAATGCTCTCTGAAATGTACTGGGGCTCGTGTGGTGCAATGGGAGAGACGTGGGGGTGGGCCAGACCCTCCTTCAGGGCCAGAAGGGGCAAGATGAAGCCCTGCACGAGACATTGCAGCTCATAACCCTGCACTCTTCTGAGAGGGACCTCAGAGGGGCTGGGTGACAATCGCTGGTTCATTCTTGTGCTGGCTGCCAGGCTGGTTGCTGTGCTCATTAACGAGATTCAGAGGTGTCTGTGCCTTTCCTGTCTAATTGCAAAGGTGAAAGGGCCACTTTATAAAAGGGGGAAGTGAGGCACAGAGAGGCCAGCCTGCCCCAAGTTAGCTTTCTGCGTTGGAAGTGATGCCCCTCCGAAAGCGAAAGGGTTTCCTCTCTCCTGTGCACATCCTTTGTGCCGGTGCCACTCACTGTTCAGAGGCAGTGCTGCCTTTCCCATGCCTGGATCTTCAGGATTCAGCACATCTCAATCCTGACCCGCCACAGGCTCGTTTATTCAGTGCTGGGCTCCCCAGGTGGATCTGCCAACACAGCTCATTCCTGCCCTGCAAGACCTCTGCTATTTCGAGCCATGACCGCCTGCATCTCCCCCTGCTCCCCCAGGTTTCTCTCCCCCATCCTTCCTGCATCTGCTGTCAGCTGCACAGACCGTGTGGTGCTTCAGCCACGTGGGCAGGTGACACTTGGCTTGGGCACAAGGTCTCCCCACCTGGGATTGGCAGAGAGAGGAAATCTAGGCTGTCACGTCCAATTACATTTTTTCCCTGGGTGACCTTTGTTTCCGTAACACAATTTTTAATATTTGACTTTGGAATATTGATTTTCATTTCCTATTTTGATTCCTTTTTGTTTTGTTCGTTCCTGCAGGGAGTGACTTGGTTCACCTTCAGCATCTGCTTGCTCTGTAGTGTGAGGCAGGAAGGGTCACTTGTCCATGGAAAATGACCTGGAAGAAAAGCAAGGTTTTAGAGAGCACTTGTGTAGGGGCTGGGTTTGTTTCTGATGCTCTGAAACGGGCCCTTTCATCCCAATAAATCCCAGAAGGATGAGCTATCGATGTGAACCTCCACATGTTTTAGGTGAAAGGACAGCCAGATGTCTGACCACTGAGGAAGTGCTGACAGAAACACCCTGGAGTACCAGACACCTTGTTAGCTTGTATATATTGTTCTGGTGATTCACATGTTTATGTTTCCACTGTGAGATATAGTTTCCAGAAGAGGGAAAAGATTAAAGCAGAGGAACAACCTTTATAGCCTTTTCACCTTCCACCCTCATCTTCCTGATAAGTAAAAGTGCAATTTATTTATTTTTTTTGGTTAACCCCCCTAGTCCCAGTGTCCTGGCAGAGGCATGTGCTCATGTGGCCAGGCAGTGGCTGAGGATTTGGGCTGAGATTTCTCTTGCTTGGTGTTGACCTCTCATCCCTTCCAGATATTTTTCTGTGGAACAGGAAAAAAAAAAAAAAAGCCAAAACAAATCAAAGGTCCAGACCAAGCAGGGAAGGGACCGAGGTGTTTTAAGGTCGGGATGTTGCAATAGGGCAAAGAGTAATGGTTTCAAACTGAAAGTGGGTCAATTTAGATTACATATAAAGGAGGAGTTGTTTACAATGAGGGTGACGAAGCCCTGGCAGAGGTTACCCAGAAAAAAAAAAAGTTGTGGATGCCCCATTCCTGCAAGTGTTCAAGGCCAGGTTGGACGGGGCTCTGAGCAACCTGGTCTAGTGGAGGATGTTCCTGCTCCTTTCAGGGGGGTTGGAACGAGATGACCTTTAAAGGTCCCTTCTGACCCAAACCATTCTATGATTCTATCACTCCTTGTCCCACCTCAGACAGAGTGAACCCACCCACTGGCTGGGCAGGGGTGTCTCTGCTCCTGCTCCCCCTTTTTGGTCCTCAGATGCTCAGAGGTCACTGTGTGCCTTTGGGAAGCATCCTCACGGTGCTTCCTCGGGATCACCACTGCCGGGAGTTTCTCCTCGCACCGCAGGCTTTGCTCTGCTCAGGCTTGCGGGTTTTGGGGGGGGGGGGTCAGCGATGGCCCCCCCAGCCCCATGTGCCGGCATATGCTGCCCTCTAGAGTCAGCACCCAAATTCTGCTTTTTTAAAAAGAAAAAGCTGGTAGAAAGCAAGTCCTGTTTATCATGTGTCAGAATAGGAAAACCAGTGAAAACTCCCCCGTGAGACCCCTCGGAGGGAACAGCCCCACGGCCACGGGGGATGCACAGGGAGAACCCACGTCTGCCCCACCTGCCCAGACCATCAGCTCTCCAAATAACTACTTGTCTCTCACTCTCCAGCACTCAGAGCTCCAGGGCCTGTCACCCAGCTGGGACCTGCCAGGTACCATCAGCTGCTGCACCAAAAAAACCCGAACACTGACCCTTCCTCAAGGAGGTGACAGTGGAGGTGAGTCCAAAATCACTGTCTCCCATCTGCCCTTTTTTGCTCACAGGAACTTTGGTGCAGCCCACATCAGCGTATATTTTTCCAGGTGACTGACACAGAAGCTCTGTCCCTTTCTGCATCGCTCCTCTGAGCCTCTCACCCAGAGTGTGTCCCCCCTCATGATCATGCTGTCCTCTTCTCCTTCCCTGAACAATTCCTCTCCTCCCCCATGTACTGGCATCTCACTCCTAATCTTTCTACCCTCAAAGACCTTAGAGGGTTTACAGGCATTAAGAGGAGATGAGAATCTTGTCCTTTTGCTTCAGTGTTTTACACTAATGTTTGTGGGTTTTTTAGCTCTTCCCAGGGGTAAAACTTTCCACCCCCCAAGGTGGTGGCAGAGGCACACAGGGTCACTGTGCTGTGTTGGTCACTTGGGGGTCTTCTGCACACTGAATAAAGTCTTTCAGGGAGCTCGTTGTGTCTTTACCAAATTGCCACCACCCTGACTGGCGATGTTATCGTGTCCAGAAGGCATCCAGAAGGTAGTTGGCTAAATTGTACATAATCCTAGTTATTCTCTGCTTCTGAAACCCACTTGGGCATCTGTGCTTGGGGGTGAAAGGCCATCATCTCCTGGTGTTTCTACGGAGATAGACCCAGCACGACCCCAGCCCTGATCCCACAAACTGGAGGAGAGCAGGGCTGGGGTGGAAGCAGCTCAGGATTTGGGAAGGGCACTAGAGGGCAGGAGAGCTCTTCTCTAACTGCGCGTCTCAACAGTCTTGTTAGTATTTCTTGCACAATTTCCCCTGTTCAGGGGGTCAGTTGTAAAATTCAGTGACTCACTGCAGGAAATGACCCTCTGGGGCTGCAGTTTATGTCTGCCCAGCACCGGTGGGCCAGGCTGAGGCAGAATCCATTGGAGGGGTTTGCATATAGAGACCAACCACCTGGAGTGTTGCTGGCAGCTTTCCTGCCAGGGAGTTTCTCCCAGCGAAGAAACATTTGGGGAAGGAGGTTCCAGTTGTTGCCCCCACAAACACACCTGGCATTCCTCTTGCTGCAAGGTGAACTTTAGCACTGTGATCTCATCTGACAGCAAAGCAGGTACATAACATACTCTTCTCTTTTTCCTGATGTAGCATCTGCACCTGAAAAACTGTCTCTTTGTAGGATGTTTCTTGTACCTCTTGAAGGTAACCAGCTGCTGACATCCCCTTTCCTCTCTCCCCAGCTTGCAGCAAGAACCATACCCACGGGACCTCAAACTGCTCTGTAACAGCTCAAAAAGTCACATCTCCCTTCACAGTTTTCCTTCTGCTCTCTTGGCCATGGCTCTGCCCATAACAACACATTTTTCCCCAGCTGACTCCATGGGATATTTAGAAGCATCGGGTTTTCCCGGCATTGTGAGTTACATCTTAATGCAGAAAGCACCAGAGAAACTCCAGCATCCCCCGGAAGGCAACACATCATGGGCACAACGGGGCTTTTTATATCAGAGCCTGTGAAAAGACCTTCCAATTTAGTAGCTGTTCTGTTCATATCTCACATTATTGCACACACGCTGCCTCTTCCTTGCCCAAGTCTGAAAAACGGAGGGTGTAAGAATAGCAGTTTCTTGCTTCATCTGTCTGCTTCCTGTGTGTGCTGGCAGTCGGGTCTGCTCTCATTAGCATCACCCTCGGCAGCTCCTCCTTACTATCACTCACTAATACTGTGAGTCAGCACAGCTCAGCGTGGATACAACAGCCACCATTTACATCTGTGTGAGCGAGGGAAGAGCCCGCACCTAAATCTTCTTGTGTTAGATTTATTAAGCAAATGCACTCAGGAGCTCTCCACGAGCCTCTCAACCAAAAAAAAAAAAAATTAGTGATAGAAAAATGCATAGTCTGCCTCTTAGACATTTCCTCCTATAAGCTTGTGCCCAGCCCGGGGCGTGTGAGATGTTTAAACAGCCTGATGAAGTCACTTTAAAAGTTGTGTATAAAGCTGACAAAAATAGCAACCTCGTGAATGATTTATTTCATAAGGGAAGTAAACAGCCTCTGACAGATCACCAGGCTTCAAGGATTTATTGGGATGTAGCACAGGGTGCTACCTGCAAGTCATGGAGCTGCTGTGAAATTTGTCCCTAATTAAGTTGCAGGAATGAGTTGATTTTCAAATAGGACCATAACTCTTTTATTGTTGCCTAGGGCCATCCCCGCTGGCTCTGCTGTTGTTTTCCTCTGGAGTGAACCTGCTTGTCCCCAGGGAGCTGCCACTGTTCCCTGGGCTCAAACTAAAGCAACTGTGTTAGTCAGGATGGCAAACACACAGCTGAGGGTATCAGGCAGCCAGGAATGTGAGTGGGAGTGGGAGCACAGTGCTTGTCTGTGGGACTTCCAGGAGCTGTGCTGGGCAACCCAGGGTCACATTGGCCACAGTTGCCCTGAGTGTGGATTTGGGCTGTAGTTCTTCACTAAGAGAGAGTTATCAGACATTGGAATGGGCTGCCCAGGGAGGTGGTGGAGTCACCGTCCCTGGAGGTATTTAAGAAGAGACTGGTTGTGGCATCAGTGCCATGGCCTAGTAGACAAGGTGGTATTGGGTCAAAGGTTGGACTCGATGATCTCAGAGGTCTTTTCCAACCTAGTTGGTTGTGTGAATCTGTGATTCTGTGTTAGGTCAAAGGTTGGGCTCGATGATCTCAGAGGTCGTTTCCAACCTAGTTGATTCTGTGAATCTGTGATTCTGTGTTAGGTCAAAGGTTGGGCTCGATGATCTCAGAGGCCTTTCCAGCCTGGTTGATCCAGTCATTCTGTGATGCTCGGCGCGTTCCGGCCGAACATATGGAAAAACTTCTTCACCGCGCGCAGGAACAGGTTTCTCAGAGACGATGCGGAGCCTCCTCACTGCAGGTACCCCCAGACCCGCCCGGGACGCCACCCCGCCCCACCTTCTGCCAGAGCAGGGAATCGGGGTTACGCTCCGGTCCCTTCTCCGCTGGCCCCATCCCGGGATTCCCGGATTCCGGGATGCGCGGCCCCGCCCCTGCAGTGGCGGCGGTGCCCGCGGGGCGGCGGTGCCGGGGCGGTGCCGGGGCGGTGCGTGCGCGGCGGGAGCCCCCGGGCCGCCCCTTCCCGTCGCGGCCCCGCCGAGCGGCCGGTGGGGCGGGCGCTGCTCCACCGCGGCCGCCGCCGGAGCCGCTCCCGCACCGCGGGGAACCCGGCAAAAAAACCCCCCTGCTCGGCCCGGCCCGGCCCGGCCCCTCCGAGCGCCGCCGGGCCCCGAGCGCCGAGCGCCGGCTCCGACATGTCCGGCAAGATCGAGAAAGCAGGTGAGCGGCCCGGGGAGGCCCCGCGGGGCACGGAGCGGAGCGCGGAGCGGGGGGCACCGGCCGGGGGGGCGGCCGCGATCGCCCCGCGGAGCTGACGGAGGTGCCGCGGGCCCGGCGCGGCCCGGCGGGGCTGGGGGAGCCGGGCAGGGCCCCCCATCCCTGGCAGGGCTCCCCCCGGGGGCTCCGGCAGCGCGGGCGGGGGAGCGCGGCCCGGAACGCGGCCGGGCCCGGGGAGCCGCGGGGGATGCTCAGCCCGTCCCCCCGCGGGGCTGGTCCTGCGCTGCCCGGGTCAGGCTTTGTGTCTTCTCCGCGTTTTCCTTTCCCCCCTCAGTTTCCCCATTTTTTTCCTATTTTTTTCCTAATTCTTTTATTTTAATTTTTGCGTTCCTGCACCCCTTCCGACCTCCCCGTGCAGCCGAGCATCAGCGCAGCCGGGCGCTGCAGCGCTTTTGGGGCCTACACGCAATGATTAATTTCAACTTCTCCCAACTTTCCTCCTCTGGTGTTTGTGCAGGATGAGAAAAGACGAGTCCCTAGGCAAATGTCAGAGGGGACTTGCTCATTTTTTTCCCTCCTCCTTGCTAAGCTCTCCCCTCTGCTTGGGGTGCTCCTGAGAGCCAGGGGAGGCTGCTGAGATTCCTCCTGCTCTCACAAGGAAACACTCAAGCGCGGATCATATTGTCTCTCTGTGCTTCTGGAGTCGTGCCTGGTTCTCAGTTGTCACTTTAGATGGTTGAATGCCCATGTTTTTCTCCGTAGTGGGAGTAGTACGTTTAAGAAGATTCAATTAGTGTTGTGCAAATCAAGCAGCGAAGTTACGTAGTTTAATTATGTTGCATTTAATTAGCAGGGAAAAATCAATGCTGTTTTGTATTTTTATTGTAAGGAATAGCTAGGCAGCTTCCTTCTGGGGAAGGCAGGGCAGCAGCCTGAGTCGGGATGCGGGAAGCGCAGCGTTCAGGCTTTCCAGGACAGCAGCCAGGGATGTAGGAAAGATTCCTGTTTCCGAGGAGCGGAGTCGGTAGCAGCGCGTTCTGGTTTTGATCATTCCACGCGGGGTTTGCTCTGGCTCCTGCGCTGCTGCACCGTGTGTGAGCGTGTTCTCCAGCGAGGCGGGTTCTGGAGCGGCCCCGGGGGATGAGCAGACTGGCTCCCTGGCAGCCGCCTTCTCGGTGGAGAACATAGGCACGTTTCCAGCTCTTCGCGCTGAGTTACTGTCTAACAAGTGTGCACCGCATCACGGGACAAATGTTACTCCAGAAATATCTCAGGTTAATCCGATGCACCGTCCCTTACATTGTATCACGATGGAGTGCTTTGCTCTGGCTGCGGGTTTTTGCGCTGGGATTCTGGCTGTTCCTTCCCGTGCTTTTCCACGCTTCCCTGTCTCCACTCATCCCTTACTCCACTGAGTAAGGAAGGTGTTAGCAGAGTACACAGACCTGGGGCCAGCTGTGGAATAATTGACACTTGTTTATGCTGGAGGTGAATTTGGCTTGGGATTTAGTAACTGTAGACAGTAATTACAGAGGTATAAATAAGTGATCACGTTTTGTTTATTCGTGCGCAGTAAATAACCCTGTGAGAATAGTAAATACAACTCCACACTGGCGAGGCAGTGTGGAGAGTTCAAGCACAGGAAGATGACTCTGTAGACACACACAAATGCAGAGTGGTTCCATAAACAGTAGAACACAAAGGCCAAAAAATACCGTATAAATATAAATACCCTATAAAATACCATGTAATACCAATAAAATACCGTATAAAAATCATACGCTGCTCAACTCAGAGACCAGACATGCTGAGCTCCCGCTGAAAAACTCCAGGTTCGTGCAGGATCCATCCCCAGGTCCGTGCTGTGAGTGTACAGCTGGAAGATGCAGTGGGTGAAACCTGGATGTGGAGGCATTTGTTCTGGTGGGTGTCTGTCATAGCGATGATTTGCTGAACAAGAGAAACTGTAAATCTGGGAGTCTGACCTCTTTCAACTGCTTGTGCTTTCATTTCTTTAAAAAGGATATTTAAAAGAAAAAAAAAATCCAGTCCAAATATAAATGGGAGGAGAAGAGGGAGGGCTGGGAGCCAGCTGTTCCAGAGCAGGAGTGTCCCCATCGCCGTTTCTGAGTGTTTGAACTCCTGATTGACACAAACAGTTTGTTAACAGCGTCACCGAATAAACACAGGCTGGAATACCACAGTAATTCTGGGATACTGTTTGTCAGAACGTGTACAGTAGCAGAACAAAGGATAGGGAGTCATGGCACAAATGCTGTGAGGTCTAAGGTCTGTGTGTTTGTGTACATTTGAATTTGTTTTTCTTATGGGAGCAGAAATTCATGCATAACGCGTTGTGTTGTAAATAAAATAGGCTCCTGCCTGATCACAAGCCATGGTGACAAACTTTGGAATGGGCTTGGCTTTGATTTGACTCCTGTGTCCATCTAGACAGGCTGCTGGGAAAAGTATGTTATCCCTTAGAGGGTTAGACCCCCAGAGATCTTGCACCGTCTGCTCCCTGGGTCCTTAACTGAAACACCTTGTTGGCACTCAATAAAAGACAACAATAAATGATTAGAGATAGCAGCTACCATCCGGCCCATGAAGAAAGAGCAGACAAGGCTCCCTCTGGAGCCTCTCAGTGCTGCTGTTTAATCAACAGAAGGGTCACTGTAGAGCAATTCAGAGCTCTGCTTTGGAGTGAAGGGCAGCCATCTGGAAACGTAGAATAAGATGGTATATTTTGGTTGAACCAGTGTTAGAGCCCCTGCTTTGTTAGACTCCAGCCAGGAGACTTCCAAATACTTTTCCAAAGCAGAACCCTCCTTGGCTTGAAGAGAAGGAATGGCTGTTGGCTTTTCTGTGCTCTAGAACTGTGACTTTTTGTCTTCACTTTCAGAAAATATTTGCTCTCACCCTTGTGATGTGAAATCCAAAATAGGGATGCCAAGAAAGAGCGGAGAAGGTCAGATTCTGCTTGGGTTTCCTGTTACCATGGCAATGCATGAATTCCTGTGTTTATTTACCTGATGGATTACGTGCTTCAGGGAATTGAACTATTCTGCATCATTCAGGGAGAATAAGGCAGTAGTTAGACAACATCAGGTCTGAACCTAAAGCTCTTGCTGAAGCAGGTCCATTCAAGAATGCCATTTATTAAAACCAAAGAACATATGGGTGCCATACTTTGAAGGTTTATTCTACTTGGGGGTTTCAGCCTTAATCTTGTAATTTCTTACAGGGTTTTCATATCCATTGTGAACTTGCTTTTCCAACAGCTGTCTGCTAAAGGTTGTTTGAAATAACTGTTTTGAGTCTTTGCTACCTGGAATGCAAGCAGTCATCTCTATTCTGCTCAGGATTCAACTGGATGTATTTATTCCCAGTAGAACAAAAGTGCTGTTGGCTTCACCTTTTACTTATAAGCACTGGCCTGATAAGCAAATTCACCTCAAATTCTCATCCTTTAGTATTGGTGGGATAAACATGTAGGGCTGATCCCAGGAGAGCTCTGTTCTTAAGGAAAATGGCAAAAATAGCAGACACAATTCAGGAGGTCAGATTATTCCCATCTTTATAGGAACTTAATGCTTATGTAGAGTCCTCCAGGCCAGTTTGTGTGATTCTGAATTGTGCATCTGCAAATGTTTTTGTATTAACGTGGAGTTTCCCGGGGATTTTGGTTTTTATGGAGGATATATTTTGAACTGTCATCATCTCTTGGATCTCTATGGAAATTAGCCTGCATAGTTTTTACACCTGTACAGTCTTCTGCAGTTTCTCTTTGTCTGTCCTGCATTCACCACCGTACCATGTTCCTCAGAGGAGGTGATAGCTTTCAGGTAAAAAGTTCTGCAGTTAACCAGTTTAAGTGCTGCTCTATTGGTGGCTTTCAAACAAAGTTAAAAATCATTAAACTTCTTGTTGTAATCTGAGAATTAAACCCCTCTAAAGACTCACCTCACAACCCTAAAGGCAATTCAGTTCCAGTTCTTCCTTACTTGGGCTTTTAGCACCTACTGTTTCCCACTCTACCTTGCTCCCAAAGTGACATCCCGTGTGTGCTTTTTACCCTAATTTGTTTAAGCAGCATCAACAACTCAGTCTGGTTTTGTGGAGAGGCAAAACACAGGTGGCAAGAAGATCACTGCTTAGTGTGTTTTTCTCCAAAATGGCACAAAGAGAATTTGGCATCTCTTGTAAAGCCATCACAGGCTTGACAGGTGGTTGCGTTGCTTCGGGACTGGCGTGTTCCGAAATGCAGCCTGCGGGATAACTGCTGCAGGATTGGGATGGTCAGAGCACTTGTAAGAGGGAGGTGGGCAAGGACTGGAGGAAAAGCAGACAGCTGAAGGCTGCTGGAATGTGAAGCAGCTGGGATGTGCCTTAGTCAGTGAAAAAGCAGAAACTGGAAACAATTGCAAAATTTATTTTCAGTGCAAGCAATCGTTTTCCTTGAACCGCAGTGACTAAATATATCTCTTGGTGTGATTTTTATGTGGTGCTAGCTCTTACTGGCTCTTGCTAACCTCCTGGTGAGCAGAGGGGAGTGGAAGTTCACTGTCAGTCAAGACTGTAACACAAATATCCTTCAGATCTGTTGATTCACTTGCAGCAAACATTTCCTATTTGTGAGGGCTCCAGCGTGGCTTTGCTTGCTGCAGTGTATTGCCTGAGTGGAAGAAACCATGGGGTTTGTTTCTAGGGAAAGGAGTCAATCTGTAATTCCTTTTTCAGGTTTCCTTGGGGTTTTGTCCGTATTTCTGGAAGTTTTGAATTGCAGTTGATACTTCAACTGATTCTAGTAACTCTACTGTAGGAGCAGATTGACTCTGATACTGTATATAAAATGATGATGTATATAAAAATATACATTAAGACCTTATTTCTTCCAAAGTCAAAAGCCTGTGGGTAGAATTGGCTAAATGAGCTTTGCTGTTGACTTTTAAATCCTTTGGAAGGAGAGTGTGTAGTTCAGAATCTTACAGCATCTGAACTGCAAATGGAGGAACACGAAGAGTTAACCTTCTAGACTTTATTTTAGAGAAGCTGGAGAGATGTTATGCCTTTCTTGGCAGAGGCATTTAATGGCTAATCAGATTTAATTCAATCACTCAGTCATTATGTGTATTACAGGTACTTCTCAGTTGGGCTGGTGGGAGGTGAAAGCTGGAATTGTTTGTTACTGTAACACTAAATTTGGAAGGTCCTTGTGCCCCGGCAGAGGTAAAATGAGAGAGGAAAAGACAGGAGAGCATCTCCTGTCTTTGTGCCAGATAAAACTCCAGAAACTATGTCATATATTAAAAATAACAAATTACATGTCAGAACTACAGGTAAGTTGATTTAATAGCCTCCTTCCTCTCTCCCCCTCCTCACCACACCCATCTTTTGCATAGTTTGGATACATGTAATAGATATAACTTGTTCCATTTTCCAAGGCATATCATCCCAACATTTTTCTGCTGAAACTAGAGATTTGGAGTCCTTTGCTAGTTCACAAAGCTGTTGACCTCTGTGTAATGTTGCTTAGCATGAAATAAATCCTTCCAGTCTGTGTTCTGCCTGTGGAGACTTTATATTATCTGGAGAAAAATCCTGTGCATGGAGAGGGGTCTTCCAGCTTCTCAGATTTGTGTTAGAATAAGCTTTTCTCTCTGGAAACAATGGAAAATATATTGTGCCGTAAGTGCCTGAATGTATGGGAAATTCTGCCTTGGTGTTATATCCTTTTTCCTTATCACCATTAGCAAACTGTGGGATTCACCCAGTGTCAGAAGCAGTATGGAAGGAGTATTAAAAAAACAAAGCTATTGCAAGGATATTGGCTTTGCTATTTGTCACCTTTGCCTAAATAACCAAAGTTTGGCTTGCATAGTCTACAGCTGAGAGGTATTACAGAACACAGTGGGATGAGGGGATGGTAATGGAGAACAGTGTGTTGTTCTTGGGGCTTTAGGGGAGATTAGAGGAAAAGGGAGAGCAGGTTGAAGGAAAACTAGATTTATTCACCTTTGCGAGTTTGAATTCGCAGCCCCGGAACTTCAAGACGTGTAAACTCCTCAGTGTATAAAAAAAGGGTACCAGAGGAGGAAAAAGGGACATCACAAATGGAGATGTTGATGGAGTGGCTGGAAAGAGCTGAAAGAAGAGAGAGGATGCCCAGCCCACTGGGGATGGAAGAGGAGGGAGCGGTGGGTGGGTTGCGTGCGAGGAGAGCGGGGAGGAGAAGACAAGACGGATGACAAGGGGGGAAATCGGGCAGGGAGGACGTTCCCGGCGGCTTTCAGGGGAGCCCGTTCCAAGGCGAAGAGACAGAAGATGAATCTCAGCAGTCCGGAAAAGCTGCAGGAATCCTGCAGGTTGGGACGTGCTGCCGGAGGAATGCTCTGCAGTTCTGCTGTTCACGTTGCTGCAGCCTGACAAATTACAACTCCGTTCCCTGACCCGCGGCACCCACTCTTGAAAGCACATCTCTGATCTCTTCTTGGGGTGTGTGACATTGGCACTGACAGAGCAAACAATTTCATCTCAGAGAGGGAAATGATGTCCCCTTGTGCTCTGTGAAGCAGCCTGAGAAAGCTGATGGATCAGATTATTGATCTGCTTTTGTTTGGGTTGCGTATTTCAGTGAAAGCTCTTCAGCTTTCAAACAGTCTCTCTTCGTGTTAAATCTGTTTGCTGTTTTAGTTGCTACTGTAGCTCACCTTGTCTGGAGTTTGTAGGATACTGTTTTCCTGTTGCGAGCAAGGGAGAAGGGAATGGAAACAAGCACAAGGAAAGGAGGGTCTGTATCAGAATGTTCACTTAGTGTTTGGGAGAACTGGTCCCACTACACTTGCTTTCTATTTGATCATATTTAGGAAAGTGATCTAAAATATTTGACAATTGACAAGAGCTGTATTCTGAGCCCTAGCTGGCATTTTGATTTCATGTTCCTTTCTTTTTTTTTTTTTTTTTGGTTCCCATTTTATACCACTTTGAAGGTCAGTTGGGCAGGGGTGGCACTGGAAAAGAGATTTCTTAATTACGGGGCTGAGGGTCTTTGAATTAAGCAAATGCATGTTTTGCATTATCTTACTTTACTGGGCGATGGTCTCTGCTGCTTTGGGTAGAGCTTTTTTGGTGCCATGAAAATACTATGCATTTGGGGATGTAATGTAAGATCTTGGTGTGGCCATCAGTGCCTCCAAGGAAACCCTAATTCATTATTCTGCCGAGGGAGAAAGGTTAAAGCTTGCTTGCACTCTCATGCTCTCGGTCTTTCTCTCTGAAGGCTTCATGGGGGGATGCCCTTTGTTGAGTACTTAACACATTCACTGAACCAGTCCCATTTATATTCTGAGCAAGATCTTTAATTTCATCCCTGACGTGTAGAAAAAGTCTTGGGTTTGGGGTAAAAAAAAAAAAAAAAGAGAAGAGAATTTTTCTTTTTTAGGTTTTCTGAAAAGAAAAAAATCCGTAGAGGCTAAAATTAAAGAATAGTTACTTATGGCTGGTAAAGTTGGACTAAGAAGATACTGCAGTTGGTTGGTTAATTAAACTTTGATAGAGTTTTACTCAGAGACTGAACATGTAGTTCTGTGTCTTTTACAGGGAGTCTTTAATATTTAAAAAGAGGAGTGTATTCCCAGTGTACAGCAATCATTGTTTTACCCCTTCCCTTTTGATGGGCTTGTGTCTGTGCTGCCCAAGAGGTGGTAAAACAGCCTCGGGAATTAATTCCATATTTAGGCGGTTTTCCTTTGCAAATCAGGAGTCACATAATCAAGGGTAATCAATAGCTTAGTTTTCACCCAGGCTAATCAATAGTTTAGTTCTGGTTGTGTGGTACATTCCAGTCAATTCTGGAGAGCAGCACTCGGTGACTCCATCTGATGGTGGGCTTTGGTGAGCAGGACAATACTGTTTGAAACCCAGCTCTCCTTGGGTGTTACATTATCCCTTCAGTTGTGCTCTAACTTTAACAATTTGACTTTGCCAGTTTGAGGATGGAGAGTTAAAGTGTGGGTGGTTCCCATCTACTTTTTGCTTAACAAGTAGCCTTGCCTTTCACTGTTGGGAGTGATGCGTGCTGCAACTTTCATGTACAAGAAAATAAAGTATCCCTGTTTGGTTATATTTTATCCATTTAATATTTTTTTTTTAAGTGTATTCTGCTTTTCTTGTTAGAAGAAGCTTTAAACTGAATTATGTACAGGAATAGTAAGTTTGAGGAACTAGGAAGGTCTGCCAACAGGTTAAGTTAGAGCTCATCTGTGAATTTACAGGGATTTACAGAAAGCATGGAGCATGGGTTTATGCAGGAGGTGGTTTGTCTGTATAAATAGCCTTGCAAAGGTCACACGAAATCAGATGTTAAGGTTGATGCCAGATTTTTGACAGAGCATGGCAGGAGCAGTGCAGGGATTGATTTTAACTTTTACTGCTTGGAATTACTTCTTCAGGGCTGCTATGTGGGAGAAATTTTCAGTACCCAAAAACATTGTGCATCTGACAGTCACATGACTTAAAAAAAACCTTAATCTTGTATCTTTATGAGCAATATCTAGAGCATAGCTGACAGAAACTGAGGGTGGGCAGTTTCTCTGTTTTAAGCTTAGTTTTTCTGGTTCTTTTCTGTTTGCTCTTTGTCACTGGGAACAGTGGCACTTCTGTCCCCTGCTCTGTCCATCTGCCCTGTTGCAGTTTACAGGAGGGACACTTAGAACATTTTAGAACCACCCTGTTAAAATGATCTGATGAATTTAAGGAATGGTATTTAAAGTACATTGTTTACCACGAGCCAGTGCTCTCAACTATGGCCAATTTTGTGAGATTCAGGTATACAGTATCCTGTTAAAGAAGAACCACTGAGTTTTTGGTGTGTAACTTGGTGCATCTCTCAGAGATGAGCTTGTTCCTTGTCTGTATTTCTCTTATTTAATCTGTAGCATCCTTTGATAAGGGAGTAGTGATAGCTCATCCATCTGTTATAACTCTTGCACTTCTTGACCAATTTCAGTCAAACTTTGCAGAGGAATGGATAGTAAAATATATTTAAATTTCTGCACATTTTTTGGAAGAAGACTGAGGAAATCAGAGGGGTTGCAAACAGTGCCTTCATTCGTGCTAAAGGGAAGATGTAGCTGTCCCATACTCTGTTTGGCAGCGATGACTTGAATCCTTTGGGAAAAAGCAACTGTATCTTCTGGGGACAGTTAAGAGGAGCCAATCAGGGACAGTGAAGGGTGGGTTTCTGTTAAAAGCCTGATAAAAATGGCAGGGAAAACAAACACTTAAAAACCAGGCCAGGGGAGAATTTGGTTCTTGTTGCTGTCCGTGCCTATTTCCAGGTGGCCTTTAAACAAAGATGGTTTTGTTCCTGTCTGTCTCAGGTGAGAGCACTTGTATAAATTCCTTAAACGTGCATTGGCAGCTCTTACTCTTAGATTTTATCCTGAATTCATTATCCTGGTTCATTAGAGCTCAAATGTGAGGTGTACCTTTCACTGTAACACTTCCAGGACTCCCTGGAGACATCAGGTGTAGCACAAGTGATACACAGGAGAACTTCCCTGAGCTTCCATTTGGCTGGAAGCCTGGCAAGTGCCAAGGTCCGAGGGATTCAAACCCTTGTTTGACACTGGTGCAACCCATAAAAGAAATTCCCCCATCAAGTCAGAGCATAACTGATTTTGAAATCATTACCAGCCCTGCATGGCTTGGCAGTTAATGGAGATTCTTGATCCAAGTCTGGCATCCAAAGTTGATAACTCCTGCAAAACACCACTCTCAGTCATTTTACCAGACCAGTGCTGTGGCTTGTCCTGTGAGAAAGTTCAGATTTTTGACTAGAATAAGTTGCCCAGGGAGGTGGTAGAGTTACTGTCTCTGGAGATGTTCATGAGGAGTCTGCACGTGGCTCTTGGGGACAGATTTAGGGGTGATTATGTTGGGTTGACACTTGGACCAGATGATCTTGAAGGTCTCTTCCAGCCTTGATGGTTCTGTGA
>JAWWES010000038.1:4440655-4465750 GCA_035583135.1 Lophotriccus pileatus
CCCCCCCCCCCCCCCCCCCCCCCCCCCCCCCCCCCCCGTCCTGGTGCTGGGGGTATCAAAGTCTGTAGGAGAGTGTACAGAGAGGTATTTGACTTGGGGCTAGTTAATATTTGTAAAGGCTTGTCTGGACACTCCCCAAACTCTTGCTCCAGGGTACAAATTTAATTGATTTATTCCACGTTGAGGTCATGTAGCAGTTTCTGTGAGTAGGCATCTCCGCTGGATCCATGGCTTTGAGCATTCCCAGGCATTATAGCACCCTTGTCACTGAGACTGGGTTTCTACCAGGACCTGTATTAGGCAGGGCACACACACTGGAAATGCAATCAACTCCCTGTCCTGAGCTTCCCAATGAGCAAATTGGGACTTTTTTGTTTCAGTCTATTTCTGGTTTTAATCACAGAGCTGAATCCTGAGGAGATTATAATATAGAATTCCATAGCTTTCCACCAAAAAGTTTGCTTTGAATTCAATGGATGTTTTGGTGAATTGCTGTAGTTGTGTTTTCTGGAAAAATAAATTAAAAATAAATTATGATTTTGGCCCAAACCCCTCTGATCTGTGCCAGCTGGGCAGCAGGGGAGCCCCTGTGCTCCCATGGGCTCATCCGGGGTATGTTTGGGAGGCTGTAGCAGCACTGCTGACCTTTGGCTCACGGAAAAAAAACAGTGAGCAAGGAGTACAGTGCTCCAGATGTGAACCTGTCTGGAAGCTGATTGTGCAGAGATAAGCTGCTGATGAGGAAAACTCATTCCCCTGTAACTGCTACATTATACAAGTGAACCCAATGTCATAGCTCAGCTTCCAGCCCAAGCCCAGTTACTTCCCAAGTTCTGCATTTGAGCTCTGGGCTTTTGTTTTGTGTTGTTCCTTGTTGTCTTTGATACCAGGATATGATTTCTTCATTGTCACCTCTCACACTGCCTTTTGTTTCTCTTAGTTTGCAGGTTTTTTTGATGTGTACACTCATGTTGCTTGTAGAGCGTCCTGCCTGTGTCACAAGGTTTTGATTCAGCAGGGTTGTCCTGGAGATGAGAGGGATGTGCCAGCAAGTAGTGGAATGTATGTCACAGCAGAGGAACATCCACACACATCTTGCACAAGCAGTAGAGCTTTTCTTGCTGCTCAGTGTGGTTCTGGGGTTGTGGCTCATGAGGGTGGTGCCAGTAGGAAATATGAGATGTTCTCACTTATTTTGAGAACTAGATTCCATTTCCCTTGAGACAATAATTTCATGAATCAAGAAGGAAAATGTGTAATGCTTAGTGTTCATCTAGAGCTTTACATTTTTGGAGCATTGTGCAAACATTTCTTCTGTACTCCTGACTTCACAATGGGTGGTGGAAAGTGCTGCTCGTAGTGAGGAGAGGGCAGCGAGTGCAACTTCTGCCCTCCTTTCATTCCCTAGCATGGTCTAACTTGGTACTTTGGTCAGATGATCTCTACTTCTCCCTAATCCTCTGTGGGCTTTTCAGTGATTGCTGGAGCTGTGAACCCTGTGAGTGGGTTGCCAGTTCACGTTTTAAGGATGTCATCAGGTAGTGAGAGTGGAAATAATGCTGTGTAGTGGTGACATCTCTCCGTGTGGGAAGATGCAGGTGATATTGTGTGCACAGACCATGCCACCTAGAGGAGCAGAGTGGGCTGGCAAGGCTACAGGCATGGTTTGCTGGCAAAATTTCAGTGTCTGTGCAAATGGCAGTGTTGAGACTCTCTCCCAGCAGTGCCCTTTGTGGCCTTGCCTCCAGGTCCTTCCCCAAGTCCAGTGTGAGAAGGTCCATTCATAGGCAGCTCTCCATTAACTCATCTCAACAAACATTTCTCAACTTTTGACACGAGACTGCTGTTCATGATTTAGCCTCCTGATTACGTTGATCCTAATCTTTCCCAGAGGCTCAACAACCTGAAATTAAGTTGTGGATCTCACCTCATATTCTCTGGAAATTGGGGTGAGGAATCTAGTACAAGGTATGATTTGATGAGATAACACTCTCCAGGCTCTGTGGTTTTTTTTTTTTGGCTTGTATGTTGCAACTTCTTTTGTGGGAGACTATTAAATTTCCCAGAAGATTATCCTAATTTCCAGAGTCTCGAAGTCTGAATTGTAATTAAGCACTTAATTTGATGAGGGTTTTTAGATGTCTTGCTAGTCTACTGGCAGCTCGGGGAAACGCTTCCATCTTCAGCCCAGCTTCTCTTGCTTAGGTTCAAGCTCAGAAAGCTGGGATATATTTAGAACTGGCGGAACTGCCAGCCAGGCCTCAGAAAATTGCTCCAAATCTCTGCTTTCTGAATAAGTTGAAGCCAAATTCAAAAGAAGTGTGGCTTTTCTGAAGAAGTTGAAGTTAGGGTGATGACAATTTGTCACCAACAAATGGGCAGTGGGGAATTTTAATAATACATTTTATTGCTTCCAATTGCATTGAGTTCCCCATTGCCACAAATGACAGTAATCAGGGCATCCAACAGGGAAGCAATTACTTTATTTCTTGATCATCCAGGCAGTCAGGGAGTTGTCTTGTGAGATAAGCAAATGGCTTGACCAAGGGGCATCACCGCTTTGGGACAGAGATTTGGTTTTGACCCACATTAGTGTAATATGTGGTGCAATAAAGTCTTGACCAATAACTTGGTCTCCTAGGATTTAATACACAAATACTAATGACTGAGTAGAGGGTTTTTTTCCTTTTGTGCTGTTTGAGGTTAGAGCTTCCAGTTGCCTCTGGTTAAGTTTTTATCTTCCGCTAAAGTTTCTCTCTGCTGTTTCAGTAAAACATCTTTTTTTTCCCTGCTCTCTCGTGTTTATGCTTAAAACCTCAGCAACAGTCTTGTAGACTGTATTCTTCTGTGCCTTTGAGTTGACCCTCATGTATTTTCACTGAGACATGAGAATGGCCATCCCATTTCCTTCTATTCTCCGTTTAAATTTTCCTGTTACGGGAATATTAAAAAAAAATTAAAAAAAAAAAAAAAGAAAAAAAAAAGAATTGCAATTAGTCATATGTTAAAACAACCAGACTAAAGCCAGCAGGAAGAGCATCCTCTCAGTGTCAGTGTCCTGCCTATGGCAGGGAGTTGGAATGAGCTGATCTTTAAGGTCCCTTCCAACCCAAACCATTCCATGGTTCTGTGCCCACGTTGGCTGTGGATGGATCTCTTGGCCGCCCCCCTGTCTCTCTCCTTAACACATCCCCCTTTTTGCTGATAACTTTCTGGCCTCCAGGCTACTGACAGCTGTTGTCCACTTGCTGCTAATTAAGAAAGCAGCATGAGCGATGGGAATGTGGATTGGAGAGATTGAACCCCCCTCTGCAGCAGAGCGTTTCAACCTGATTAAAAAGAGTCTGACTGACGACTGAGCGGCCTCTTTTTTCCCTCCTGTCTGGAGCCTCTCTGCAGTAGCCTGTTTGCCCTCAGAACTCCCATGTTAGGTGCTGTGCCTCTGTATTTTTTAGATCCTGTAACAATAACCGGTGTCAGAACGGATTTGCTGCTGAAAAGACGGGCACGTGTGAAATCTGAGCCCCTCTATAAAGCCACGTCTTTAGCATGCAGAGCGTTGTGTACATCTGTGCTCTTGCCCAGAAATTCAAATGCAGATCGTATTTTTTAAATAAAGTGACACATGCTATGCTGAAAATTTAGAACTAGCTGTGAGGATTGGGATCATTATGAATTAGTGGCGCTTAAGCGGATGGACTGAGGGATTCAAAGGTTTTCCTTCAAGTGTTTTTTTTGTTTGTTTGTTTGCTTTGTTTCCTTGTTTTGGTTTTCCTTGTTTTGCATCAGGTCCCAGTGGGTGGGTGACCTTTTGTGTGGTACGGTAACACTGTCATTTCTGTGATCCAGCAAGAGAATGGGCTTGAACTCTGCAATTCCCTTTCTGGCCTGTGCTCCTGTGGAGGTAAAATGATAGACTGAGGTTAATATAATACAAGATTGTTGTGTTAATACACAACCAGAAGGTGTGAATTCAAGTAAGAGTGGTGGTAACTTGGCAGAAGAAGCCTCCTCCTGTAACACTGATGCTTTCTGGAGCTCTTTACCCCCAGGAATATTGTGACTCTCTGTATTTTAGGTTAAATCTCCAAAATTCAATCTGTGTTCTTATCTGCAATAAGTGGGCTCTCTATAGCCCCTAGCGTGCTTTGAAATCCATGTTATTTGCCCTTATTTCTGAAATCTAATTTCTCTTCTTCCTGTTGTGATTTTTCTCCTGTTTGGCTGTTATCTTTTACCCTGGAGATGATTGTTTTTTGGTGTTCTTCAGAACTTGTCATTAAAAGCCCTATGGGTATATATAGGAGTAAAATGTTTACTAAATTAAATAAAAAAATCACCACCAGACTTGGCTCCTTAAGTGTGTGAAAATCCTTTAATAAACCATGTCTACCATTACAACCAAGTGTAATTTAACAATCTGAGGAGAGGAGGACGTACTTTTGACAGTGTTTATTGGTGTTCACCTTGATGACTTTCTGAAAGAAAAAGCATTTGGCTCCAGCTTTTGTAATAAAGAAGTGTTCTATGTTTGTTTGAAGTTGGAACAAGAGCTGCTTTTCCAGTGTTATCATATGTTCATTTGAACACTTACAATATTAAAATGGTAGGAAATGCAAAGCGTGGTGTGCTCCTAATGAGCTGAACTAGGCAGACTCTTTGGGACCTGGGTGGCTCAGGGTGTGAAAGTGCTCTAATCTCCTTTGGGCAGCTTTTTGTTTTCATGTGAAGAGAGCAGATGCTGACACGGTGCAAATAGAAGAGAAATCCTATCACTGGATTGGCCCTGAATCCCCAAGCTGCAGTTTGTAAACACAGTGATTTATGACTATCATAGATGAAAACAGCATTTCTTCTTTTCCCCCCAAGCAAATATTATTTCCAAATAGATCATCTCATTATTGGACTCTGGTTTGGCTAGTAATTTTATAAAATAAACCTAGTAGACTTAATGTTAGAAAATTAATGGGTTGATTTCTCTACTACTGAGGATTTATGGAGGCTCCAAATCCCTGTCTGTCTTGCTGTGGGAGGTAATTAAGAATATGAGGGAGCGGTTTCTTGGTTTGAAATGTTGAAAGTGACTGGAAGTATTTGTCCTGTTAAGTCTGGGAGCTTGTTGGGGGTGGTGAGATTGGTTATGCTGGGTCATTTGCTGGGAAGATTGGTCATTTCTTTCACAGTAACCTGCTTATTGCTTGGACAGCTTTGCCCAAACTGTTTATTATGTGCTGCCTGTGACTGGCAGCCTGTTCCAAGCCCATTATAGGAATATTATGTGGCTTCAGGATCACAGTCCGTTTGTCCTATAAAGACACTCATAGTGACATTGAGTTGAGCTGCTGTCATCCAGGTGGGTCCTCTGCCAATGCTGACATGTTTTTGCGTCTGCTCCGCATTTTCGCGTGACTGAAGTGTCCTTTGAATCCCCACCCCTTTCCCGTTTGTGCCATGAATTTCTGGCTCTGTAAAAATGAAAAGCCATCACACAGTCGTTTTGGAGGCACAGAGATGGCAGTTTCGACATTAAAGGGGAAAAAAAACCCATTCTGCAAATCCCTGTGAAAAAAACGGCTGCCTGTTTGGTGCCAGGTCAGGCTTTGTTTGGACTATTGTTTAGATGTAAGCCTAGAGCTTTGCTGTTAGGCCTGGAGCTGACTTCCCTTCCACTGGGTTCCTGAATGACAAAGTATTTTAGCAGAGTTGGCACCTCTTTGTTGGGTTGTTTTGCAAATGCAGACCCAGTTCTTAACGGGAGAGGACAAAACAGGCACTTCTGCTTTACAGTGGAAAATGTTTGGGTTGTGTTGTCCTGATTCCTCACAGTACCACAGGAGCATCCTTTAAATAAAAAATGGCAATTCCTACAAGAAAAATCTCTTTCTTTGAGGTCTGTTATCTACTTCGGTTCAACAAAGCTAGGACTTCAACTTTTTATCTTTGAGAAACAATTTTCCATGTATATGAGAATTATCCCTAAATGTTACCCTTTTGCCTTCTAATTGGCTAAATCCATTTTGCAAGTGGACAGTCACATTCCAAAGTAAAACTGCCTAGGGACTAATAATGTGTGTGAGTTTCCAGCCTTCACCTTGATTTGAATTAACTTTCCTGGGTGGAAAAGTCCTCTCGTTATAAAGTCTGAGCTATAAGATTCTTGTGGCGTTGAATGTTGCCGGTTTTATCCTGATAAATTCTGGTGTGTTACAGTTTCAAGTGATCTCCCTAAAAGTGTAGATTTGTACATCTGCCAGAAAACCAGCTCAGCTCTTCACTCACTCTGTTCTCTGCCAACAAACCATAAATTAACTTGGCTGTATTGAAGTATTTTCTGTATTTTTTTTTTAATTCTCTTTTAGAAGTGGTTTGAATGCCTGTTGAAAATGTCTTCTGTGAGGGGCATCTTTCAGAGTTCCCATATGAGTGGGTTCAGTTTCATAATTATGTGACTGCTATATATAGTGTTGTTTTTTAATCAAATAGGGGCAATCAAGCCGTTATGGGTGTTTTGTACCTATGACTTGTGTGTAATATCAGGATAGAAATGAAAATGGTAGTGGTTAAAGTCATGTGGCCTGTGGAAGCCTTCTGCAGAGGGACTCAGGAGTTTCAACACATTTTAATGAAGATGCTTTTCCCAAATCAAACGTCTTTTCCAAGATTTGTTTGAGACATCTTCCAGTTCTACACTCTTTGCAACAGATACAGAGCTGCCTCTCAGGTTAATGAGGAATAAGGGCACATTCAGTGTACTCAGACTTCTGACTGCAGACATGCCAAAAATGAAGCAGGAGAGCTGTCGTCCGTCTGTCATTCTTCTACAAAAATCAGAAGTTTAGAAGTAGATGTAGCTGAGAGTTTATTTGCTGAGCTTCAGAGCTCATGAGTACACGGAGGAGAAAAGAGGCAAAACTTAGGTGTTTGTTTGGGGAGGGAGGCAGAGTGAGTTTGCTGTGTAAATTTGTAAACAGGGTAGAAAGGAAAGGGAAGTTTCCCAAAAACATGTGGTAAAATAAATGAAGTCCAAGCACAGACTGGAAATCTTGTGAAGTCGTGCAGGGTGTTGTTGGAGAGTTGCCCCTGTGGGGAGCAGAAGTTTGCTGAGGTCCTGCAGTCAATGGCTGCAGTGTTCAACTCCCCTCGGCCCCCCTCCAAAACACACAGTTATTTCTGCTGAGCAACACCACCATAATCTCTTAGGCATAAGTATTTTTTAGCTCATGTGATCTTAGATAGCCATTAAAAAGTGATGCTTTCTAACTATGCTGCCACAAAGCCTAGTACTAGACACTTCTTATACTGCAAAGTGGTAATAATAAACATGGATCATTTGTACGAAGTCAGTTCTGTGTTTTCAGCATTGTAGGCAGTGGTTTATTAGTTGAAAGATGGTTTATAGTGTTTTTTGTTGTTTTACTGCAGTGTAATTTATTTTTTTTTTTTACTCATTGGCTGGATCCAGATGAAAACTCAAAATACACCAGGGTGAAGCTTGTGCAGGCAGGCTGTGGGTTGCCAGTTGATAATATTACACCCAGAAGGTTTAGGAGGTATTTACCCTTCTAGAAACAGCACCACAGGTATTTTTTATAAACATCTCTTTATGTCTTTCTGAACCCAGCTACTGTGACATCCTGAATGCACTGCACAAATCAGTGGGTTCTGGCATGTTTTCCATAGAGGAGGAGCATAAAGTTAATCACAGGGAAGCTTTGATGAGGCACCAGGCTCAGCCTGGGCGCGGGGCCGTGCTCTCCGCAGGCGATGGAGCAGGGCCTGGCCTGACCCAGCACCACATGGCTCGGGGCCTTGTGGAGCTGAACTTTCACACTGGCTGCTGTTCTCCAAACAGACCTCCTGAGCTCAAAAGTGTTATTGCTCAATGGACCGCGAGCTGAAATTGGTATCGATCCTCCTCTCAGGGCTGAGATCGTCACACGTTGTGCTGCGGAGACTCGAACAGCTCTGGCAGTTGTGGTTCTGCTGCTTTGTCAAAACCAAATTAAATGGAAATACTGGACGAAATTATTTCTTATTTATAGAATCCCAAGGCCTCTTTACTGCAGAATCTGGGCACTGGCTTTTAGAACATGCTTTTTTTCTCGGGGTGGATCATGGTCTTTGAACGCATTCAGGTGTCTCCCTGGCAGGTAGGGCTGGCTCGTGGGCAAGATCTCACTTTTGAAACTTGATGTTACGCCCTGCATGGGATGGGATATGATCAGGCTGTTGGTAAAACAATTACTGTTAATTCGCCAAGACTTATTCTGTGAGAAAAGAATAGTTTCAGCAGGGATTATAGAGGTGCTGAGCTAAGATTCAGCTTTGGTTTTGGTAAATTCCAACCTCAGCTTAGTTCCCTTAAGCTGTCAGGTTGTTGTATATTAGCATTGAAGGTGTTTCTTCTTGACCTCCAGGCCAGCTTCCTGTATGAGCAAACTGGAAGCTCATTGAAAAATTGAAACTTATTCTTAGTAGGGCCCACTTTTGGTAATTTCCATTAGGATTTGCCAAAAAGACTGCAGGTGTCTGTGGCAGTTTGCCTTTAAACCTCTTGTCCATAGAAGCAATATAACCAGGTTTTAGTTCAGGCATGAGGAGACAGGATAAAATAGAAAGTTGTCAAAAGTGATTGTTTACTGCTAAAGTAACTTTTAATGTTTGCGTGCAGTAAAGATAGACATCCCACTTAGACTGCCTAAGCTACCTCCTGTTTCCTGCCAGGATGGGCTAGGGATGTGCTAATCCTAGAGCTAAGGAAGGGGGAGCTGCCTCCTGGGCTGTTCAGTTCAATTAACATCTCAGTTTCCCCTTGCTGGAGGCACTGATGTTTCAAATTGTGCTTATAGAAGACTAAAATTTCCTGCTGCCCGTGGGCAGGCAGTAAGGCTGGTGGTTTGGTTGCAGAGCCTGTCAGGTATGGAACAGGGTATGGAATCGAGGATATATGGCCTGCAGCTCCTTAACCCTTTACAGGAGCAGCACAACAATAGTGTAAAAGCAGCTTCTGGCCTGATTACATCATAAATTTCACACCTGCAGTGCTGCTGTATCACTTTGCACACACACACTTGCCTGTGTGTGTGGAGATAGAGAGCTGGTCCTCTGGGGCAGCAGGAGAGCAGTACTTCAAAGCTGAGGGATTTGCATAGCCCTCCTGCGATGCCTTGTTTTATTGAGTAAGCAATATTAGGGAAGTTTACACTGGTATTGCAGTGCCTGTAGGAGATAGTGCTGGCCTGGTTCCTGAAATTCATTGTTCCCTCTCTTGCAGGGATGTGAGCCCCCAGCACGGTGCACTGGAGCTGTGCAGACATGTTTAATCCTACTGAACTGAATATCTGCTTTTCAGCATCTGAGCCCCGAGGACACAGTGCTAGTCAGAACAGTGAGCAACGAGGCTCCCGCGCGGAGCAGTTGCTCATCTCGGAACGTGCCTGGAAAAGAGCTTACATCACACTCTCACCTGGACTGTTGCCCTTGATCTGTGGCACTTGCTAAAGAAGGAAATAAAAATTGAGCATGTCTAAGCAAATGCTTTCCATGTTTTGATCTCATTTCTTGTGCTCAGATGAGCGTGGGCGGTGGCTCTTGGGCAGGGTATAAGGTTCCTCCCAAGCCTACTAGAAAAGAGGGGTTAGCTTTGCCATTCAGCCTGAATGTGCAAAGAGTCTGTAATCAGAGGTCAAAAATAAAGATGACTATAATTAGCAATGTCCAAAGCAACTGGAAATTGTGTCAGGCAGATCTGAGCCAGCTTCTCCTTTTTTTTTTTCCATCGTCTAATGAATGAGAGCTGAGGTTGCTCTCCAAGGATGAAATAGGCTGAGTCTGTCTTTTTTCCCATTCAGAGCTAGTGCTGTGGGGCAGACAAAAAGTCAAGGCTCCATTTGCAACCTTGTTTCTCAGCTGTTGAACCTGTAAGCAGGTTGTGAGCAATTAGGCTTTTCCCTAAAGCATCTGAAATAACGTGTTTCTGCTTGGTGTCCTGCCGAGTGGCAGTGACGACATCCCGTCACCTTGGAGATGGATAAACAGCTTCAGCAACATTGGGTTATAATCTTTCAGGTCTGAGTTTCAAAGCTGACAGCCGTAGGACTGAAACCCAAGCCTAGCAGAGGTTTTTCCAGCGTGGAAAGAGTCTAAATGTGCTTGAGAAAATGAGAGGATGGGAGAAGGAGTTTAAGCAGAGCTCAGTGACGAGGGCTTTTGCTTGGCCGTGGCAGGACTGTCAATGAAACAGATGAGCCTTGGCTCACATGCTCCTCACAACCTGGGGTGACTCAGGTAGAGCACACACATACTTGTGCCTGCAGGGCTTTATTTTTAGGTGTCTGAATCACTGTCATGACCATCTCCTCCAAGAGCCGCCAGACGAGTGGGGATGCCCACGGACCCCATATTAAGTCATGTTTGGTGAACAGAGAAATTCGACAGATTCCCTCACCACCATTGCATTTCTCTGTTCGGGGATGTTTGCTGAAGTAATGCAGGTGTTATGCCTCGTAGCTGGATTTTTTTTTTTTTCCATTTAAAATTCAATGTTTATTAGCATTCTTGGTGGTTTCCATGTGCAGAGCAGGGTGAGAGCAGACCACGGCGTTCATGTTGGTGTTGGAGGCTACTTGAGTCTCTTGTTGTTCTAGTGCTGCTGGCACAGGAGATGGGAGTTACAAGTCGTGTTACCAGTTCTGTAATCCCATCAGTTCTCTGGGGCTTGCAGGGCTGTGCAAAATCAGATACTTAAAAATGGGAAATTACCAGAGACTCACCAGATGCTGCTCGAAGGGTTGTGGGTGATTTGGTGAACGTTTCTTGCCTGCAGGTTGGTCTGGCACCAATCTGCTGGGGCAGCTTTCCTTCTGACAGAGCAGAAGTCCTGTCTGCTGCTGCTGCTTATCAATAAATTACAGTATCTTTTTCAAAAAGAAGTCTGAGAGCCAGCTTTGGTGTGCTGGAGGAAGCTGAACTTGGCTAGCAGAGTTTTACTCCTGTAAATCCCTCCTTGTTCAATTAATTGTACCTTTTTGCCATTTGTTTTCTTTTTCCCTATAAATCAGTTGGGTGATATTGCTGCAGTTTTCAGCAGCTAAAGGATTCCTGGTTTATGTGTCTGCATGCAAGGAGACTCTTCTGAAATACTTCAGGTGAAAAGAACCGGGAGGGAACCTGGTCAGCTGCTCTGAACTTGCTACTTGATCTTGTGCATCCTCTCTTCCTTGCAGTCTGAAGATTTGCTTTCCAAATATGACACTGGAAGGAAGAAGAGCTGTAGTACTAATGCACCATAAAATTAAAGTTGTTGACTGACCCAATCCTTTTCACTGCAGTCAGGAGACGTGGCTGAACTGATAAGTTGCCCTCTGTGCTTTCCAGTTCCCTTGCAAACACTGTGAGCTCTTTCCACATGAGGTTGCTGCAGCTGGAGATGCTTCATTCATGGTTGCTTAGAAAGGGGAAAAAAAAAAAAATCAAAATAAAAATGTGCTCTCTGACAAATAAAAATGTTTTGCTTCCTCTGGAGGCCCCAGAGGGCGGCATAAAAATAATGAAGCCTGTGAGTCAGTGAGCATTGCCTGGCCAGCTGAGAGGGAACTGAGCCTGCCTTTTCCAGAGAAGTTTGTGTGCTGTCACTGCACATCATTAATGCTCACTGGTTTATGCTCATTCACTGTAATGTTGCCAAAAAAAGAAAAAGGGCAGTCGGTCTTTCCGCTCCCAAAAGTTGGCTGCTTCCAAGGTGACGTGATGGTGGAGGAAAAGTTTCTTTAGCACTCAAGAAGGATTGTTTGATTCTCGAGCTGCCCTTCCTCCATAGTTTTCCTCTCAAACCTGGCGGCTCTCCTAGCAATTGGATTCCCTGGAAAGGGACTTGGAGCAGCTTACAAACAACTCCACCTAAGGTACAAAGGTTAGGGTGGGCAAACTTCCTGATTGACACCGGACCCTCCCTTTTTTTTTTCCCTTTTCCAGGTCCCATACCAGGACATTTTTTTGTTTCTGAATGAATTCTCTTTGCTTCAGTCTCTGGGGGTAGTGGCAAAGTTAAGAAAAAGGAACTCAAGGAGCTGGAAGTGGTGGGTCTGAGGCTTTTGTAGCACCCGTGATGCAGCAGCTGATGAGTTTAAAAAGGATATTTTAATTCTGTTCTGTCACATTCTGTCTCTTCTGTACTCGGGATCCCAGTTCATCCTATTGGGAACATGCAGCATCGCACAAATGCTGCCTATCAGCATTTTTAGGCTTCTAAACATCCTCAGGACTTCTGGAGAAAGAGGGCGTGAAATGTAGCTGAAGGCTGTTTGCTGTGTCATCTGAGAGCTGAGTGACACAGTGCAGGTGGGAAAGGGTGGAGAAGGATCTGGGGTTCTCCTCATCTGTTTCCTTCAACTCTTCTTAAAACCTGGTGCTTTCTCTCCATCCTCATGGCTCCACAGTGGTAAGCTTGAACATTTTGTTGCAAGACAGACAGAGCTGCCCTCCACCACAAAATTATTCAAAAGTAGTTTTACAGGTGCCTTTGCAGTAGGTTTCTGTTGCCCACAGCCCACTGGTGAGCGTCACATCGTGCCTCCTGCACCAGCTGTGCCAGCTCTCCCGTGGAGAAACTTGGCTGTTTGGGAGAGGCTGTTTGAGTTTCCTGAAAGCTCAAAGGCTTGGATTTCTGTCAGTCACTATGATTTAAATGTTTACTTTACAAGAGAGCCCCAAAGCTTTAGCCAGGGCAGAGGCCCCCAGATCTGTGTACTTACAGGAATGTAGTAGATACAGGTGGAAGGAAGACGTTGGGAATTGCAGCAATATCCATATAAAATCTTGAAAGCCCTGTGTGTTTCATCAGTCTCATGGTAAGCTCTCATGTGCCCATCTGTCTGTCCTGAACCACCTGTTCTGCCGTGTTTCTGAGAGCAGAATTGGGTCTGGAGGAGCCAGAGCCCCAGCCCTGGAGGCTCTCGCCGGGCGCTGCATCACAGCACAGGCAATCCTCAGCGGAAAGGTCGTTTTGAACTCCAGCTCGTTATTTTTGCTTCAGAACTCTTAAAGTCCCTGTCAGCTAGGGTTTAGCTGAAGCCCTGCAACTTGCCTTTTGTCTTCCCCAAATGATGGAGCTGAGCCCAAGGGAACAAATGCCATTTTAATGGGCATCGTTGTGTAACTCATTACATAAGTCACTGCTGCCTTCAAAGGACTCGTGGCAAAAGTGGCAGGAGCGGTTGATTAAAAATGTGCACAATAGCTTCATTATGGTGTGGGGAGAGATGTCTGCTGTTATTTTTAATCTGATAGCTTTTAAATATGTGCATCCAGCAGAGACCCAAATGGCCTTTGAAAAAGGAGCTGTTTGTGGAGTAAGATTTTTAGACTCCACTTCGTTCTTCCTAACAAGCCTCAAGAGTCAGGAAAAGCTGGAAAATGAAGCTTTTTTCTGTCTTCTCTAAAGCTGCAGGTTTTGGTGTGTGAACACATAGAGAAGATGGAGGGTTTAGTTTTTCAGGTGAAGGAAAGGTACTGTATTCTAAAGTTCGTGGGTTTTTTAAATTAAAAGTAAGTATTAGTTATATATGATCCAAGGACTAGATAAGTTGAGCAGTTAAATTGCCCATCCCAGCTACTGGAGCCTTCCACTGAGCTACGTTAGAGTGACAAAAACATGACCAGGAGGTCCAGAAGCAGACAGGGGGTTATTTCCCATCTCTGAGGCCTCCCATGTGCTGGTTACACGTGGCTGGTTAGTGGGACCCGGCAGCTGGAAATTCTGCTGTGACTGAGCTCTGTAAAAGGCTGAACTTTCAGTTTGAGTTTAAATAATTTGTGCTGGGTTAGGTTGATGGAAACCACCAGCTTGCACGTGTTTCGACTCATTTTCTGGCGTTCATTTGAGCCCAAGTGGAAAGAGACCATTTGACCATGGCAGGGGTGGACCTTGTTGGGCTTAGTCTTGCCGGCTTTCTCCTAAGCAGCCTAAGTTTCTTCACTCACAAACACATAAGCTGATTTATCTGCCTTCCCTTGTGCCTCTTAATCTACTGTTGTTTAAAGTGTGCAGTTCTTCCCTCCCCAGATTTAGCTGGCAAACTGGCAGGCAGCACCCAGTGCTGGAGCTGGGGGACGAGGCAGCTCCCGGCTGACCGTGGTCTCCCTGGCCCGGGGGGCTTGAGGGATGCTGAAAAAACCCTTCTGGCCTCACCTGAGAACAGGGCTGGTTGGAGCAGGCGTGCAGCGTGAGCTCCGTGGTGGGGGTGTGTGTGGTCAGGCCCCAGACACGTGCTGGCCATGGGGGGGATGAGCCTGAGAGCCGAGCGGGGCCGTGACTCAACATCTGGAGTGCGTTCAAGCGCGGCAGCCTCGCTAGCAGGGGATGGAATGAGCTGTGGAGCGGGTGACGTAGCAAAGCTCCCGGTCAGAAATCGAGAATCCCAAATCCGTAAGAAAGTCATTTGCAAGGGATTTTTTTTTTTTTTTTCCCCTCAGTTGTGTGCTGCAGCCCCAGAGCATCCAGAGAGATGAAATACGGAGAGATGGAAAGCCAGTGGTTCCTTTGAGAGAGAAATGCTTTAATACAACGCTTTTTTTGTTTTGGTTTGTTTTTTTCTTTCCAGTTGAAATCACTCCATCGAGTTTATTACCCTGACTTTTGCCATTTATCTCAAAAATATTTGGGCACTGCACAGAAGTAAGTACAGAGTACCTTCCTCCTGTGCATCAGAGAAGTTGAGAAAGCTGGTGCTGAGACTCCAGCTAAACACTGCTGGCTATTCATCAATAAGAGGCAAGGGTAATACGATAGAATGATTTCCAGTGGGCAGACTCCCAAGCTGAGAACAACCTCAATGCTGCATTAAGGGGTTTGGTTACTGTAGATAGGCAGGAAGGAGCAGAGGGACAGGAGAAGTGGTTTGAGCACTGCTGTGGCTCTGTTTTCTGCCTCTTTCTGTATGTTATCAAATTATTTGATCTGCAGAGGCATGCTGTGCTGTTTGAGCTTTTTAACTGGATAGACACAGGACATTAGATTTGTAAATTGGGATACACTGTAAAGAAAATTACTTTTTCAAAGCTGATCAGCACTATGGTAACCAGTCTAGGAAGTCTCTCTCAGCTGTGCTGTTTGCAGGAGGGTTTCAGGCTTCACCTATAAAAACTCAGGGACCTTAGACCATTGAGCTGGAATACTTTCCTACTTCAGTGTCACTTCTCTTTTATACCACTTCATCCAGGCTCATTACAAAGCAAATTCTGTATGTAATGCTTGACTGATGTATCAGCCTGCAAACCATAAGGCCCATCGTGCCGAATAATGTCTGTTGGCATTCACTGAGTGTAACCACAGGAGCTCCACAGCTTGGTCCGTGCTCAGGGGGAGAGGGGCTGCAGTGTGATGGAGATGCTGTGCTGGAGTCACTGACTCACGCTCTGCTCTGTTTAGACAAGTTGCTTCACCTCTGTGTCTGCTTCCCATCTGCAGGGTAAGGTTAAGACCTGACTGTTTAAGGATGGGAACGATATGTTTGTAATGTGCTTGGAAGAAGAAAAGCGCTATTTTAAGTGCTAAGTGTAATTGAGTGTGAGAGAATATTGGTTTGTGACTCATTTGTTTAACTGCAAATGCATCAGAAACTTGTGAGCAGACGAGGGCTGGAAAGTGCTTGGTGTAAATGGAAACCGATGGCAGTAAAAAGCTGCATTAATTTGTGATCTTCAAAGCAGGACTTTGTTCAAACAATAACGTTTATTACTTTTGCAAATGTCAGCTGGTTTACTTCATTACTACTATTTTAAGAAGTTCCTATTCTGCTTCTCTCCTTGCTCTGTGGGTCTGTCTTCCATCAGAGCGTGGTGCACAAATGATTTGGTGTTTGGTGTGACCAAAGGGTAAGGAGAGTAAAGGGCAGTAGTTGGGCTGGTGGTGGTGAAGGGGATCTGCTGTCAGCAGAAAAGAAACTTTCTCTGCTGACAGGACATCTTTTGGAATTCCTGACCATGCATACACGTTGGTTCAGCCATATGAGTGCTTGCCCCATAGAGGTGGGTGAGGATGTCTGGTGGCAAGGAATAAAAGGAGGTGGTAGTCTTCTGCAATCTTTCTCCCTTCCAAATATTGTCCCTACAAGGCAAAGTTATCACCATGGGCAACCACGGGTTTTGTAGGCACTGAGTGTTTTCTTAATGAGACCAGCAGTTTGGATCTCACTGCAGCCCATGGAGGAGCCAGACACAATTTGTTACTGCTACCATTATTTCCCTGTAGATTAATTATTGTAATTGTTTGCCAGTTCTCAAAAAATTAATTCAGAGCCATGACTCCTCTTGGCAAGCGTGGGTATGCGTGCATGTGTGGAAATTCTCATATGGTGTACGCAGTAAATACAAATGATTCTGGGGGGAGGAGTGCAAGAGCGTTATCACAGCAGCCAGGAGCTGTTTTCAGTGGTGACCTTCAGCACCCTGTGGAGCCAGAGAGGTTTTAAAGGTTTGGAGATCCCCTCGTGGATGTAAAGCACTGACGTAAATTGCTGCTAAGTTGGGGTGCCAGCTGCTGCAAGTGATTCTTCAGAGGCCAACTGATATGCCTGCATTTATCTGCAGTGACCAAGGTTTTTAGTGCCTCCCTCCTCAGTGAACTAAACAGGACTTGATGATACGAAGAAAACTTTGAAAAACATTTAGTTCTGTAAGTGGAGAACAGGTCTGCAGCCAGACCAGATTAGGATCGTTGCTCACGCAGCTTCTATTCATAGGATCCTACCAAATTTTGGTCTAGAGGACATGTCTAACCAGAGTGTTGGCCCTGGTGAACGTGCTCATAGCAGGGTCTGCGAGGGAGCCAAGTTTAAAGGGAGACAACCCTCACGGGGAGGGAGGCAAGCACGGGTTCCTTCCCCTGGCTGTGGTTAGGTGGTTTCTGAGTACAGGAGCAGTGTTTGCTCTGCCATGTGGTATTGGGCTCCTGGGTGCTAGATTTGACTCAGCAGCCCTTGCTGTTTGCAGGCTGCATGCTAAAGAGGTGGTGCAGTGCTGCGTGCACGGGGCTGTCCTTTTAACTCACCGCAGCCAGTGCAGAGAATTCCCAGATCATCTAAAAGGAAAATGAAACATACAGCAAAACTGCTCACTTTTCTTGGTAATGTAGTTAAAGACAAGTTGGGTAACTTCTCTTGAATTATCTGGGTCACTAGAGAGCAATTCAGACCTTCATTTATTAAAGTGCTCTTTGCTCAAAATACATTCTAAATTGCTCTCTACAAGGCAGCTTAGTTTTATTTTAGCTTCGTGGCTACAGATAAAAATATATTTCAGCGGTAAGTCTGCATATGGCATGATTGCAAACCTTTTAGTCTTCTGCTTTGAGATATCCAAAAACCCATGAAAATACCATTTTTCAAAGGGCTGAGCAGTTCTGCAGTTAAGCTCCTTGAAGGATGCCCTGGTATCGAAGCGGTTCCTCTGTTCCCCAGTTTGGGATACTGGAAATGAAATCCATTGCAACTGACATTTTTGCTCAGATTACCCATGGAGCCACAGTCAAAATTGATGCTACCAAGTGGGTAGAGATCATCAGCATCCTGGGAAGGGCATTGTCTTGGATTGTGTTCTCCTTCCCAGCCACAAGTCCTGGGTAGCAGGCAGAGCCCTGCCTGCACACCCGCCTGCCAGAGGTCTGTGAACAAGTCCCTTCATCCCCTTGACTCAGCTGCTCATCTGCAAAAGAGGGATGATGATTACCTCCTTTGTAAAGTGCTTTGGAATCTGCTGGAGATAAGTGCTTTGAAGAGAGGTGTTTTTCCTCTTCTCTCCAAGGCACAGAGCGACAGCAATCCTGCTGTTCCTGCCTTTGCTCTGCAGCATTTCTTCCTCCAAGGTGAATCGGGAAATGGTGGGGGTATTGTGGTTGGAAACATAATAGAGAGCCACAATTTATTATTTTTTTTATCCTGTTCCACTCAATAAATTTCCATGGTGAAGTATCTTTCAGGTAGTGCTGTAACAAAATGTCCCTGGTTTCAACAAATTTACCCCAATCCTGTAACGTATTTCTGTGTCTTTCTAGATTCCGAGCGTTCTCATCTCTCCTCGTTCACCATGAAGTTGAAGGGCAAGTTTCATTCACCAAAAATAAAGAGAACACCTTCAAAGAAAGGAAAACAAGCTGACCTGACAGTGAAAACACCAGAGAAGTCAGTGAACAAAGTAAGCCAAGGCCATGTTCTGTCAGTCCTGATGGTTTCTTGCTCTCTGGTACTCGTTTTGTTGTATTCCTGTGCGTGACTTTGTCCTCTGCAGAATTCTGCAGCTCAGGGACCCTCAGGGTTACTTTATGGATATGTATAAACTTCACTGTGTAGTGTTAAATCAAGGCATGTCCTTCCCTTTGGAGGGTATGATGAGACCTCGTTCCATAAGCGTTTAAATATCTCACTATGGAACGTGGTGTATGGCCTGACACATCCTCCCCACATGCACACCCTGTGGGTTAAGCTTGCAGCTTCCAAATAACTGCCTGGTTTTGGGGTGTGATGCATTTGAAAACCCCAAACCCAGGGAAGCAAGTCCTTGAAGATGATCCAAAGATGTGCTCAATCTCTGGTGACATCAGCAGGGAGAGTCAAGCAGATGTGTTTCAGCAGCTGCTGATCCCAGCACAATGTTCCTCAGACCCAGCATACTTCAGGTCCTCCAAGAGCTGAGGTCACAAACCTGTCAGTGTTATCTCCTCTCCTGTTGTGACCTGATTGTGTAGGCTGGAGACTCTCTCTACAGCAGTGCTGTTTTGAAGTATAAGTCGAAGCCAAAAGTAAAGAACAATTGAGATTATTTATGGTAATTCATAACATTTCCCAGTTGTTAAAGGTCTCATCCAGTGTGCAGTGCCAGACATGCAAACTTTTTTAGATTATTTCTGCTGAGAGTTGTTGTAGTGTTATTGAGACCAGCCAGCAAGATACAGTTATCTTATGCTGTATGATTTGCTTAACACCCAGAGGAGTTGCTGCAGGGCTTCCTCGCCCTATTCTGCACCATCAAGTGGAAGATGATGAGGGTTTTTTCCCCAGACTGTATTTTTTTTCTCCCCAGGGAGGCTGTGAATACACTTTCTAAGGAGCTGAGCACCTTGCATTGCTCACTGCTGTTTAAAAAATAAAATAAAAAATAAATCTGAGAGTACTCCTTGAAGGCTTTTAATTCCAACGATGTTCCAGGATGGTATCTTGAGATACCTTCCTTTAAATTGATATGTGAACCCACTAAATACATTAGAAAATGAAGAGCCCTTTTTAAAATGCTGTTCTGTATCAAATAGATATTAGTATGTTAATAATAGATGAAGTTGTTGCTTTTCTCTCTTTCCCCTAAAAATGGTGCAAGAGGATTTACTAATAAGCCATGCTGGTCATCAAACCCTTTTTTTATGTACAGATTGGGATTTTTTTATTGGAAAACAAAACACTTGCAATAATTTTTATTACTGCACATGATTCTTTAAGCTGTATTCATTTTTATACTGAGAAATATTGTTGACTTCTGGCTCATTCCTTATCTATTTTAATAGCTACTGGCCAACTAATCAATTAGTTGGATGCAGGCAGCTCATTAGCTTTGTGTGGAGGGAGTGGGGAAGAGGATATGCCTGGATTGCCGCCAGGTTTTCTCACTGGAATATAGACATCAGTTGACAAACAGGAGATTTTCTGTCAGAAGGCACACTTGACAAACCAAATATCATCCTTTTTCTCCCTCTTAAGTACTTAAGATGCTATTTTCGTGCTCTTGAAGTAGATAATCACTGCAGAGCAGAAATAGCAATACTAAAAATTAATGTAAAATCACCATGTGTGAGCTGAAGGTTATGCTCAACCCATGCAAACATCTTCTTCTCCTCTTCCCCTTTATACCTTGATCGGGGCAACAGTGGAGGAGTTTTTCTTCAGAGCCTGCTTTTGTCCCTTGGACCCTGTCTTTGATTCTTATCAAAGGGCATAGTTGTAGGTACAGTAGTGTCCTTTAACACTATATGCAGATTTATGCCAAAACATAGGGGAAAAAGGGATGGTTCCAGCTTTTGTAATTGGGTGTATTCTGTACAGCTCACTGTGACCCTTGCTGGTCATCTGTGTGTCATACATGATGCATTTGCAATAATTATTTAAGGGAAAACTTCAAAAATCATCCAAAAATATCTACATGTGTCAGGCAGGGGAGTGGAGATTTTGTTTTGCCTGAATTTTTAACTTTTTCTCATTTAATGCCCAAAAGGGGAATGGGTGGATGCCCCATCTCTGGAAGTGTTGAAAGCCAGGTTGGATGGGGCTTGGAGCAACCTGGTCTAGTGGAAGGAGTCCCTGCCCATGGCAGGGGATGGGATGAGATGAGCTGTAAGGTCCCTCCAACCCAAACCATCCTGGGATTTTATGGTTCTGCGCACACATATACACACACCTACATGTGAAATCTTTGGACCTTGGAAGAGGATTCATTAAAAAGTGTTCTTAGGGAATATCACCCAAAGAACCAGTAGGGAAGCTGATTAAAAAAAAAGGGGGGCTGTGTCCCAGATAATGTCCAGTGGCTGGACTCACATGCCTTGGTGTGCCCGATGGAAGGGTTTGTGTTTCCACTTGTCATTCTGAACTCTCAGTCAGGCCCATCCTTCCCATGCACCAGGGGAGTGTTTAAGCTATTAAGTCTCAAGCCTTTCTACAGGAAACAGTTGTTGAATGAAATCCATAAACAGCCACAGGAGCAGGAACTGCAGCCCACATTTTTCCTCTTCTGTTTGAGAGCTGTGAGTGCTGGGCCATGGTCACACTCAGGGAACACACTGATCCCTGAAAGGTGTGATCGTTTCATATGAAGCGCAAAACCTTCAGGGAGAGACTGAACCTCTCCACAGAGGAATGGTTGGACTCAGTGATCTCAGAGGTTTGTTTCCAATCTTTTTATGGTTCTCTGTCCTGGATTGAGCTGTGCCGTGGTGAGGGCACATGCCTGCAAAATGGGAAATGTCCTTTTTCATATCAGTGAGCTGCCAGGATGCTCCTCAGCAAGGGAGTTCAGGGCACTGTGGGCTGCAGATAAAACTTGAGGTGCCTGGCAAGCAGGATTGTCAAAAAGTGGAAGCAGCAGCAGAATTTGGGCCCTTCCCAGATGAGATAGAAAATGACAGAGTGGTTTGCAGATCTTGGATTGGAACTTAGACTTCTAAAGTTGGAGCTAGATGGAACTTGGGATTCTAATCCTTTTATGCAACTGGCCCCAAATTACTAACCAGTGCTGCCTATAAATTGTTCCTCCTAAAACCTTTTGGGCTGCTGGCCTGATTTTGCAGAAAAGCAGCAGTTTAACAGCTGACAAGATTATGGGGAGCACACAATGCCCATAGGTCATTAATTCTTGAAGGTGAATTTACTGAGGAGATAATGGATGAAATCTGACTCTGTTAAGCTCTCTGCTCCTTTTCTAGCAGTGTTCAGGAGTTAATTTAAATCTCACTTAGGAACTACTTGTGGCATTAAAACTCCTCCAGGCATACTCTGGTAAACTTTCCCTGTCCAGAGTGCCGTTAAGGTATCGTGTATCACGTCTGAATTTCCTCTTCTAGTGTTGGTGGTGGCACAGAAGTTGGTGACCACAGCTCAGCCTTGTTCCAATGAATTGTTCCCTTTGCAACATCCATTCGCCAGTCCCAAAATTTAGATTTCACACTTTGTCACAGCGGAAAGCGTGTGAGTTCCATTGTTCCAGCGGCATCACGAAATTACTTAGGTTGGAGTTTTTGGTTTGGAGGTTTTCTTATATTTTACAAGGGCATGTAGTGGTAGGACAAGGGTGATGTCTTTACACTGATAGAGAGCAGGTTAGGTTAGATATTAGGACGAAATCCTTCCCTGTGAGAGTGGGGAGGCCCTGGCACAGGTTGCCCAGAGAAGCTGTGGCTGCCCCATCCCTGGAAGTGTCCAAGGCCAGGTTGGACGGGGCTTGGAGCAGTCTGGGATGGTGGAAGGTGTCCCTGCCCATGGCAGGGGGTGGAACGAGCTGGTCTCCAACCCAAACCATTCTGTGATATGGTTTTTTTCTTTCACCCTCCCCAGTTTGACCTGGAGGTTTTCAAAGCAGGGCCCTTGATGTCATCAGTAGCGTTAATCTTGACCTAAAACTGATCAAGATTAGCCTTCAGTTTGGAATGCAGGTAGTGCAGAAAGTTAAAGCATGGGTGTAATTTTGCACCGACTGTTCTTTTGAAAGAGCAGTAACTCAGTTTAAAAGTGTTTGTGGTAGAAGGGGTTTTCTCCACTCCTCATGGAATGCACCTCAGTGTCACCACACTTCAGGTGTGTTAAAGGAACAAAAAAGCCCTTAAAAAACCCTGAAGTTTTAACACACCTCTCCTTTTTTCCCCTCCTCTTTAGAATGTATCATGGCTGGAGGAGAAGGAGAAGGAGGTCGTCAGTGCTTTGCGCTACTTTAAGACCATTGTGGATAAAATGGCAATTGATAACAAGGTGTTAGAGATGCTGCCAGGCTCAGCCAGCAAAGTGCTGGAGGCCATCCTGCCCTTGGTGCAAACTGATCCTCGCATCCAGCAAAGGTAAGTTTCCTCCTTGGATTTTGGGACCCTGACACACCAACGGGCTCCCAGCTTCTCTCCTTTCTGCACATTGTGCAGGAGACAGGGAATGCTGTGGTGGCTAATGAAGTGACTGCTATTTTTTACTAATTACGGGGTGGTTTTTGAACATAATTTAAAAGCAGATTCCCTGCTGCGAAGAAGCTCATGCTGTGGCAAGATAAAGCAAATCAGACTGGCTTCAGAGAGGAGGAAGGGATGGTTCTTAGCATGAACTTGGAAATTCATCATCTGCTAGTGGGAGATTCTCCTCAGATGGTGTTACTGTTTCTGCAGTCCATGATGGTACCCTAAAAGCTAACAAATCCAATAGCTTTACCTGAAAAAGGAGTTTATCTTCAGAGTAATCCTTTTTTGTGTTCAGTTTATCCACCCTGATATTACAGAAGTCTGAGCCTTCACTCTTTACTGCTTTTTTGGATTTGACTGGATCAGATGCAGAAGTAAATAGATGTACTTCAGCAGATTAACCAAGTTCATTCCTGTGCTCACTCAACAGATTATTATTTTATGTTTTAACAGATTATGTGTATTATGTTTTTAGCAGTTAGGCAGTGGGTTTGAAGCCATGAAAGAAGCAGAAATTTGCCAAAGCCGAGCTCATCGTGGATTATAAGAATTTGTGGACTTGCCAAGCCATAGAGATCCAGCTGCTGTTCATCCCATGGATGCTGGAGCTGTTGATTTACAGAAAGCAAACATTGTTGAGTAATATGGAAAGAGCAAAGTTAGCACAGACAGAGAAAAGCACAAAACTAAGCAGAGAAATGCAGGTGTTTGGTTCCTGAAATCCTCCCAGGCTTTTCACTGGTCCCATTTATTTTCCCATTAAATATCTCCAGATTTTTTTTCTTTCAAGACCTTTATTGCAACTCTGGTGCAAGAAGGGGTTATAGCATGGTTGAGACAGCACTGGGGTGCCAAATACTTTGCAAACAGAATGCTCAGCTGTGTTTGGCCCCAGTGCACAACCCAAATGAAGGAGACAGTGGGATTGTATCAGTCCTGTGGCTGAGGCAGGTGGGATCCAGTTTAGGTTGGATCTGTTGAACCACGAAGACAAATAGCTCTTGGAATGGGAATGTTCATCAGGCTTCTGGATGCAGACACAAAAGTTTCTTCAGTTGTTACCAGGTTTCCCCTTGCCATTAAATTCCTGAAAAGCACCTGCTTTCACTTAATAAAAGAGAGAACAAACTTTCCTCTTAACCAGGAGAACATGTGAAATGTTCAGCAAATGTGTTTAGGGTAGAACATGTCATTTTTATCATCGCTTGATTTGATTTATGTATTCAGGGGGTGTTTGCTGGGAGATTTTTCCTTCCAAGAATATATTTGGAAATAAATATCAAATAAGTGGTGTTCAGCAGATGAAGTATTTCAGACATTTCTATTCTTCACAGTTTTTATCTGTTCTCTCTTAGTAGTGAACTCATGCAAACTTGACTGTTGGATACCCATATTTGTCCATATAAGCAGAATTTTCAGTCAGTACTCAGTGGAGTCCTCTACTCAGTGATAAGTCTCACTTTCTGGAAACAGTGTGGATTAAGGCACAGATCCCATGTGTATGCTCTGCCTGTCTTAGCCTCCCAAAAAACCCAAAAGGAAATCTGGCTTTCTCAAAAAACCGTGTCCTTTCCGGCCTACCTATTGTACCTTAGTGGCAGGACACAAAGGGGTGATTTTGGTGGCAAATCCCCCTCAAGAAAAGTGAGCAAGGCTTGTGTCAGTGTAGAAGAAAGCCCTACAATTATTGTTGGACTTCTTTTTGCTTTAGGGGAAGCATTTGCATCAAGGAAAGAAGTAATTAAATCTAGCACAAAATGGGCTTTCAATTACCGCCTCCTTAGAAGGAAGCAGGCTGAAGATTAATGGCAAAGAAATCAAAGCCACAGAAAGAGGTGGGGGAGGGCCCTGTTTAGGAAATATCTCCTACCAAGCTAATTTCATTTGAAATGGGAACAAATGGCAGGCAGCATCCTTTAAAAAAAAACCAACCAAACCCAAACAACAGCCACAATCAAGTCCTTGCCATTGTTTTTTATCCTCTGGTCCTAAGGTGACAACAGTTCTTTTCCCAGTCCTGCAAACCTCATTCACCCAGATAAACTCATTGAAGCTTGTGGGCTTGGTTCTTTTCTCACAGGTAATGAAATTACTGGAGTTAAGCCAATGGAAAATGGATACCGAAAGAGAAACGGGAAGAGCTGGAACACTTGTATCAGTAATGATTGCAAGATTACACCTTCTCTTATCTGTTTATGGTTTTGATGCAGCTTGAAATTGATTTAACTTGACAAAGAATTGCTGAAGCGCTGCCATCAGCAGTACTGTTAACACACCTTGTTTAGTAATGAAGTCAGTGTTTTCAGAATGGCCAGGGAAATGCCTGGGAGCACTGTTGGTACAGTTAACTTTTACTTAGAGTTGTCATCCTTCCAAAATTATTTTTTTTTCTTTTTTTTTTT
>JAWWES010000038.1:4465850-4560172 GCA_035583135.1 Lophotriccus pileatus
CTTCAATTCTGTTTCTCATTAAAAACAAAACAAAGCAACACCCTTCCTCTTTCAAACCTGAAATTCATTCAGTTCAGTTTCTCTAAAGAAGTAACTTTAATTACATGTTTTCAGGCATTATAAACAGTGAGGCAGTGACTTGTAAAGGAATGAATAGAGTCAGCTCTCAATGATCCAAGGCATTTTTTGGGGAGAGTTAATATGGAAGAAGGAAACCATAGATAATAGTGAAATAACATAGGTTAAACTTAAATGTAGTACTTAAGTACTTACGTTTAAAGTTAAGGCATAGGATGGAGCTGTAAATTAAAATGGAAGGAATGTTATTTTTAGCATGGCTGTGTTAACCTGCAGCCCAGATCATACCTTCTGATAACTGGGAATGAACTATTGATGGTTTGTACTTTCATACTGTCATCCCATTGGGTGCTAGAGAACGGGAGAGCAACTGCAGCTGAGCAACTGAAGAGAAGCCTGAGCTTTGGCACCTGCTAAACGCAAATTCTGAATGTCAGAGAGAAAAGCAGACCCATCACACTTTTAACAGTGTGAAATGCACTCTCATGACGTTTGATGATGTCTCCATAATTTCATTTTGTACTTTTTTTTACCTCCTCTGCTGCCCAGTTCTGCCATCTCGTCCTGCTACAGCCGCGTGTACCAGAGCCTGGCCAACCTCATCCGCTGGTCTGACCAGGTGATGCTGGAGGGGGTGAACTCAGAAGACAAGGAGATGGTGACAACAGTGAAGGATGTCATAAAAGCTGTTCTGGATGGAGTCAAGGTACACGAGAGAGATATTGTAAATCAGGTTATATAAAGTGCGTGATGATGTGTCTTAGAAAAGATCTTTGTAAAAGAGGTTTTTAAGTGCAGGTTAAATATGAAGGTCCTATTCTTGCCTTCAGTTAACTATCCCTTAAATCAGCTGCTCCATAAGTGAAATGATCCTGCTTGAAGTGCTGGTTAAAGACTAGCACAAACAGTTTGGCTCTTAGTGTGAACTTCTGAATTGCTTACCCTGGCATTTGGGTGAGTTGGAAGAAGCAATAAATCTTTATTTGGCATTGTATTAATTTTCAGCAACTCATTCCCAGTCTCCTATGCAGAGTTTGCATATTTTCTGTCTAGGCAAAATAAAGCAAAAATGCTCCCTGTCAATGCCCACAGAGAATCAAAGGCTCCAGCTCCATCTTCTAAGGTAAAATTCAAGGGATTTGTCAGTGATACATCACCACTCTCAGCAGTTGGATTAGGGTGGGGAACAGGTGATGTGCTAAACTCAATTTTCTGGAGATTAATTTTGCATAACTCATGGAAATGTTTAACAGAAATCTTTGTATCCATTGTGAGACCTGCTTGTAGCATTCCCTCAGTGTTCCACCCTGGGAAAGTTGTTGGATTTCCTTCTACCTCCCTGGGAGTTTTTGGTACCCATTATTTCTGTGTCTCAGGCTTGTCATTCACCTGTCTTAACGCTACAGGTAAAAGTTTGCTTGACTTGGGCTTAGCACAGACTGTCATCTCCTGCTGAATGCAAAAACCAAGTGGATCTCCCAAGCTTTGACTGTAACATTTTCAGGCCTCTTGCTTTGCATCCTCTGGAGATCTCTTTAGTGTTACTCAAACACAGATACTAAAATCTGCCATTACTTTATGAGCCATTTAAATAAATATCTTTGAAACAAAACATTTCCATCACCTAAAGAAGATGGATTTTCCAGGATTATTTTGTGCAATATGCTCTTTAAGCTCCACGTTTTAAAAGTAAAGCTGGTCTTAAATTTGCACAGCAGGAGAGAGGAAAAGAGTTTAGCCTAAAGTCTCAGCTGCTGTTAGGGTGGGAATTCAGCAGCAATTTTATGTGAAAATCTGTAATATCTGAACTGTAATACCCCAGCAAATGGCGAGTTATCACTGGCTGGATCTGCACAATCCTGTGGAGAGATGTGTTATCCCCAGATCTGGAGCAGAATTGTGTGGTCTCATCGCAGGAGACTTGGACACGCGTTGTCCTTTCACTTCAAGCAGCATTTAAACCCTGATGGAGAAGGAGGTTTGGGGTGGGGGGAAATCTCAGATGGGAGAAGATCTGAGTCTTGGATGTCTGCTCTGTCATCCAGCCCAGGGCATGTCCATGCAGTGCTAAGCCTGAGCTCTGGAGCCCCACTGAGCACCGTGGTCTCTGCTTTGTTGTTAGACCGTAAGTTATTTTGGCCTTCCAGTTGGAGCTGACTTATGTCTGGTCAGCCTGGAACATGGTTAGAGCAGATGTGTGGCTGTCTGGGTAGATGTGAACGTGTCTGCCCATGGACAGGGCAGCATTTGGAGGTGGCATGCTCTCTTCTACTGCGTGGCGAAGCACAAGGTTTATTTTAGTAGGGCCAAGCCAATTTTCAGATCTGGAAGCAGAACTGAGAAGTTGGACACTTCTCTCCACAGCAGAACCTACTTTGTTTTTCTGGCAGATCACACAAGATCCACTTCCACATTTCAGTGCTTACTTCCCCCTTTATTTTCAGAACTGAGCATAAAGGAGTCCCTTGTTCACCTCTGTAACTTGATGTTTTGATCTCAGGTTTTAGAGCCTCGCTAGGCATATATAAAAGGGGGAAAAAATTCCTTGTTTTGATTACATAACTTCTTAAAAATCCATCTCATTTTGGTATTTCCAGCTTGCTGAGGTAGCATAAGTTTGCAGAGAGGCTTTAATTATCCCTAATTACTGCTGCAGGAATCTCTTTCCTTGCTGATAAGGAATAGCATAATGTGCATCTGGCTCGGTTGTGTGCTGATTGCCTCTGTGTATATGCTAAAGATCTTGGCTTGATTTTCAAATGCTGGTTCTCACTTGGGGATAGTAGAGAGGAGGAACAGTCAGGGTCTGGTGATGCTTGTCAAAGTTTGAAGGGAAAGTGGTCCTCTCAAGTATTAACAGTTGTACATTGTCTTGGTATCTCTGGTGGGAGGTGTTTTAGGTTTTTGTCCCCACAGTCCCAATGGTTTGAATCATTCTGAAGATGTTTTTGAGCCAAAATGGGTTGGTTTTCTCCCATTTTAACCTACATTGCCATGTGGTGGACAACTGTGTGTCCATTATGACTGGCAAACTAGTGGTGAAGAAAGGTGAGGAAAAGCAAACATTACATTTTCCCTTCCATAACCATTTCAAGGGAATGTTTAAAGAGTATGTTGGCTTTTGGTTTGAATGTTTTATTTCCCTTGCTGTGCTCTTGTGCATTTGCAGTTCTTGCTGGCCAGGACCCAACAGCCCCTCAGGGTCTGACTCCCAGTCTGTTAAAGTGCCTGAGGGTCTCCAGAAACCTCTTCAGCAGTGGGATTTTGTCCAGAAGGCAGGAAGGTGACAATCCAAGGTGTCATCACTCAGCCCTGACAGTGACTGGCAGCATTGTGCCAGCTGCAGCCACAAGGGTTAAATGGTGTCACTGTGTAATTTCCAAATGGTCCTATTCACAGAAAAAACCTGTTTAGGGTTTGTGGGCTCCCAGGTCCTATGGTTGGTTTTCCTAGTGATGTTGTGTAAACTTTACAGGGGAATTTCTAAAGTCTTAAAGGAATAGCAAGGTTTTAATTAAAGACTGTTCATCCTGAAAGTGAAGATAAAAGAGAGGAAAGCACATTTTGTTAAAATAGTTACTGTTGAGTAACAAGAGGCACTCAGCAGAGAGGTCTGAGGTCGGTTCAGTGTCCGTGGTGCCACTGTAGCAGTTGTGCCATTGGAGGGCCTGAATTATTTGACTTTGTTGTGTAAGTTGTGTTACCACAGTGTCGCTGATGGATTGTCCAAAGCCCTGTCGGTGTGTTGCTCCTCGTGGCTGAGTATTTCCTTGCTGAGGGATGTGGCTGCCCTGGGAGGTGGGGGCTGGCCAGGCTGTCCTGTGGTCAGCTTGGTGCTGTGCTTGTCCTCCTCAGGGCACTTCTCAGAACAGGCTGTTCCTCGCCAGGGCTCTCGTCTGTCTGTCCCAGCAGGAACATCTTCATAGCATTAGTCCCCATGGACATCTGTGTGTGCTCCGTTTGTGCTCCCTCTTCCTTCCCCCTGCGTGGGATTTTCCAGGACAGCTTGTGGAAAGCTGAGTGTTTGTCCTGGTTTTGGTTAACAGGGTGTGCATTCTGTCGGAGCACAAGCTCACACCAGGAATGTTAAATAAAACACGGAAACCAAAATCAGCTGAGGTCGACACTTGGGCACTGTGTTTGCCATCCTCTGCACATCCAGTGCAGCACCTTGTTCCTCTGGTTGTGCATGTGTTAACCCATGGAGGTTCAGCTCTAGAATATATAGAGCTAGACTATTTTCCTTCCTCAGAAGGATGATGGTGATGACGTTCCAGTTGCAGCTACTGCACTGAGAGAGCAATGCCAGTTGTTTCCAAGCTCCGCAGACAAGGACATGAAGATGATACTGGAATGATGACACTGTACTTCAGGCTGCTTTAAAAAAAAAAAAAAAAAGCTAATTAAAATTGATCCCATATAATTTCCTTTGCGTAATATGCTGGGAAGCCAATACTGTCAGGAAGCACTGCCAGTTTTCCAGCCTGCCTGTAACAGGGCATGTGTTTGTATCTGTGAGCAGTAGATCTGTTTGTTGGCCTCAGACATCCATAAAACGTTCTCTCCATCTTTCTGGCGTGGATGATTGTTGCTTTGACTGCTGGCAGACTCCGAGTTCAGGATTATCGTGCCCTTATCTCTTTATCCAGAGCCTTATCTGCCTATAACAGATGCACTACAGTAGCTCCTTGAATGATTAAGACTTGCATTGCTAACGTGTTAAAAAGTGGCTTTAGGGGAAGCAGGCCTTTTAATAAAGGGGTTCCCTGTTTAATATGTTGTTGGGCATCTTTCAGAAAACTTGCTTTTTTAAACAAATACATATTTATTTATAAAATATCAAACAATTATTTAATGGGTTGGGTGGGGTTTTTTTTGGCTAGATGAAGTGCTTCACTGGGTAAGACTGTTCTGTATTTATATTTATATATGTAAAGCCAATTTGCCATTATCTCGGGTGTTGTGGGGACTGGAACACATTTGTGATGATGGAGGAAAGAGGAAGCACAGCAAAAAGCACAGACATGTGTGGGTTTGTGCAGAATCCCCGTAGGGCCAGGGTTTATGAACTCAACTCAAATATGGCCAAACTGCTGCTGGGTGCAGGCTGCTCCTTAGCAGCTGTTCTGCATCATTTCTGTGGCTCTGTACCAGACCTACACCCAGCTCAGCTCTCTCTGTGTCTGGTAACAAAGAGTTCGCTGCAGTAGCATCCCTTTCTGTTCTAGGGTGTTTAAGTTGCTGAATGTTGCACTTCAGTAGTGATTTTTCTCTTTTTCTTCTCTCCTCCCTATCCATCAGGAGCTGGTCAGACTCACAATTGAAAAGCAGGAGCATCCCTCTCCCACAAGCCCAGTTAAACCCAGTTTACCAGCGTGTAAATCTGACAGGTGGGTCCACTGACAAGGATTTCTTTTGTATGCAGGACTAATACAGAAGGGATGATTTCTTGTCTACTGCTGGTTGAGTTGAAGCATTCACTTATTCTTCACAGAGGGTGGTGTAGTGTTCTTCATGGGGCCCCATCCATTTCAGTGGGACCACTAAAAGAGAATATCTTGTGATAGGAAAAAACCCAAAATCTGGCAATGAAACATCCCCTGTGACATGTGCACATTCTTTTCTACATAGACATGGAATTCCACCTGCGGATGCAAATTCTGCCTTCTGCTGTAGGTGTCTGTTGTGTCGCACGTGATTTAAAATAGGAATTAGTCTGTCAGCAGGCTGCATTCCAGCTGTGGTTTGTGATCTACAATCTGTGTTTTGCATGTTGCAGCCCATCAGAACTTCCCCTTACAGACCGAGAAATGGAGATCCTCAACAAAACAACCAATATGACCCAATCCAACGAGCTGCTGACTGACTCCATGGACGAAGAAATTGCACCTCCTAAGCCCCCTCTGCCCAGCATTCGTGTGGCAGAGAACAGGTAATACTGGCCAGCCAGCTGACTGAAGAACACCAGTGCCTCTTACCAGCTTGTTGGTTTTTAAACAGCCTTGCCAGATGTGCACAAGAGAATTCATGAGGAGGGCTAGTGCTACCTCTGAATTTCCAGGCTTCCAGAGTAATTATTCCCTGCTCCTGGGCTGTTTGTGAATTTGTGTTCTGTCTGTCTTATTATTTTCTCTCTGTGTTTTCCTTTCCTTCTTTTTTGTGAGGATAGTGCCGTGCCCTGAGGTCCGTGCATGAGAGGCATCACATAAATCCATAAAAACCTGACGTAAAACTGTGGGAATTCCACACTGTACCAAGTGTTTGGTGCTGCTGTATCCAATGGGAAATGCTTCTTTAACCTCAGCTGGCAGTTACCAATCTGTCCTGCCCAGCCAGGTTGTGCTGCATCGTTTATCAGAGGTGGTTCTGCATTGCTTATCAGCTTAAGAGTGAAAGGAGCCAATAGTGTGTGAAAAAAATCCTGTGCTTGGTTGTTCTTACCCTTTTCTACGAGTAACCACATGAAAGTTTCTGTGTTCTATTTTGAGAAGGAAGAGAAAACCCCCAATTTGCAGGTTTTTGGTCTCTGTGTGTGATGCTTTCCTTTTCTAGGACTGGTGCAAGTGGCTGGTGTGAAAAATATATGTTGTGTTCATTTGAAAATGCAGCATCAAGGGCTGGAAAAAAAAAGTCACAATTCTGCATATTTTGTGAATTCTCATGGGTTATATAAAAAGTTCCTCCTCAAAGAACAGAACATGTGCGCTCTTGGGAACCTCATAGGCTTGATGATTACCAGAATTTTGTGTCATTAGAAGGAAAAAGTAATAATTCTGGGGTTAAATTCTCACTAGTTGCTGCTAATGTGTAAGTGAAACAGATTCATGCCAAAACATAGGCCCTTGCAGTGTCTGTGGTGAGAGCAGCACTGACCCTCTTGTTCCCTGAAGTTCACCAAGAAAGTAGAAAGGGCAGAAAAAGAATTTTCCTCTCCTGTGAATTTTTGAAACTTTGAACGTTTTTCAAACCCTGAAGGTTTGAGAAGGGAATGTACAGTGGAAACAATATTTGGGTCAACCAAAACATTTAATTTGGATTTTTGCTGCTTTTAGTAAGAAATAATTACCATGCTAATTAGCTTCATTAAAAATACTTTTTAAAACAGCAGTTGTTTTTGTTTGAGGAATACAACTCTTTTCCAACCTCAAAAAATAAGTCACTGAACAGGATGGTACCTGTGAGAATATTCTTAAATTAACATTTGTTAGTGGATACCGTTTGCTGAATAGCTCCTGGCTGACCAAGGCTTTCTGCAAAACAACTTGTGAAGACTGTAAAAAGTCTTTTTTTGCTGGAAGAGTGATGGAAGCATCGATGCCTGTTGTGTCTTGCAGCCCTCCACCAGCACTGCCCCCTAAAAAACGTCAGTCGGCACCTTCCCCGACCAGAGTGGCGGTTGTGGCCCCAATGAGTCGAGCTACCAGTGGGTCCAGTTTACCTGTTGGAATCAACAGACAGGTAATGGCGTGACCCCTTGGTGAAAGCCAAGGGAAATGTGCTGTGAGCTGCAGCAGAAGCTCGGGGAAGTGCCATGACCTGCAGCCTCACAGGTCCCCGCAGGGCCCTGTTCAATGCAGACAGCCCCGCATGGCAGAGCTCTGGAGTGGGAGCTTCAGTGGCAGGAACATCAGCACAATAAATAATCTGAACAGCTTAATGTTGCATTTAATTAACAAATTGCTACAAACTTTGTTGCCTTGAGCTGCAGCAAGGAGGGGAGCAGTTGAGTGTTGCCATGTCGAGTGGATCAGGGGACAGGGCAGCACTGGCTGAGCTCACCCAGATCTCCCCGTGGTTTGCTTACAGCCCAAGGGAGCATGTGGCACGGTGAGATCAGAACTCTGGCTTCATCCAGTCACAGTTTAAAACATCTTTTAGCTCAAGCAGTAGTTTGAGGGGAAATTTGTAAATTTTATGGTAGAAAAATGGAAAAGTTGGTGTGTGTTAATCACATTCCATTTCTTGTGCTAGTCTGGGGTTTATGAGGTTGTAAATGGCTGGGTTTGCTTTACACATTCAGGAACTTACTAACTCAGCAGTGAGGACCTCAATCATATTAAATTGCACAAAAATCGAATCTTGTCCTCATCCCCAAAGCCTCAGCTCTGGCTTGGGGAGCCTCTGCACTCGTCTGGCTGACCTAGATAAAGCTGTGGCCATTCTAGCACAGTCACACTAAGGTTGTTCTGATGGAGTGGGAATAGTTGAGGGGTTCACTCACAGGGTGGTTAGCTTGAGGTAATTTCTGAAATAGAACTGTAGTCATGGTCACAGAAAGTTGGATCTCACTATAGCTTATTTTCCCTTTCATGCACCTAAGCCAACTGAGTATTTGCTAAAGCCCCAGGTATTTTAAGAGAAATCTTGGAAATCTTATTAATTGGCATCAGTGTCATGACAAGGAGTCATCAGCAGTGAGGAACTCTATTATCTTCTCAACATCTGTGAGGTCCAGTGTGGGTCACAGCATGCCCTGTCTGGAAGCAAGAACACCCAGAGCTCCTTGGCAGGGGTTATTTACCACATCAGGGGGTTTCTGTGCTCCCCATGAGCTTGTCTACCTAGAGAGGGCCACCACCACTGATCCTCTCCTGTCCTGTAAGGTGTTTGTCCCTGGAGCTTCATCTTGCTTACAAGCGAGCTTCCAGGAACGATGGTGACTCGATGTTCTTTTCGCTGAAGGATTTTGATGTTGACTGCTACGCCCAGAGAAGATTGTCAGGGGGAAGCCACTCCTATGGGGGGGAATCTCCTCGTCTCTCACCGTGCAGTAGCATCGGCAAGCTCAGCAAGTCTGACGAGCAGCTCTCGTCCCTGGACCGCGACAGCGGCCAGTGCTCCCGCAACACAAGCTGTGAAACCTTGGGTGAGTTCTCCAGGCCTGGTGGGGTCCACTTCCCTCTGCTTTGGGAGCTGTCAGAGCTGGGATGCAGAAATAAATGGGTTGTGCCTGCAACTGTCGTGTTGCAGTTGCTGCGGGCGGTTCTGTGCAGAGTTATTCTGTCAGATAGGAAAAGGCCCCGGGGAATCTGTTTCCCTGGCTGTTGTAGATGATTGTGTTCAAGCTCAGTTCGGCTCTCAAGTGGAATGTTTTGTTGCTTTCAGCCCTGTCTGCAGAAATTACAATGCTGGTAGACTCAAGCAATGTTTTTTTTGTATACTGGGAAAGAAAATAAAACTATAAATACGAAACATAAATTACGTCTGCAGTCATCTACCTATTGAATTTTTGTTGTTTGTTTGCTAGTGTAAAGAATTAATTACAAGCTTTGTAAAGCCTAGATGTCACAGAAAGTGTAAAAGATGGTCTCAGCTTCAAAGAAGTACCACCCTAATTAAAATAAACTGTTAAATTACTGATGGAATGGGAGGGACAGAACTGAGAAGGACTAAACAGTAAAAGAGAGAAACTAATGCATCATTCTCCTGTCCCCTCTGTTTAACCAGATCAATCGGATCACTATGATCCAGACTATGAATTCCTGCAGCAGGACCTCTCCAATGCTGATCAGGTACCTCAGCAGGTGCCAGGTATCCTCAGCCCATTGCCAGAGTCCTTGGGTGAGTCTGGCTCCCCTTTCCATGGACACGCTTTCCAGCTCCCGCAGGGCAGCTCTCCCCCACTGGAATTCTGCAGCCCCTCGGGAGCAGCACCGCCCACAGAGACTCCTCCAGCTTTGCCAGAAAAGAAGAGGAGAAGTGCAGCCTCCCAGACTTCTGATAACTCAGGCTGCAGGGTGTCCTATGAGAGGCACCCTTCCCAATACGACAACATCTCCGAGGATGACCTGCAGAACGCTGTGGTTGTCCCGTCAATACCCTTCACCCCGTTTGTTGCTGTTGTGCCTTTCCAGCAAGGAAACTCTTCAGCACCAGTGGAATTCATTGCTGACTTTGCTGCTCCAGATTCTAACAGTGACCCAGAAAAGCCACCACCTCTGCCAGAGAAGAAAAACAAACACAGTAAGCAAATTTTGGGGTTTACTTGTACCTTTCCCTTTCTTTGCAGTTGTCGTGCTGCTGATGACCACTAAGTAATGGCAGTGACATTGCCTGTGTGTGTCTGAGTGTCAAAATCAGTCAGTGCTAAAGGCGTGGAATGGAAATGTCAGTCTTTTGGTGGGCAGGGAGTGACTCTTGGAGCCCAGATCAATCCAGGCCCAGGGGAGCTGGCATCACACAGCATCTTCATTACTCTAGTGAGACCATTTTACATCTCTGTTTATCTGAATGGATCTTTGAGGCACTTTGCCTTGCAGACCTTCCTGGTTTATTCTCCCTTTTTATGTCCATTCCTTCTCCCCTTCCCCCATTTTATGTTTTCCCCTTGCAGAAAAGAATTGGGTCCTCTCCAAGAGCTTGGAGAAGGTGCTACTTTTTGTCCGAAACTGAGCCTTGCCAGAGCAGTTATTTGGCAAGAGGAGCACAGTAACCCCCATAGCTGTGCAAGACAACACCATTAACGCAGTGTCCAGTACTGCTGCTTTACTGTGGGTCTCATTTCCTTCAGATGCCTGAGAATTTCCTGCATCATTAAAACGAGCAGCCTCTAAAAGCGAAGGCTCCTGTCCCCAGCCAGACTCCTGGCACACCAGTGCTGACCACAACTCAAGCTCACAACCTTCTTCTGGTATCCTTAATGGCTGAAAAATGTGGGACCTCTTGCCAAACACTTGGCCATACTGCTGTGCCAAGGAAGGCTGTGGGCTACCCAGGGAGATCCAGCAGATGTTTGCTGGTTGTGACTGGCTTTGTGTGTTGCATGAGGAGGCAGCATACGCAAGATCTGGATGAGGAGCGTTGTGTTGCATGGCTGGCAACCCAAGAGGAGGGCTGATTTCAAAGTGCTGAGTTGGCTTTCTGATTCCTTTCTGCAGTTTGTAGGCTTTTCAGTGAGAGTAATTTTTGCCCAGAACGGTTGTGGGCTCCCCATCCCTGGAGGGGTCCCTTCCAGGACAGGCTGGATGGGGCTCTGAGCAACCTGGTCTAGTGGAAGGTGCCCCTGCCCATGACAAGGTGTTGGAGCTATAGGATCTTTGAGGTCCCTTCCAATCCAAACCAATCTAAGATGCTGTGATTCTATGAATAACATGAGAGTGAGATGGTGTGTTGTGCAGCAGGGTCACCATTCTGTCCATTCCTATGCAGTGTACTCTGCCAGTCACTTCTTCAAAAATGTGCCTTGTCTAAAAGCATTTCCGTTATCCCTAAGTGGCCAGTCCACATTAGTAACCCTGAGGGATTTTACTCAGTGAACAAGGCTTGGCCCACCTGAAATTGAGGGACATCTTGTAGTTCAGTGTCCCCATACACAGGAAATCGCTTTTGTCTCTCTCTGGTAATCAAGCAGTTAAAGATATTAAAAGCAGCTAAAAAGGAGCTGAGATGTTTGTCTGTAGACAACAGACAGGAAATAAATGCTGGCACAGGGCATAGCCAGGGCTGGTTGTTATGGCTTGTGCTGTTCCAAATACTCCTCTGCTGTACCAGCTGTGATACCTTCCTGCAGGGGCAGGTCACTGTGGGGCTGCACGTGAGTAATGAGGGAGGGGTGTTACACCACCCAGACTGGGATGGCTGCACGAAATGCACTTCTGTGCACACAGGCAGCTTTAGTGGAGGGGAGATTCCTGGGTGGATCCTGGGGAAGAGGCAGTTTAACAGCTGAGAGAGAGGTCTGGGCTGTTTGCTTTTCTCTCTAAGCCCCATTTCTTTGTTTTCTGTTATCATGTCAAGGAGTTACTTTAAAACAAGTTTAAAAGCCATCTTCTGTGTTATTGCCCGAGTACAATTTTAACCTCAATAATCAAGACCTTGTATGTGAATTTTCTTTGATGTTAGAATAGAGTGAATTGTCATCTGGCACTATCAGAAGTTTTGGGGCTGTTGATCAGATTGCATTGTTAGGAGAGGAGGGAGCAGTTACCTAATGTGTTGTCAACTGATGGTTTGATAAAGCAAAGCTTTGGGCTGATACCTGTCTTGCTGCAGTTTTTTTAGTTGCATTCATGTGACACTGAGAACTCATTTTAGGTTGTCTTTACTCCACAGTATATCACACCACAGATCTATAGTTGCTAGTTTTACTTTTATTTTCAGCATTAAAAGGCCTGTAAAACATTACCCAGGCTGCATGGTGACATCCAGGATACTTTTTGCCACATAGGCTGCTTCCACAACCCCAACAAACTCCTGGGATCTGGAGGAGTTGCATGAATTTCTTAAAGAGATCTAGAGCTCACACAGATGGGACTTGGTTGTAGTCCCTTTGTTGTGGGTCATCTTTTGGTAGCTGGCGGGAAATGTTGCAGCAGAGACTATGATGGTCTTTTTATTGGTAAATATAGAGCAAATCTGCTGGAGTTAACCTTGTGTATTGCTGTGAGTTGTGCTCAGAGGGACCTCCAAGAGTTGACTTCTGTATAATTTAAACAGAGGAGTGATAGGGCTTTTAGTCTGGTATGAATTATGGTTATTCTACTGTGCTGTAAGAGTGCATGTTACTGTGCTAAGGGCAAATTACTCCAGACTTCTGCTTGAGCACCAGCATCGTGCCCCTGCTGAACAAGACACAGACACGGAACAGCTTCTGCCATTAAGAGCCCAGAGTCAGAAATAACAAGATCCTTCCCCCAAACAGCTAGGGAAACCACTGGTGAGGCACTTATTCATGCTTCCCTCACTGTCAGTGGGAACAAAATGCAGGCTGGTGCCCTGTGAGCAGCTGGTATTTAACTGCAGGAACCACGCTGGGGGCAGGCTGGGCTTAGCCAGCGGATAATGCGGGCTCTGTGAAGAACAGCTCTCCTCCCAGGGGTGACAGCCACGACTGGCTCGTTTGACCTTGACTTCTCCTGCGAGTTGATGTGCGGCACAGCTTAAGAACATCCATCATTTTGGCTCTTGCCCATTGCACTGCTGGCTCGTGCAGGGCCTGGCTGGGGACACGGCGCCAGTTTGGGGCTGGGCCTTCGGTGAGCCTGCCTTGTGGGATCCGTGCCTCACCTTGTGGCAGGTGTGCCTTGGTGCTGATAATCTTTTAGCAATTCCTTGCAGGCTCCTCACTGCTCCTCTGCTGTTCCAGGATCAGTGGTTGAGCAGTACCTGCGACTTCTGCCGTACGGGCAGAACTGGTGTGTGCTGGAAATCCCTGAGCAGCTTTAGCTCCTTCCGAAATGACAGCCAAGACGCTGTGAGCAGATTGCTGGGGAGGTGTTCCTAGCCTCAGTCTGAGATTTTTATTTTTTTTTTCTTTAAATTTCACATATTTTCTGTCTGGGTTAAGAACTGACATAAGCTGGGCATGTGGTGGGAGAGGTTTCTCTCTCACGCCTCCCTTCTCTCCCGGGGTGCTGCCTTGAGACTGTCACTCCACCCCAGCTGCTCAGTGTGGAGGCTGCAGCCCCCATCGCTCCCTCGGCACAGTCGCTGCAGGGCGTGCAGCCTGAGCTGAGCTGGTGATGTAATTTCCCATCTGCTTTTTGAATTTCTGCCTTGTTAAAAACCGTGGTGGAGAGCGGGGAGAGAAGACCCTTTGCAAACAGCAGTCTCGGGGAATGGTCTTTCTCCTTCACTCTCCTGCTCAAGACTGGAAGGATTTTAATGGTGCCCATTTCAATTTGCACTCTGCAGCCTCAAACCCCTGAGCAAGGTTTGTGTTTCACCATCCCAACTGTTTTTCACTTCACCTAAAGACAGAGATGACAAAGTAGAAAGCAGAGACATGCCCACCTGCCCTGGACTAGTTGTAACAAGCAAGGCAGGGCAGCTGCCATGACGATGGGATGCATTAGCCTCATAAAGAGCTGAGATAAAAGAGCTCTTCATTATTCCCTTGCAGATTGAGTTAAGGCTCTCGACAGCATTCAGGCTCACTGCCTTGAGTTACAGTAATTTAATTTCACACAAGTGTCTAATGTGATGCCCTTTTCACCAACACTTCCGAGCTGTGGTGTCATTCCAACGTCTGAGCCCAGGAGCTCACTCACAGCCGACCTGCAGATCTGGATGTTCAGTGCAGCACTGGTTTTGTGGGTGACTCACATGAAGTGTTGATCTGAATTCAGCAGTGTCTGCTGCATTATGCCAGCACTGCCAAGCCTGCCTTCTTGGCCTTTGTCCTGCTCAGTTGATGAGCTCTCAAAATGTGGTCTTTTCCCTCGAGCTCTTGTCCTCTACACATCTCCAAGGAGTCTTGATCCTTAGTTCACTTTTGCTGCTAGATAAGCTTTCTTTAGCTCTTATCCTCTGAGGTTGCTGTACGATGCCAAGGCTTTTTCCAGGGCACAGGTGTTAATGGGAGCACCTTAGTCAGCCGAATCACTGATATTTGAAAACAGTATTTATCTGTGTTTTCCACTCCAAGACTCCTCTACCATGATTCCAAATAAGAGAATATTGCCAGAACACGCTTCTTTTCACTGTAGGACTTAGGATGAAATTCATATTCATGAGTGAATTTGACCCTGGCTTTCACCTGAGTATCAACACCAGCAGGTGGGTGGCACAGACACCCCCACACACATATGTGCCTGCAGTTTGAATCCTCTGTCATACCTCTGCAAGAAGGAGAGGTCTGGACCAGCAAGGGTGGTGACACATCTGTGAAGTGGTGGGGGGAAGGCAGGAGGGTGGCTGGGGGAGGAAGAGGAGCAAGGCTTGGGTAGCAGAGGGAGTTAAAGGTCAGAACTCCAGCAGCCCTGGCAGAGCTGGCTGTACTGCAGGACACGAACAGGTTGTCCCCTGGCAGGACTGTGTGGGGTCACAGGATGGGGACAGCAGGTGTTACCGGCCAGGACTGAAATCCACCAGCTCCCATTTCCTGTGCTCCCATTGCCTCGACCCTTTGTTTTGTTTTGTTTTGTTTCTTTTTTCTTTATTCTGTTTTTTTGGAGGAGGGCTGTGACTCTTTGGGAAGGGGCAGCTGTGTTAGCTCCAGTTCCAAATGAAGTTTAAAATATTAGAGGAAATCTGACAAAAAGTGCAGCAGACAGGTGCAAAGTGACTCCTTCCTGCTGACACATTTGCAGGGCTGCATCCTGCCTGAAAGGCTGGCCCGGGGGTCTGTGTTGGCAGGTGAACAGAGGACTTGGCCTTGCAGCCAAGTGTGGGAACCAGCTTCACTGTGTGCAAATACTGCATTGTGCTCGTTGTATTTATAGCTTTCACTGAAGTCATCGGTTTGTTTCAGCTGTGCAACTGAAATGCCAGCAGAAGCTGAATAATTGCCCCCAAAAATGACCAGATTTACAAAAAGTGACAAGTGCCTGTTTATCAGGAGGAAGGGAGGAATGGTCACAGTGTCTTGTGCTTGACAGCGTGTTTACAGAAAGGCCTTGGTTAGTCCTTTCCATGACACTTAAATGCATGTTTCTCCTGTTCTCAGGTATATGGAAGAGAGTTCTTTCTTTGTTTTACCTTTACTCAGTACACTTCAGCTCCTTAATCTTTGTGGGGGGGGAAGGGTGTTGCAGTAGTCTTTCTATGACACTGGATATTACAACCCCTCCAACACTAAAATATTGCAGCAGACATATCCTCTCTCAGAGCTGCACAGGCTGACCTGTGTGGGGTTTTTTTCATAGATTTTGGAAGGATGTTGTAGCAATGGAAAGTTCCTCTAAGTGAGATTTGATCCCATTTAATATTTCTGTTGAACCACATTCTCACAAAAGCTTTTGAATCGGTTGGATTTTGAGAACTGGAGATGATAAGTTGCTTTAAAAAGGGATGGGAGCAAAGTATGTTGGATTTGAGCTAAGGGAGTAGAAAAGCACAGCCAGTGGCACTTTTGGAAGGTAAGTGTCTTGTACCAGAATTGGCAGTGGCATTTAAATAGCTGAAGGAGTAGTACACTCAGTCTCACAGGTAGGTGTTCTCTGATCACAGTTTTATCAGCTTTCTGGAATGGAGAGACACTGTAGCCTCCTTGTTCTAGAAATCTTGCTGACTACAGATATGAGGCTTATTATAGACACAGGAATTATTTTAGATTTATTGTCAAGGTTGCATCTTCGTACAAGATGATTTGTGCTTCCTAAAAAGCAGACTGACGTTATCCTGGGGGTTTTTTTTGGTGACTTTGGACGCTAACTCCTGAGGAACAGTCTCAAAAATTGCCGTGGGTTACATGAGGGTTTGGGTTGAGCTGCAGTAAATCAGACTTCTCAAGTTGCTGTTTGAAGATGTCACTTGTTCCTTAAAGTATTATCAGATGTGTTTGTGGCCTGGGATGATGTTTGCTGTGCACTGGCTCGTGGGATGGGAAGGGAAGGGATGGGATGTTTCCTGCAAGGTGGATGCAGCTGTGTGAGCTCCCAGCCTGCAGCAAAGCCCAGCTGACAGTGGCACGGCCCCACTCCTATTTTATTCCGAGGATGAGCACCCTGCCTGCCTGCAGGAGCTGGAGCTGGCAAGGCAGGAGCCGAGAGTTTGACCTTGCTTTGCGTTGCAGTGATGGCCTACATGCAGTTTGTGGAGGACTACTCGGAGCCACAGCCGTCCATGTTCTACCAGACCCCTCAGAACGAGCACATCTACCAGAAGAAGAACAAGAAGTTGCTCAGGGAAGTCTATGGGTTCAACGACTCCTTTATCAGCTCAGACCCCGTGCAAGACCTGGCACCTCCTCCTGCTCTGCCACCGAAACAGCGGCAGCTGGTGAGTGACACCCGCGGTGCCCCGGGCAGGGACACCGGATTCCCGGGAAAACAGCTCTGTTCCTCCTGCTCCCAGTGCTGGCAGGCTGCTGTGGTGGGAGGATGGCTCACCGCTGGTACCACCTCGTGCTCCTTGTCAGCTTGTTAACGTGGTTTTAGGCGTTTTTGCACCGTGTGCTTTTTGCTCCTTTCTGATCCCACGTTCAGACCGTTCTCCGTAAGCTTTGAAAGTCCTAAAATGCCCTAAAAATGAGACATTAGCCTTCCACATGGCAGGGCTGAATCTGTGCCAGACTGCAGGCTTGTGGAACGACAACTGCTTTGAAGATTTTGACACGCTGAGCAGCGTGATTTTCGAGAGATTGCTGCGCTGTTGTTCCCAGTGTGTTTTGAAACTGTTGTCAAAGATGCCACTAATAACAACTATTTAAACATAAGAACTGCTTTTATGGCTCATCTTGGCCAGAGCCACAGACCTCTGGTGTAGCCATTACCCAACTCGAGCATGTTTTCTTGGCATTGGTCCCCTCGTGTGATCCAGGACTTTACCTGTTTCTCAGTGTTCTGCTGGGCCCCCCACACTGCCAGCACATCTGCAGGTGTGTGGGTGGTGGGTTTAACAGCACAGAAAGTGCCACTTTCCACGTGGGGGATGAAATCCTGGCCTCAGTGATGGCAGCAGCAGTTTTGTTTCCGACCTCAGAGGAGCTGGGATTTTGTCCCATTTCTTTTTCAGGGTTTTTCTTTCTTCTCTCTCTCTCTCTTTTTTTTAACAACTCCAACCTATTTTGTTCATATTAATGATCTGATTTGCTCTATTTAACAAAAATAAATTCTTTTGTGCTGATGTAGCTCACTTAAATTGGCAGTGGCATTAACAAAATGGGAGGAAAGGTGGGAACAGAGCCATGGCCTTACCATCATGAAGGGCAACTATTGCAATATTTCTTCATCTTATCTTTGCTAAAGTTTGACTGTCCTGGGGTGTTCCTTTTTAATTAAATGGGAAAAGCAACCTGAGAACTAATTTTGGGATTTGCATAACTCCATTCCTGTGATACAGGTAGGAGTCCTAAAATGATAAAGTGACATTTCAGCTGAACTGAGTGCTGTGTATTATTAATTCTTTGTGGGGATGAGACCTTAAACACTGGTGTCCCAGCTGCTTTGCAGGGACACTAAAGAGACTACAGGACTCCTCTCTGGGGGATCAGGCAGTTCTCCAGAGTCTGTGGTCCCCGTCAGTGTGACTCTTGCACTGTCACTTGTACTCCAGTGATTGCTCCCAGTGGTGACTTGGGCTGCACAGTCACGAGCTGAGGGTGTGTGAAGCACAAATTTACTGCAGCCATTGTGCAGAAGGGAAATCCTGCTCCTCTTCTGAATTTGTCAGCTGAAGCAAAGCGTTTCTTTGCTGCCCTTTAGTCATTATCTGGGCAGCCAAGATGTCACTGCTTTGCCTGCTGGCCGTTCTTGTCTTTTTGCAAGCTGATACCATCAAGGTGTTGCTTGCAGTTCCCCTGAAGCAAAGGTTTCTTCAAGTGCAGCCTCCCAGCCTTAATCCCTCTGTTGGGAAAGAGGTGCAAGCAGATGATGGCTTTTTCAATAACCACTGTAAAAGCCACCAGACTTTTGTTCCTCTGCTCCTGCTGCCCTGAGAGTTTCTGAAATAGCAACTCAAATGGGCACCAGCTGCTCCAACAGCAGCAAGTTTTACTGGATGGACTCCTCTATAAAATGGTAATGAGGAAGTCCTTTCTTGTGAGCTTTGGGTCTTATTTGTGAAATGTACTTTATATTCAAGAAGTCAGAGCTGAGAAAGCCTGAATATACTGTAGCCTCCCTCAGACTCCTTGCTGTAGTGCAATTCAGGAGAAATTCCTTAATAGGATTAGTCACTTAGAGTGTAATATCTGCCTCTTGTGCAAATGGTATATAATTTTGGATTGAACTGAGAAATGGCAGGGTGTTGCTGTTGCCCAGTATCCCAGCACTACCAGTGAGGGCCCAGAGCTCACACTGGGGAGGCCAAGTTCCCAGTCTGCAGGTTGCCACAAAAAATAGCAGTCTGCAGGAATCAGCTGCTTAGCAGCCAGAAACAAGAGCTAGTTCCTCCTTCAAGCATCTGCCCCCCACGCCAGGGGGAGAAAAGGGTGGTGAGGAACAGCCTCTCCCCCCAGCAGATGTCCACGGATGAGCTGGAAGGGGGAGGCGGGAGTTTATTTTTAAGGGATTTGTGAAACAAAGAAGATTTGAACTGTGATTTTTGCCATGCCCCTTGAGCTCAAGAAAGGCATATTGGCGTGTCTGGCTCTGATGAACTGTATGAATAGCTGTTTGTTTAGCCAGCCATTATATGCATTGTTTTACAGCTAGCGTTTCTTACCCTTTATTCATCGCCTTTTCTGTGCTCTCTTTCTCTGTGTTGTGTCTCTCGCTTTTTCTCCCTCCCTCTCCCCTCCTCAGCAGGCCTCCTATGCTGCCTCTTCTTTCTCTTCTGTCTCCTACTGTGTCCAGCAAACTAAAGTGCCCTTCACCCCCGAGGACTGCGGTGCCACTCAGGGCCTCACTATGTCAGTCTCTAACTCCTTTCTCAGCCGGCACAGCTCCTTTCCTGTGCACTCGGTGAGTTCCCTCTGCACCCAACACGGGTGTGTTTTCTTACTGCTGATACACTGCTGTGCAAGCTCTGGGCTCAACCCTCCCAGCTCGAGGTGAAGGTTCTTTTGGGGGCTTCTGAACTTGGGTAGTAACCAGCCAGGTGGGAAAAACGGTGTGTGAATCTCAGGGGAGGTTCAGCTTTCCTTACTTTATCTATGTGGCCGTGTTGACATTTGTGGTGGGGCACTGAGGAAGGAGAGCTGTCCCTGTGCCCAGGCACGCTCCCGTGACCTACATGCTCCCCAGGCTGCATGTTGGAGCTGCAAAGTCTTTTTGTTCCATTGCATAATTCCAGCCATGTGGATGAGTCGATTAAAGGCTGCCATGTGAGCCCGGCCTTTGGAGAAATAACAAGATACCACCCCCGAAATACAAGGATTTAGTCAAACATATGGAACAGTGGCTGCAGTTCCTTAATTTTAATTTTTATTTCCATAAAATGGCCTCTGCCTTTTCATCTCATATTTGCCTGTTTGCTTCCCTTCACGTCTCTGTGGTCCCAAAAAGGCTCAATTTGCTTGTGTGATTAGGTGATGGATGAGCAGGATTTTCTCTCCTACAGCACTTGTGAGCAGCCTGAAGAAAGATCAGCAAGAAGAACTGGGAATTATTTAAATAAAAAGAAGAGTAGTATTAGAGCACTGCTTAAATCTGTGATCAGCTGCTTAAATTAAGTGGTAGTAATAACAAAGTGTTAATATAAGGAAATTAAACCAAACCATGGGATTCCTCCAGCTCATCAGTGTGGGGCTCATTTGCATGTAAAACTACGTGGTTATGCTCTGATTGCCATGTGATGACAGCTGAGAATAGACTATTTTTTAACAGTGACCTGGATGTTTAGTAAATTAGACTTCTTCTGGAGAAGAAATTATCAGACAAGACTCGAGAAAATTCAGAGGTGTTCAATTAGTTTAATATTGAATGTTTGAAAACAGTGTCCTCCCACTGTGCCACTGTTATCTTCCCATTTCAACACTTACTCATTCTTTAAAAATTAGTGATAATCGCTGGTCCGAAGAAGAAGAAAGTATTCAAGTGCTTTACAAGTAGTGCTACTTCACAAGCCATGAATTAAAGCTTTTGGCTTCCACTTGTAGAGAGAGCAGTATCATAGCTTTGCTGCACAGATGAAAAGGCTGAGGGGTGGAAAGGTTAGTGCTTGCATACATTTGTGATAAACAGCTTTAAAATTTGAAGTAAAAGTCCTGAATTTTACAGCTCTCTTATTGGATAGTGGTCCTTGCAAGCAGAACATGGAACTGTAAGACTGGGTAAAAGCACTTCTTGACTATTTTTGTTTTAATTGACAGGCTATAAATATGATTCTGTAATGTTCTAAAAATATGTGGGCACTTTGATTTAAAAAAGCGTTCTTTTTGGATTAAATGATTACTACCTACTAAATTGTTCTGACCTGTTCTCACCTTGCTTTGGACTGCATTATTGTGAATGTATTATTTCATGAAATGTTAAAACTTCATTAAAAAATCCTTGCTCATTTTTGCAAGGATTTGGTGAGGGGAAAATGAATGGCTGGAGCATGAGGAACAATGAGACAGTGCACTGTCAAATGCACAAAGGAAATAAGCTGAATTAAAAATGGTGATTTTTCCATTAGTGCCTTTAAATTAGGATAATCTCATAGTTGCTCATGTCTCAAGCTGGTCTATTTTTTCCGCAGGCAAAATGAGATTTTCACTATGACAGTGTCTCTTTGAGCTGCAAAATACCAATGTCCTTACATGCATCATAGCTGACCCATGTAATACCATAACCATGTCTTATCCCATTTCCCCCATCCCTAATGAGACAAGAGATGTGAAACAGCTGTGAAGGTTTGGATCCTTCCCAGGGTGACACCCTCCATGAGCACTGAGAAGGACCAGGGCCCCTCTTTCAATAAGCTCCCAGAATTGACTGGAAGGACTGGGTGGTTTCACTCCAGGGATGCCACGAGTTGCACCAGTAACACTTGAAACACATTGTTCTGCTCCTCATATTTTCATGTCTTCATTTTTCCTCTCTCACTAGAAAAAAGCCACTCGAGTGAGTGCTGTGGTGAACAACAAACCTGGTAAAAATAAGCATTACCTTCCCCTCCAGCCCCAGCAAGGGAGTCAGTGCTAGGGAGAGCACACCTCCCAGATACAGCCAGCTGAGGAGTTGGCCTCTTGTGTACCCAGATATCAGACCTTTTAAGATTATAGATCCTCTACATATGAATCGTTATCCTTTCTGTACAGGAAGCAAAAACCTCCTTGCATCAATACCAGGAAGTCCAAGCTGATGTGGTTGTGCACTGACCCAGGACAAGCAATGCCCTGCAGCTTTGCCAAGCGTAGCCAATTTTCACAGAGTGCCCTGTGCTTTTTTCCTTCCCTGGAGACTGGCCTGGGATGGACAGACAGCAGGAGTCAATCCCGGAGGGAAGAGCCGGCCCTGTACCCATCTGTTCGCGTGCCGGCAGCAGGAAAGCCGAGCCTGCACCACGTTTGGCACGTTGTCCTGTTAGCTCTGTGCTCAGGTGAAGGATCAGTGCCTTGCTACTGATTTCAGACTGTTTTCAGACAGTGTTTTGAAGACAAAAAAAAAAAAAAGAGAGGAAGTTCTTCAGAGCATCTTTTAATTTTTAATGCATGAATTTCTTTTCTAGAGCCCTGACTCCTTTCCCTCCCATCAGCTCTTCAGAGGCTGCTACAGCCCAGCTGCCATCCCTGCCCTGTGAGCCCACTAATCGTGCTTTTCCCTCCTTTGCAGGAAATTGTGTCAGAGGTAATAGCTTTTACTGGAGAGAGGCAGATCTTGAGCAACTGGATCAAACCTCATAGGTTTGGCAAGTTGAGCTGTTTTTTAACCGAGTCTGATTCGTGTCTGGCCTCTGTGCCAGCAAGGGCTGTGTTGGTAGTGTGGGCTGATGTCTTAAGGAACTGCAGCATCCTATTCCCCATCCCATGCACAGCTCAGCTGTTAAATCCCACACTGGGGGACAACTGGATGGTACTGTCAAGGGTCGTTCTAGGGATTCCCATCTCTTCTGAAAGCACTGAACAGTGGGAAGGGAGGTGTGCAGTACGCACCCTCCTTGGTGACTCTTGGCAGTAGTCTTTTTCTAGCTGATCACCTCCTTCCCTTCCTCCTGTGAACACAGAGCCACTGTCCCTTGGTTTAGTGACTCCTTGTGCTGGTTGACTGGAAATGGGTGGGCAGGTATCCGAGTGGCAGGAGTCAGACCTTGGAATCTTGATACTTCCTGGCAGCTGGAGAGCTCTGCACTGATAGAGGAAATCATCCGGCGACAAGCTCTACTGCTGCCCATCCATGCATTTTCCACCAAAGGCTGAAGAAAGTCTTGTGGAAGCTTTTCCTCACTGAAACAAGGAACAGTTGTATCTCAGAGGCATGTGGAAATTTGGCTGCATCCTCCACTGGGGAGAAATAACTCTCCTTTCTCAAAATGTTTTTTTCTTGTGTTTTCTTTTTAATTAAGAAACATTTCCAGTAATTTTCCAGAAACCAATTGGCTGTCAGATTCCAGCAGAAGGCGCAAGTGATTTCCTTATGAAAGCTCCAGTTCAGCGCTTCTGTTTCTCACTTGTTCCCACCATTCTTGAACAAATTGAGCAAGCTCACAGAAAATTCACAGCAACTGTTTCTCTTTCTTGTGTGTGTGCTAACGTATGTTCAGGAAAAGGGGGGTCAGATAAGTGGTTAAAGGCGTGCACAGTGCAGACATGTGCTTCCCATGTTTTCCCTGCCTTGCTCCCGTTCCTGTAGCACAATTCCAATCTGCAGCACATGCCAGGCTCTGGCCCTCAGCAGAGACTGAGCTGTTTTCATTCATATAGTGGAAGCCTCAATCAAACCAGGGACTGGGAAATCATGGTGTGTTTGTTCATTTCTGTCCTTAGGTTTTGGCTCCTTCACTTGGAGCAGAGGGAGGGGGGGAGAAGGAAAGATTTGCATCCATTTAACCAGCTGCTGAGTCCTAGGTATTGTTTTGCCTTTCCTGTTTAGCATTCCTTCTGTGTTTGTGTTCATTTCCACTGCCCACAGCAGGCCTGGACACTGGTATTAATAGTGCTGGTATTAATAGTGCCTGTTGGCATCACTGAATCCTGCTTCTGAAAACCACTTCCTCTGGTGGTTTGTACATTTTCCTTGTAGTTGGAGCACTACAGGTCTCTGTGTAGGTCTATCTAAACAGTCCCATGTTGAGCTCATAGGCCACACATACCGTGGTTTTTGTGTGACTGGCTTTTTAGGAGCCTTGTCTTTCTCTCCAGGCTCTGCCTTTTCAAGGTCTGCTTCCTAAACCTGGTGGTTGACACTGTTGGTGCAATCAGGTTGAATTCTTCTGATAGTTTCAAGGGAGAGATGCATGACAGCGTGCTTAGTAAATCTTACCAGTGTTTTCTTCCCCCACTGCCCCCTTATTTGTTCTGTTGCAAAGATGTAGAGGAATCCCTCCCCCTCAAGGAGAAGTTTGGAGTTTGTGTTTTCCTGTGCAGAAGCCAGGAGACACAGCAAACCCCATCCATCCATCTGCTGGGCAAACCATTGCTTTAAACCAGGGAGGTCAGTTGTGCAGCTGGGTCAGAGGCTTTGCTGAGAAACATTCCAGCCCGAGGAGTTGCTGCCTTTCCTGTGGCAGTGCTTGAAACCATTCTGTTGGCAGCTTGTGTTTCCAGCCATTCATTGCAGGAGCATTTCCTTCCTCATTAGCAAAAGTACCTGGAAGCCCAGCATTGTGTCATGAGATAGGAAGTCTTTTCCAATAGTTGTCTGTGCAATTATATTCTAAGGGTGTAACGACTTTGTGCAACACCCAGTATTTTGTGGACATAGTTCTGTGCTGTTAGAATTTGGGCATCCAGTTCTGGCATGTTGCCATGTCATTCTCTTAATAGCATTAGCAGAGGAGATCTAAAAGATTGATCTTTTCCTCTGATAGCTTCATGTTTTGGAAGTCTGAAGCTCTACCTGATCTGGGAGTGTCTGGCAGGATGGCAGATTCATTTGGCAGAAATTCATAGGGTAACTGAGAAGGCTGTGCTTAAAAGGTAAAGACTGTGTCTGCTGATACTGCAGATGCTCTGTCAGCCATATAATTGAATTCAGCTTTGGATTTAGGATGGAGACTGTTGTAACTTGCAGCCAGTGACTGACTCCCTGCATATATATCCCTGTCTGCCTGTTAGCTGTGGTCAGCCATGCCTAGTGAGCGTGGAGAAGCATCACTCTTGAAATAAGTTTCCTATTAGAGTGCTTATCTCCTGCCATCTAATCCAAATAAACAGCCAGAATGTCATTGACCTTTGGGACATCCTGTAACACGGCTGCTAATGATGGAAAGCTGTTCTAAAATATTCACCCTTGCAAAAAAAAAAAAATCAAAGGCAGCAAATTGAAAAGGTTGAAAGAGGCCGTGTCTGGGAGACCTCTGTGTGTCGCGGTGTGTGGTAAATGTTCAGGGCCGGGCACGTTTGCTTCCTGCTGCTCCCAGGAGACAAGACTGCTCCCAGCTCAAAGCACGCTTTGTGGAAGTACTTCCCAAGTGGCAGACAGGTCTTTTTAAAAAACACTTCACTGGTGAGAGCAGAGGGATCTCTCTCTCTCTTCTCCCTATCTTGGCTGTTTGCTGTCGTAGGTCGGGATCACTCGTGCTAGGAGAACATCTTCTGGTCCTGTGGTGGGAACTGGAAGCATGGCCGGAGTTTGGATAGAGGAAAGCATCCTTTCCCAAAGATTCCTGTTGCACCCTTTTTTTCTAGCTTTCCCAGAGATTGTTTTGAAATACTTCACTTAAAGCAAAGCCATGGAGTAGGAGGTTGTGTCTGTACAGCCATAACCTGAGGCCTGACTGACCCTGCAGGAAACCTCTAAGAAGCAGATTAAAAGAATTACTGATTTGTTTCCAAGATAAACTGTTGCCTCTTATGGGGAGGACTAGAGGATTACTTGTTTCCCTGTGACAGTTGTGCTGAATGGACTGTCCCACCCCCAGAAGAGTATGTCTTTCAGAGGATGGCAGGGCTTCCAAGAGATGTACAACACCCAAATCCCATGGAAGCCATTGCTGCAATTCCTGCTGCAGCTGCTGGCTGGGCTGGGTCAGGCTGGGGAGCAGAGGAATGGGTGCCATATGGACATCATCTTCACTGCAGGGTGTTTTCCCCCCCCCCCCTTTAAAAGTATGCTTCAGTCTTGGCTCTTGTCCCAGCAGGGCTGCATAACTGGAATTCCAGAGCTTCTTGCAGGCTCCAGAGGAAGGAGGGGGCTCCCTGGCTCCCTCTCTACAAGACGCAACTTTACAACAAGATTGGAAGTGGAGAGCAGTCTGACTAATTAATGCCAGTGCTCCAAAGGCTTCTCTCCACTGTTCCCTTTGTTAACAGCATGCTGAGAGCCTGTCTGCATCCTTAAATGATTGTTCACGGATCACATAATGAAGATTAATGCGTTTTCCTGGGTACCTGAGCCTTAAACCGGGATTTTCAACTTATCTCATGCCAAGATGTTGGTTCTGAAAGGTGTATTGATGAGGCTGAGGAGAGGTGAATTATATAGTCATTGTCAATACTAAGATATCTGCATTTAAACTTGTAAAATTTATGCGATGTTGTGTTATATTTAGGTCTAAATTGCCTTTGAATTGGGATTAATGTCTCTGAAACTCCGCAAGGCAGAAGATGTGCAAATGTTAAGCAGTAACTCATGTCCCTGAGCTGCTGGCCCAGGCTGCAGGGCACCAGAGGCTGCCCTGAGCTAACCCTGCCAGCACCTCACGCAGGGCTCTGCCTGTCCCAGAGCGACTTGGCTGAGGACACTCATTTCCTTTTCACTCTCGCCCTGCGTGAGCTCCACTGCTGCTTTGAAAAAAGCCTGGCTTTTCCTTCGGGTTCAGCAGGTCGGGGACAAAACCCCTTGGAACTCCTCTGTGGTAGACGTCCATCAACTCCAAAGTGAGGGACAGTGTGTGCCGCCTGCCCCGTGTGGGTGCAGGAAGCCCGGCTCTAGGGGAGCTGGCACACAGCTTCTGCTGGAGCTAATTATTCCCCTTACAGCAGCAGAGGGTCTTGTCATCAGGACTGCAAGTTTCTTGAGCGCCTTCCTGAGCCGTTGCAGCGGTGGTTTGGGGTCTAGGCTGGGACTTGGGGGGATAGTTGGCCTATCAGCGCCGGTGAGATCATGGAACGCCAGGCAGGCAGAATGAATCTGCTGAGCCAAGGTGATGTCATGAGCCTGGCGTCTTACGAGGGATTTAGTGGTTTGTGCCATGCAAGTGAAAATGAATAAATGTAGAGCATTTATCCAGGCAGAAAGTAAATACAGAGATTAGACTTGTCATTGTTACTGAGGCAGCTCCAAAAGCTGACAGTGTCCCTGGAGCCAGCGCTGCTCATCCGGAAAGAAATGGGCAGGAAGAGAGAGGAGCCTGTCCTAGAGCCAGTCTCCTTTTAGCCACAGGCATGTGGTGGGGATTTGCATTTTAATTATTTTTCAGTAGTCTTTTAAGCTCTCTTTCCAAAGCATCCCCCTCCCCTCCTCTGTATTATGGCCTGCAATTTGTTTTGGGGCCTGAGAATACACCCAGAGCACTGCTGGACTCCAGGCACCACAGAGGGCAGCTACTCAAGGATTAAGGTGGTTGAAGGTAAAGTCTAACCATTGACCTTTACATTTCCTTTCCTTTGTAGTGGAAAAGATTTTTCGACCAGGCTTCTGGCCCGAGGCTGTTCTCAGTTTAGATTTTTGAGCTCTACCTGCTCTTTCCTAGGTAGAAACAAAAACGCCACTGCTGAGCTGGGCTGCTGCCGCTCAGGTGATGGACTAACCTTTGCTTAACCAGCTCAGCTCTCCTGAGAAAATGTAGCCTGAATTCTCTGATACCTGCCTTGTTTCCCCTTCTTTTTACATCACAGTGGTGTCACTTTTCAGCCTGGTTGGAGCAAGTTGTGTCTGTGCTTCTTGAGAGCTCTGTACTGCACCATCCTCCTGCAGCAGATCACTCAACCAAGCAGCGCCACAGCTTTGTTTCGGTGTGGGTTTTTTTGGATGATGTGGCTCTTCCTTCAGTCCACTTGACTTTGACACAGATCTCACTAGTGGTTGAGCTCTGCAGGTTTTAAAATAAACTCCTCTCCAGCAGATTCAGCATTACTGTATTTTTTTTTTTTTTTTTAATGGTTGTCAGCTTTGTTTTGGACTTACCCTGATGGCAAATCTTACTAGCAGCAGATGTTAAAAGACAGAGGGTTGCTCTTGTTTTTCTTGGCACAATATATTCCCACTGCACCCTGTTTAATATTATCTGAACAGTAATCTGATGATTAGGAGAGATAGTGAAATAAAGCTTTACGCAGATGATCTCTTTTCATCTCTTCAGCTGAGTCTTCGAGGCGCTGCATTAAAGGATCGGTTTGATAAGGAATTCATCGCTCCTGAGGGCAATTATCATTTTTGTTCCCTGTTTTTCTCGAATGGGAAGGAGTAGCAGCATAATCTCCCTGTATCCTTCAGTGTAACTTTGAAGGCAGTACCCAGCAACTCCTCCCTGGGAGCTGTGTGCTCTGGAACAGACTTGACACAGTAGCTGCTAAATTACAGGGCTGGAGCAAACAGCATCTTAAATTTGGATCCTGCGGAAAATCCCAGAAAAGCAATAAGCACTTGGAGTAGTTTTCTCTATCCAGATACTTCCAGCATGCTCAGAGTCCTGGTTTCTGTATGCCTTTGCATCCTTTCCTCCACTGGGGTGATTTTCAGGGTCACTGCATTAGTACTGAGATATCCAGGCTTTTCCCTGCTTAGGAAAGGCTGGATACCTGCAGGTCACACCTCGCTGCCCCCTTTCCCTCTGAGAGCTGAGCAGATGAGCTGCTGTTTGTGCCAGAACATGCCTCTCCTGAAAAAACTGGCTGATGTATCCCAGGTAGCAATTCCTGCTCTAGTGTGTGGATGGTAAAATAGTGCTGCCTGTGTTAGAAATGCCTGGTGCTGTCACTGCTACGCTGCTGCCGATCTAATTACTTTTTCTCTTGTCTGTCTCTTTCCTTTCCCCCTTCTTCCTTGTTTTTGTGTTGTACGTCCTCTGCGTCCTGCAGTACAAATCTGTGTTTAGGTCCTACTCCCAGGACTTTGTGCCTCACAACCAAGTCTCCATACCTCCTTTCCTGTCTTCTACCTCCTCCTCCTGCTCCACCCCGCCTTTTCCGCCCGTCCATCCATCTCCGAGCCCCGACCTGGCGGTGCCCGCCGCAGCCAGCCAGTCACCCAGCACTGTGGATGTGCCAAACTCCTCTTCTCAGGAGAGCAGCTTTAATGGGAATGCTCCTGTCTGCCTTCCTTCTGAAACCTCTTTCACTGATTCTCTCCAGACGCCTTCGGTGAGACCATCCAAAGAGATAATAATGCACCTTAACACAAGGCTGCCTTTATTTGTTTGGTTTTTTGTTTTTGTTTTTGTTTTTTTTTAAGAAAATGTCTCTTGTATTGATACATGCTAGTCTGGTTTCCAAATGCATGTGTGAATTGCAGAGTAGAAATTTCATATAAAAATGGTAGCTAGAAAGAAAAATAAACAACCTCAGCAGGTTTGAGAAAGCATTAACACATGAGTAGGGAACACAAAATGTCAAATGCTGGTGAAGGGGAGAGGAGAAGTTGCTGTAGCTTCCTGCAATTGTAATACAAAGCTGAGGGAGGTAAAGGAATGTTTTATGCGGTTGATAGTTTCTAAACACGGGCTCCTTACAACAGTTTCCATCCTGCAGTTGCTGCTCTGCTCCCTCCTAAGTCTCTGGAGAGCCCCAGGAGCAGGGGGTGCAGGCCAGCTCTGTCTCTCCTGTGCATAAACCTGTTGTTCTCTCCAGGTTCCTGCTTTTCCCAGTTCCCAGTAGCTCCAGCTGTGCCCTTGGTGACAGGTATCACATGCTGGTGAAGTTAGGCTAATGCTGCTCCTGCACTGCTAGTTTGAGGTCCCAGGTCAGTTTGCAGATCACTGAGCAGGTTTGTCCATTACAGTTACTTTTTCAAAAACCTCATTTTCAAGACAGTTCCTCTTTCCTCTCCTGTGAAGCAGAGAGTTGATGGGATTAAAGCTGTCAGCACAGGGCCTGCTAGTGCTGTCTCTTCACCAGGTTTGGAAGAGGGTCACTGATTACAGAGTAAATGTGCAGGTTTTCACGCTTCGGACGTGACCTTGCTTTGCATCTTCCTTGCGCTGTGTCCTTGTTATCCCCCAGAAGCGCTCGGGTTTGGTTTATTCTGGCCTGATGGGTCTCGTAGAGTAGTTTGGGGGATGCCTTTGATGCCCTCAGGGCGGCAGGGCTGTTCTGCACTCCGTGACAGGACTGCAGTGTGCGTAGGACAGGCACTCGCGTGTCCAGCTCTGAACGCTCCGCTTCCGGCACCCCGCAATCCGCTCGTGCCCGTTGCACCTTGGCAGTCTCACACGGAGTCCACGGCTCTTCCAAAGCAGTGCCTGCTGCTGTCCTGCAGCCCAGGGCCCTTGGGACAGTCCTCAAGAACCAGAAAGTAATGACCTCTGGGATGGTACAGCCTCAGTGGCCAGTGCTGGAGACAGAGAACGGCTCCCAGTTGTGTGACAGCAGCTGCCAAGGGCAGTTCTGCTCCCGGCCCGTGGGCACGTTCCCTCACTAACATTCGGTGCTGGTGGGGGACACCATCACGTATTTCCTTTCATCCTGTCTCCCTCAGAGTGAAAACGCCAGCGAGGAGGCTGGTGAGGGTGAATACGTCAATCTGTATTCCTCTGGCCAGAGCAACGGGGAACTCCCTCACTCTGAAGGAGTAAGTAACCCGGAGAGGGCCGGACACCGGGAAGGGGCTGCCTGGTGCATGCTGAGCTCACACCGGGGCTGACGCGCTTGGCACCGGCCTCTTCTGCACACCCTGGAGCTCCCGTGTCCGTCCTGCTGCCCCAGCTCCCTTGCTGGCCATCCCTCTGCTTGCCCACTCCTGGCTGCAGGCTCGGGTGGAGAGCAGGCGGTGCTTGCAGTGAGCCCTGGCAGGAGGCAGGGATGGCTCGTCCTGCCGCGCTCTTTCCTTTTGTGCTTCGCTGTCTGTTTGAAGCCGCTTGCCTGAGGTTCCCTTCCAGAAAGCTGCACTCTCACCAGTGCCATCCTGGGCCGTGTCTCTTCTTGTAACTGCTTTGCCTTCGCTGTTTTGATACAGAAAGCCTCGTGCTCTAAAAATTTTTCTTCCTTCACTGTTTGGATACAAAAGTGGTTGATTTAGCATTGTACTCACATGCTTTTTCTTCCCTTCCTCAAGCCTCATATCTTAGATATTTCCTAGAGGAACCAGGGCGTTTTCCATTCCAGGGAGGTCCCATCTTCCTGTTGGGTCACAGGAAACAGCAGCAGAGATCCATGGTGATCCTTTTGCCAGCCCTCATCTTGGAAGGCACATCTCCTCTACAGGATGTCTCCGAGACATTTATCCGTGCTGGTGTCAAATATGCCAAGAGATAGTGCTCCCATCACTTCCCTTCAGGAGACACGTCTGGGCAGGCCCATCCTCTTGGGCAGCTGCGAGCGGGTTCTTGACTTTGAAGCAAAGGGCTTTACAGATAATAGTCTGGAAAAATCCTTCAGACACCATGAAACCTAAGCTCACCAGAGGGTTTTCCATGCTGAGTGAACAGTGTGTAGGTGGTTTCAGTCGTGTCTGTTCACCGGGTTGAATTTCCAAGTTTCGCTCTGCGTGATGTTAAATAATTCTGAATTCCCATTAATATTCCCATTTGCCATTCATGGCTATTTGTCTCCTTAATAAATGGCCCATTTAAAATGCTCCATCTTTGCTCTGAGCTCTCTACCTGCTGTTCCGAGCCGCGGGTTCAGCTGGTTCTGCTTTTTTGCATTAGCCTCATTTCCACAGCCCGGGGTTGTGGAGTGGAAACGTTGTATCACGGTGAAACCTCTTCCGATGGGAGAGAAGGGAGGTAGGAACCAGTGAGCATCCACCCCCTAAGGCAGGGGGGCTGTGATCAGCAGGGGAACTGAAACTGGAGAGCTTAGAGCTGGCTCTGTCCATTTGGATTAAAGCAGGAGGCAAGTGTACTTCAACAGCAAGGGCTGGAGGAAAAATAGAAGGTCACGAGGGGGTTAAAACCCAAGACAACAGATGACTTGTGTTGTAACTTTCAGCGTCATTTCACAATGTTAAAAGCAAACAGTACTAATTGCACTAGTCTCCAGAGGTGGTCCCAAATTTCCTGTCTGATTAACTTCTGTGTTTTCCTGGCATTTGGCATTAACTTGCATCAGTCTTTAACCGCTCTGTAGGAATTTACAGTAAAGGGCCATTTAGAGGCAGGCAGACTGTAAGTGCAAGGCTCACTGGACTCAAGGACCCCGTGTAATAATGAAAAACTTCTTTCTCTTGGCAGGAATCTCCCTCTGTCAAAGACTCCAAAGACTCCTCTGTGAACAGCAGTACCATGGGGAAGGAGGGCAAAGATGGTGCTGACAGGTGAGCCTGGCTCCCTTGGTGCTTCTGCTTCCAGCCTCGAAGGGTACAGAGCCCCCCCCAACACTCCCTTTGACAAGCCATCCTTAGGACTACCCTCAATCTCCTTCATGTTCTGTAAAGCTTTAAGCCCACATTTTTGGACAGCCAGTGAGCGGTGGGATCCTGCTGGACAAGGAGGATCCTGGCAAGATTGCCCTGCTGAACTCAGGGAGTCCCTGGGGGTTAGCCATCCTCAGTCCATCTCACTGGCAGGGCTGTCACTGACAGTGGCTGCTCCCTCCTGCTTCCAGGAGAACGTGTGAAAAGAGTCTGTATGGCTGTTTGGAATAGTCTTCCAGAGGGGAATTTCTTCCTAACCCTGCTAGTTACAGGCTGGCTGAGACCCCAAAGCAGGAGGCTTTATATCCCTTCTAATGCTCTTAGCTATCATTTGCCTATGTAAATGAAGAGGTGCAAGCTGTAACAGATGGGCTTCAGGAGGAGTGGAGTGAGAGCTTCCCTGCTGCTCGAGATTGCTCTGTAATTGCATTTCTAAAGCAAAAATACAGAACAGCGATGATTTGTGTGTGACAGTCAACTTCCCTCCCCCATTTCCCTGCAGTTGGTTTGAGGGTTTTAATCCCTGCAGTGAAGGAGACAACACAAGAGTGCTCTGCAAAGCTCACTGTCAGCTCAAAGTACTGACTGGTGCATGGGATTTTGGCCTGTGCCTAGGGAAAGCTAAGAAGAACATAAGTATATTTTTTTTTTAGGAATACAGGCACAGAGAGCACATATCCAGGCACAAGAAGGTAGGAATAGAGCAGGGGATGTACACCAGGAGAATGGTCAGACCTTTCTGCTCTGCTTCCCTGCAAAACGAGAGCCTGTCATCTCCCCTTGTCTCAGCACAATGGGTCATGAACTGACTAATATATGTATGTGTAGAGTAGGCTCAGTCTCTATACATTTGAGGAAGGGCTTAGATTTGTGTGCGCTAAAAATTTGGTGGATTAAGGAGACATGGAAGTGTGTACTTACGCAGGGCATAGTAAAATCCTGCCAGAAATGCAGACAGACAAGCATTCAGGTCCTAAAGGTTCATCTTCCTCTGTTTCAAGGGATGCACAAAGCAACAGAATTAGAGCCAGACATTTGGGCTTGTTTGCAGAAGGTTTACCTCCAGAGTGTCTGTGTACTCACTGTCATTTAATGAAGGTTATTCCTCTCTTTTTTTCACAGGCAGCCACAGTCACCAGATACTTTGGAATCGTCACAGCTGGAGGAAGAGGTAGATGAGCTGTCCCTTATTGACCACAGTGAAATCATGGCTAGATTAACACTGAAGCAAGAGGTAGGTGCATTCAGGGTTTGCTTTTGTACTCTTTGGTTTACACTGTGTCGAAATCTGATTCTCTGTGTTCACAAGCGAGGCATCACCTCTTATTTGATGTTAAAAACCAGGTTGCAACAGAATTGGGATGTGGGTGCAGGCTGTTGTTAAATTAGGAGAGGCTGGTACAGGCTGGGAGCGTCAGCAACGAGTGAGGTTTTAACAGAAGGTGAGATGTCTCCCTAAAAAACAGCACATCTTGTGCCCTTTTCCCAGTCTGCCCCTTCCCACCTCCTCATCCTGCGACAGTCTGGAATGAATCACCTGAGAGCCTGAGCACAAGAAATCCAGGCGGGGCTTGATGGTGTTGGCCTTTCGGTCTGACAGCAGGTTCAGCAGGTGAACGAGCAGGACATTTTATGTTACTGATGTGGAAAAGCAGCCAAAGGAACTGTTTTGTGTTTGAGAAATAGCTTTGTGTCTGGCCTGGGGTGCACTCCCAGCCAGCTTTGCTCTCTGTGCTCTTGAACCACGCTGTCTTTGACATGCAGCTTGAGGGAACACGCGAGGCTTTTGCAGCTTTCAGACAGTCAGGGGGCTGGTCTGAAAAACAGAGGGAACGTATCATTTACTGGCACTTAAGGAGTGTTCTTTGGTCAGCTGAGATGTGCAGCAGAGAGTGAAAAGCTATTACTCATTCTTTAAGTAGTGTTTCACATGAGTCTTGCCAGAGGGTCACCTGAAAAATTCACATCTTAGACATAGCTGCTCCATGGCTGTAATCCATGGTTCTTTTCACTGGTTTGCATATTGAAATGATAATCCTCCTCCTCTGCTGGATTCTTTCCTTTAAAGAACATATAAAAATCAGTGATTTCTGAGCATTTGGGACGAGCAGATCAGTGCCTTAATGGCTTCTTTCTTTCTTTTCTTTATGATCCACGTGTTTGAAACAGTACAGAACTGTCGTGGTGAGCTGCTTCCTGCAGCGTGGGAACCGCTGGCTGACTGGTGGATCAGTTTTGCACATTTTGAGTTGTGAAATGCAGTGGCTAGAAGAGTGTTTTAGAGAGTGGTAAGGCAGGGGTCAAGCAATTAGCAGGGCTGTTTTCTGCTCCTGGTTACTGGATCGTTTCAGGTGACCTCTGGCCAAATAGTTCCAGATTAGGGCATTAACTTGCTAGGTTTTGACGTTCCAGCAACATGCGAGTTGAATGCATGACCTCCCACCCCACAGCCACTCTGGTACGTGGCTGTGTGAACTTTGAGACAGTTCACACAGTGTTGCTGCTCTGCTAATGGTCTTCTGGGAGCATTTGGGGCATTTGTGTTCATTCCTCTGTGGACAGAAGGTTCAGCTTTCGCTAAGCATCACAGCCTGGCCTTAAGGAGTCAGAGATTCCGGGTAAGGATCAGCCCAGCTCCTCATCTGGGACACCAAATGCTTTATTCAGATTCCAGGATTAGCCCAGCACTGAAGACCATGTCCCAGCCTGTGCCGTGAGCAGTGCCAGGAACATTGTGTACGCTGCCAGTTGTTGCTGAGCTTGAACCCCAGTGCTGTTAAACCAGGCCCAAGGGAGCCTTGGGCCATGCCTAACGTGGTTGTGCTCCCGTTGCAGGGGGACGATGGGCCAGATGTCCGCGGTGGATCCGGAGACATCCTGTTGGTGCACGCAACGGAGACTGACAGGAAAGGTACGTGGGTGCAGCAGGGCAGAGATGAGGGGCACAGCCTGGCACGGCCTTTGGCTGCTGATCTTCTGCTCTCCTGCCTCTGCCTTCTGCTGTGGAGGCAGCTGGGCCGGGGGGAGGGTCTGCAGGGCTCCCCTGCACAACCTGGGGGGGTTGTGCTTATCTGTGGTAAATGGAGGTAAGCTGGATAAGCGCCTGGTGGTTCCATTTAGCAGCAGGGATGGTATTAACTCCTCACAGCCCTTGCCCAGATCTGGCAGGCGAGGCATAGCAGTGACAGTGCTCTGTTGGTGTCCCTGTACCTGCTGAGCCTTCTGGGAATGCAGGTGTGACCAGCTCGTTGTGCATGGATCCTGTGTTCAGTGCTGCTCCTTGACCTTTGAGTGCCAGGGCAGTGGGGATGTAGGAGCTGCTGGAGTGAGTGTTGCATCGAAGTAGGAAGAAAGGGGTGTTGGTTTGGGTCTGGTGCAGCACCTGTGGGCACGGGGCAAGCTGCTCAGGTGCTGGTCTGCTGACACCTCTCATTTTCAACTTACCAGTCACTTCCTAGTCCCACTCTGTACCAAGTGCATCTTGGTAGCCACCCAGGCCAGTTCAGAGAGGGAATCCACAGTACCAGAAAGGAGATGCAGAGGAGGAAAAGGGACATTAGCAACCCTTGGCTCTAGATTTGTTAAAACTCCACTTTATCTCTCCGGACCCAGTCACCACCCACATGAAGCTCTCCTATTCAAGCCCTGTGGCAAAGACAGCCTTTGCAGTGTTTCCAGAGAGTGATTTGAACCTGCCAAACACATTTGTGCTGATGGCCTTAACCAGGATTGATCTCCTTATCTCCTGGGATGCAAAGAAAAACACTAACCCGCTGAATCACTCAGCCCTTGTATTTTAGAGGTTTGATAGTCGAAGAGGAAATATCTTTCATGTACATTTTTAAATGACAGGGGGTTTACTGTAGCATAAGATGTTTGCAATTACTTACCAGCACCATTCAGCTAGCAAGAAAATCCTTCCCCTGACAGCTGTTTCCCAGTTTGCACTGGGCACCAAATCCAGGAAGAAAGGACCAAAGGTAGGAACATACTAGAGAGGAGGAGGCAATTGATTGTGCCAAGGGTAGATACGTATATTAAAGAAAAATAGTCTAAATGACATGGTGGAAATATCCCTTTTAAAAATGCTGAAAGTGGAATAGAGAAACTCTGATTTGCTCCTGCTGTTCTCTGGAACATTGGAAGAACCTCCCTACTGTTCCTGCTGGAAGGCAGCTGCTTGGTAAGGGGATGTGTGCTTAGACCTCCAGTTCACAAACAGGGGGCTGCAAGCAGTGGGGTGAAAGCTGTGGAGAACCTTTCAGGACTGGGGAAAACTAGAGCAGGATTTTTACTGCCCAGTGGTACAAGCTGGGGATTGCTGGGTGGAGGGAGCTCGGGTTCTCAGTCCCTGAGCTTGGCCTCACAGGCACTGCCAAGCCACGGAGCTGAATGGAGCACAGAGGAATTCGTGCTATGCTAACCCACTGTTTGGGTGACTGAGAGGGTTAATGAATTAAGCTTACAATGAGAAGAATTCAGGGCTTGTAAATCAATCAGCCAAACGGCACAGAGGGGTAGAGTTAAGAGGCTTTCCTTTAAAGATGAATTTCTTGGCAGCTTCAAGTGCCAGAGCAGACCAGCTGTATTACCTCACGTTGCCTTTTGGGCAGATGGGAACCCAGAATAAATGTAACTCCACGCCCTGCTGCATGATGCTTCTTGTCCATTTGAGTTTTCCAAAAGAGCTAAATGGAGTAAGGGATAAAGAGAGACTTGTGGTCTTTAGGAATAAAATCCGTGGTCAGTTAAGTGCTCGCAGGCACACACACTTGCTGCGAGTGCAGGATTACAGCTGGACGAGGCCTGGGGCTCACCCCTGACATGACCACCCAGCTTCTGGCTTTGGAGGTTATGTCTGATTGTCTGTAACCAAAAGGCAGCAGCAGTCTCTGATTTAAGAGCAGGAGGGAGCAGCATTGCCACGAGGTTCCTGCCAAGAGAAGCACTGCAGGTAGAGAGGCACAGCTACCCCACTGTCCCTGCCCCTTCTACCCTGCACAGCAACGGATGGATGTTACAGCACGTGGGTGTGGGGTGATCCCTGTCCTGGCTGGAACAAGCCCTGCATGTACAGCCAGGCCTTGGCAGACCCAGCAGGAGCTTTTTCTCCCCGTCTGCCCACGGTGCTCCTGGCAGGGACAGGGTGCCATCCCACTGCACGTCCTGCTGCTGATCTATGCTGGGGCTAATGCTCCCATTGGACACTGCCATCCACAGTGACCAGGCATTGCCCAGGAGAGTTCTGCAGTCCTGACCTGAAATCTGCTTTCCCATTTGCAGCTCCTGCTTTTTTCAAATTCCATCCTTTGTGCCCGTGGCAAAGCCCAAAGCCTTTGTGAGTTTGGGCCCTGCAGCACCCCCGTCCTGCTGATGAATTAACACAAGCTGACCTGCATCCATGTTGTGGCAGGGTCATGGCCATGGTAATGTCAGTTTTTGCAGTGCAATTTACTCTTCTTTTGGCTGAAAATAATCTTATATTTGCACTGTCCCGGGACGGATTTCCTGGAATGCAGCAAGGACAGAGGATCTGCAGCACTGGAGCATCGTGTAGAAACATGTGTGTTCCTCATCAGGAGGGCAGAGTGACCGTGTCTCTGCAAGGCTCTGTGCTGCCTGAGAGAGGCTGAGGCACAACAGGCAGCCACCTCTCACCATCAAATCTTCCGTTTAAAGTATCCCCAAGGTCTAAACCATGGTTTTTCTTGACCCATCACTGATAGTTCCTGTCCCACAAGGGGGTGTTTTTTTCACTGACCCCTGAGCTCAAATGCTGCAAATGGGAGCCCGGGGCAGGGCAGTGGGGACAGGGCAGTGTCAGTGCTGCTCTTTTGTTACAGGGTCCATCTGCTGGTAAGGACCAAAAGCACAGTTCTGGAAAGTCCATTCATGCCAAAATGTGTCCATGTCCTCCTCTGTACGACTGGATTCAACCTCACAAGAAACTTCCTTTTTCTGAAAGTGGAGCTGACTGAGCCTTTCATGTCTCTCTCCCTAGATCTGGTGCTGTACTGTGAAGCCTTTCTGACTACATACAGGACATTTATTACCCCTGAAGAGCTCATCAAGAAGCTGCAGTACAGATATCCTTTGCATGAGTGGCAGTTCACTCCCACCAGGAATCAGAGCCGGGCGGTCATTGCGGAGGGAGCTGATGGCAAGTTGTTTGGTCAGAAGCCTGCTGACAGTGTGGTCAGTGATGTGCTGACCCTGGAGGTGTCCCAGGCAGGAATTGCTTCTGAGCTTGTAACTGGTAACAAACCCTGATGTGCAGGGCGAGCATTAACATTTCTGACAGGATGGAGAGACCTTCCTGAGCACCCTGCCTGCCATTCCTTCCCTTTGGCTCCATTCCCGTGGCTCCATTCCCCGCCAGCTGAGCGGGTCAGTGGCTGGGTCTGGGCAGTGTGAAAGCCTCGTGGGCCTTGGTGCTGTGCACCCATGTCAGAGGGAGCCTGACGTCACTGTGTCCTGCTTTGTGGCTCATCACTGCCATCTGCAGCAGAGCCACTGCTCCCTGAGCTCCAGCTGGGATCAGCTCACCAGGGACACAGCACAGCTCCCAGGTGGTGACAGCACTGTCTGGGGCAGTCCTGCAGGCCCCTGACTTACTGATAACCTTGTTCCCTTCCCCTTTCTCCGCCTGGCAGAAGCTTTTTCAACCTGTGCTGTCTCTCCTGTCACTGTTCTCCTCGCAGTAAATTGGGCAACGAGGAAAGTAGAGGTGACATCTGAGATCTGTTGAGACCAGATGTCACAGACAAGTAGGGGAGATACCTGCAGAGGAGTGGTGCTCATTAAATTCCACTTTAGAGAGAACAATTTCAAGGTACACCTGCTCTTCCAGCATCAATTCCGTGAGGTGTAAGTGGCTCCTTGTGCCCCTGCAGCTGGTGTCAGCTTAATGCCATCTTAATTAGAGCCATATCAGTGTCCCTCATCTCCTGGAAATGGAACACCAGTTTCCAGCAGGACAGAACAGTGTGCTGTTCTAATGTAGATGCCTCATCCCTGGAAGTGTTCAGGGCCAAGCTGGATGGAGCTCTGAGCAACCTGGTCAAGTGGAAGGTGTTCCTGCCCTTGGCAGGGGGGTGGATCTGGGTGATCTTTAAGGTCCCTTCCATCCCAAACCATTCAATGATTCTGTGATTCCTTGGGGCAGCTGGTGATTGCACTGATGCTGGTCTGACCACCCTGAGTTGATTCTTTAATTTGCAACCAACATATGAGAAGTTTTGCCACTTCCCGGACACGTTTAAGAAGCGAGTCAGTAAGAACACCTTCTTCGTGCTGGTGCGAGTGGTGGATGAGCTGTGGTGAGTTGCTTTCTTTGTTTTGGATGGGAGATGTGGGGTCAGTAACATACAGAGGTCTGGTAGTTGGAAAGATGTGGGTTTTAGGAAGATGTGGTTTTTTGGAAGGTGTGGTTTTTAAACCCTATTTAGGATGACAGCTGAAATCCCTGACCTTGAGCAGTCAGATGCTTGCAGTGCTGAACCCTCTTGCTGGAAAAGCAGGTTCTTGGGGTGTCCTATCTGGGTCAGTGATTTTAAAATAACCAGTAAAAGGGGAATCTGGGAAAGGAAGAGCTGGGAAGAGGAGGAATTTCAGCCACCCAGCTCTGCTTGTAGAAAAGAGTGATGAGATTCAGTACAGGTCCAAACTGCAGCTCAGTCTCGTAGCTCTGATGCCTGCCCTGGGTTTTCCATCTTTCTCTCAGCTTAGTGGAGCTGACAGAGGAAATTCTCAAGCTGCTGATGGACCTGGTCTTCCGGCTGGTCTGCAACGGGGAGCTGAGCCTTGCCAGGGTGTTACGCAAGAATATCCTGGATAAAGTGGATCAGAAGAAAATACTGAGCTACGCCAATTCCATCAAACCTCTCGCAGCCCGAGGGGTGGCAGCCAGGTGAGGGAGGATGCACGTAACCATAGCTTGGTCCTTTGAGAGCCAGGGAATCCCTTTCCTGCGGACACAAAAGTTTTCTCAGCCCAAAATATAAGAAAGAGAAGAAAAGAGGTCACGTTTTCTGAGCCTTTGTACTTCATGCTTTTTTCCCACAGGCCAGGGACACTGCATGATTTCCACAGTCATGAAATAGCTGAGCAGCTGACCCTCCTGGATGCTGAACTCTTCTATAAAATCGAGGTACAGAGATGAGGATGGGCAAAGGGTGGTGGGAGGGATTGGAACGTGCACCCCCTACAATCTCTGGTGTTCCCTGCCAGCTCTCCAGGACAGCTGTTGGGTTGTAGGACACAGCTGATCTAATGTCAGCAAGTGGCTGTGAACACACACTGGGAATGTTGAGGCAGGAATCCCGTTCTAATGTGTGGTATTTTCCCACCCCTCTGCTCTTCTTCCTTGGCAGATCCCAGAAGTTTTGCTTTGGGCAAAGGAACAAAATGAAGAGAAGAGCCCTAACCTGACACAGTTCACAGAGCACTTTAATAACATGTCCTACTGGTAAGGAGCTTAAAACAACTATGACACTGAACTGTGCTTAACATCCAGTGCCTTGCAAACATTACAAATATTCCTTGCTGACTTGGGTTCCTTAGCTACTAGTGGAATAACTAATATTTTTGGCCAGGAAGTGATGCAGAACACTCATCAAAAACCTCAGAGCACATGAGAAAAAAAATCAGGAATGTTGTGGACGTTCCCTCCTGTAACCTGGAGGAATTAATTGTCAGTATCACTGAGTCCTTCAAATAAACATTCCTCTTGCAAATAAATGCACGCTGTAAAATTATCCTGTCTCTGTTGTAGATTAGAGTGCTCCATTAAAGTTGGAGGTATCATGAGCTTTTTAGTATTGTTGGCCCATCCTTATCAGTTATCGGGTTTTTTTAATGAAACAAGAAGAAATCTGAGATCTGCTTAAGTAGGTTTATCTTTCTTTTTCTTTTCTTCCAGGGTCCGTTCAATAATTATGCTACAAGAGAAAGCCCAGGACCGAGAGAGGCTGCTCCTTAAATTTATAAAGATTATGAAGGTACCAGCTTGGACTTCCCTGTGAATCACAAACACTGCTCCTTAAAGGAGCAGGATAGTGTGACCTTCTGGTTGTTAGAGCTGTTTGATGCTTAGAAGGCTTTTCAGGTCTCTTGAATAACTGGAATATTCTCCCTCTTTGCAGCACTTACGAAAGCTGAATAATTTTAATTCCTATCTGGCCATTCTTTCTGCACTGGATTCTGCCCCCATCAGAAGGCTGGAGTGGCAGAAGCAAACCTCAGAGGTGAGGAGCAGTCGGGGCTGTTATCTCTGGGGGAAGGATAACTGTGGATGTGTATGAAACAGCTGCATGGTTTCAATAGCTCAACAACGTCCCAGGGTGGAGAGATTGTGGATAACTGCTCTCCAGTGGGTGTAATGCCACAGTGCTGGAAGCCTGCAGCATGGCTGGGCGTTCTGACAGCTGCAGGAGTGCCAGCACAGTCACAGGGGAGAACAGCCTCCTCCTCTCTGCAAACCAAGGCTGGCTGAGGCTGAAGGCAGTGAGGCTCTGTGTGTGCGCAGTCGGGGTCAGGCTGAATAAATCACTTGGAGGTGTTTTCAGGACAGCATTAACTCCCTGGCCTGCACAGCTCTCTGGGGAGAGATGACAGAGAAAATGGGTTTGCAGCAGCAGTGTCACCATGGGATTTGTGTCCTGGCAGGGCCTGGCTGAGTACTGCACCCTGATCGACAGCTCCTCGTCCTTCCGCGCCTACCGAGCGGCTCTGGCCGACGTGGAGCCCCCCTGCATCCCCTACCTGTGAGTGGGCAGTTTCTTTCCTCTGCACATTAAAATGGTTCCTTCAAGGCTTTCTCAGCAGCTTCTGCTGAGCTCAGCACTTGCCTTTTGCCAGACACCTGGGGTAAGACAGCACTGTGCCAGGTCAGCCCGTGGGCCCTCTCTGGAGCGATTTTGTCTGGGAGCACAGGAAGGCAGGGTGGAAAATACCATTTTGTAAAGACCCTTCTTCCAGCCTGGTCCTTCTCTCCATGAAGGGTGAAAGAGCAGCCTCAGCACCCTTAGTGTGCCATGAGTGCCCCCCCTCCGAGGCCCCTCAGCTGTGCATGGTGGGTGCTTGCACCTGAACACCGTTGGATCTGCTGGGGGAACGTTTCCCTCTGGATGAGGTTGCCATGATGGTGGCAGTGGGAGGCTGATGGATTGCATTGGGCTGCCTTTTGGGCTGGCCACCCTGCCCCTGTGTGACTAACCTGTGTACCTGTTTACCCACTCCCTGGCCTGCTGCCCCTTTCTCTCTTTCAGAGGCTTGATTCTGCAGGATCTGACCTTTGTTCATCTGGGAAACCCCGATTACATCGACAGCAAAGTGAACTTTTCCAAGCGCTGGCAGCAGTTCAACATCTTGGACAGCATGAGGTGCTTCCAGCAAGTGTAAGTGCAGCAACAGGGGGGTCAGAGCTGTCTGTGGGGCACCAGGTGGAGATTGGGGTGTGTGGGGATGATGGCTGGGAGCCCCTGTGCAAGGGGAAGGGAGTCTAAAGTCAAAGCATCGTGATGGAGGTGTAAGGAAAGCTGGGAATGACAGGGCTGTGGCCGCAGTTCTCCTTCCCTCTCTAGGTTAGATAAAACTTGTGAAGACATTTTTCTGATGTTGGTTTTGAGATCTAGTGCAAAGTTTTCCCACTCCTCTCTTTAAGATGAGTTTTTCCTCCAGGTTTTCCCCCTTGCTGGTTCCTGTGTTCTCTAGGATATGGAGGGTTTTCTTCAGTGCTGTCTTGCAGCAGAGGCAGCACGCCTGATTGCTGATTTCTGTGTGATAGGGTCCTTTTTTCCCCTCCCAATTCAAGCAACAGGCATGATGGGTTTTCCTCTTTCTGGTGTCATTTCTTGTCATGAGTACTGGGCACAGAGCACAGGGCAGGGGCACCCAGAATTGGGAGAGGTCCCCAGGTAGCCCCTCATTTAACCCTCCTCCGTGGTTTTCCAGACATTACGACATCAAAAGGAACGACGACATAGTGTCATTCTTCAATGACTTCAGCGACCACCTGGCTGAGGAGGCCTTGTGGGAACTGTCCCTCAAAATCAAACCTCGGAACATTACGAGGCGGAAAACAGATCGAGAAGAGAAGACCTAGGAGGAGGGGTGGTGCGAGCGAGGAGAATTGCTCCGCAGAGGCGCCGAGGGCAGCTATGAGACTGGAGTTCAATGTTTGTACCTGTCACTGGATGACACACCCTCCCTCCCAGCTGGCAGCCATCCCTGGGGGTGGGAAAGCCGGGCGCTCGCAGTCGGCCAGAGGTGACCGCGCGCGGCCTCCGCCGAGGGCAGAGATCGGCCGGTGCTCGCTGCACCCGCCCTCCTTCTCCTCCCGTCCCTCTGTGCCATGAACCAGCTTTAAACCCGGGGAGAGAGCTGCGTGGAAGGAGAGTCCTGCGCCAGCGTGTTGGTTTGCTGGCCCATTCCATCCGGGAATAGCCCGGCTTCTGTTTTCATCCACGAAGGAAGGTCAGCGAGAGCTCGGCACCGACAGACTGTCTCTGGAGTGGCGTCGGGCAGGAGCAGCCGTGGAAGCCAAGGGTTTGAGACTCCCCTGCAATGCCACCTCCAAACGTGTTCATCCATAGGAGATGAGGATGGAAGTGTTCCTGCTGCCTGCCAGAGGAGCTCTGCTTTAGAGAGCTGCTTGTGTTTACAGGGGTCTTGGTTCGCCCCAGATCTCTGGCGCCTTCTTCGTGGGAGGAAGGCACCGGTCGTAGATACGGAAGAGGCACTGAAAACGTGGGCAGGGACCCGCCATCTCCAGTCGTCACATCCCCCTCCTCCTCTCAGATCTCGTTATTTAAGCAACGGTAAATCCCTCTGGACCTGGAAACACGGACTGCCCAGGTACTGCGGGTCACTGACGGTGGCCCCGTGTCTCTTAGCGATGGTACTTAGCTTTTGCACAGGAAATGCTGTAGTATATGGTCTGTACATACTAGTGTTTAGAATCCGTTGGGGATTTTTGATGCATGTCTGAATACCGATGAATTTATAGGAAAAAAAAAAAAAAAGAAAAAGAAAAAGTGCAAACCAGTCTGTATAAAATTCACAACCAGTGACAATGTTGTTCCAAGTGCTGGAAGAAAGGAGGCTCAGGGCTGTGGAGCAGGTGCAGGAGCCGGGCCCAGGAGCCAGCAGGTCCGTTTCTGGGTTGGAAATGGGAACCAGGAAGGAGCCCTGTTCCCAGCCGAGCCCCCCCATCCTCCCACCCCACTCCTCTCTCCTCTCACTGTTGCCAAATGTTTGTTCCCGGGGGTCCCCGTCGGGCTGGCCCTCGGTGCTGTGCTTTGTGACCTGTGCTTTGGCAGGAGCCCCAGCAGTTCCCTGTCCCCAGTCCTGCTGTGCCAGAGCCAGCAGGGCAGGGGCAGCCTGGCATGGAAGAGCAAAGGGCAGTCTCATTTCCCACACATGCAGTGTTAACCCTAATCTGTTCAGTGTGCCTTATTCAGCCCTTCTGTCCCCTCTCTGTGTCCCACCCAGGGTGTCCTCCCCAGCGCAGCCCCAGCCAGGCCATTTCACACCCCTCCTCTCTGTCCTCCTCCAGTAGTTTACAGTTGGATCGTGGGTTTGAGTGTGCCCTGCAGGTTTCAGCAGCCTTATGAGACCCTTCTCAGCTCTCTGTGGTTGCAGGTTTTTACAGGGTTCTAACAAAATCCTGCAGGTTTAGGGCAGCAGCTCCTGGAATACAGACGTGGAGTTTCACAGAGCATCCTTAACTTATTTCTCAATAGCAGCTCTGTGCCTGCTCAAGCCTCTGTTTATTCTGGGTGAATCAGAGCTGCACTTACTTCCTTCTCCAAACAGATTGCAAAGCCTTGGCCAGCTCTGCCTGACTCCCAGGAGGGAGTGACAGCCACGCTGCCCCACTCTCAGGGTTTTACCCAGCTTGGTTATTTTCCTGAAGATTCAGGCACAGGACTTACACAGTGACCCAGTGCTGAAGCACAGAGGGACCACCCGTGTCCATGAGGACACCTTCTGGGAGAGGAGAGTGTGGGGTCCAACACAGTTTGTGCTGTGCAGCCCCAGAGCAGGAGGAGCAGGAATCTTCTGTGCTGAAACGCATTATCTGAACAAAAACACTTCAAAAGGGGGTTATTTTCATGCCATTAAGGGCATTGGAGCGGTGTGTTGTGTCCAGCCAAGGCTTTGCAATCTCCAAAGGCTTCCCAGCCTTCCACACAGGAGGTAATGCCTGCGTTTTCCTTTGTAAATACGGGTTTTAAAAGCCCAACATGTTGTGGTGGTGAGAAGGCCAATGGTGTGGGCTTTGCCCCAGCAGCTCTGAGCACCCCTTGAGTGGGGGCTGTGTCTGGGCTGTTCTGGGAGTGTTGTGTGTGCTGGTAGCACTGGAACCACCCCATCTGGGGGTGCAGAGGTCGTGGCTGGGAGGGACAGGAGGGTGCAGCTTGTCTCCATCCAGCTGAATGACCGTGTTACACGATCGGGGAGCAATTGGCTCCCAGGTTGGGCACAGAGTTACAGTGACTGGGGTGACATCAGGCTGGCAAGTGTCATTAGTGGGGTTCTGCAGGGTTCCATCCTCGGCCCAGTTCTCCTCAACATCTTTATTAATGACCTGGACACAGGACTGAAAGGAATCCTTACAAACTTACACCAGGAGCTGTCGAATCCCTCGAGGGCAGAGAGACCTCGACAAATCTGAGAGATGGGCAACCACCAACCATAGGAAGTTTAAGAAGGGCAAGTGTCCAGCTGGGATGGGGCAACCCTGGCTGTGTGTACAGACTGGGGAATGAGATGCTGGAAAGCAGCTCTGGGAAGGGACCTGGGGGTCCTGGTCGATGGCAAGTTGAATCTGAGTCAGCAGTGCCCTGGCAGCCAGGAGGGCCAACCATGTCCTGGGGGGCATCAGGCCCAGCATCACCAGCCGGGCCAGGGAGGGGATTGTCCCTCTCTGCTCTGACCTGGGGCGGCCTCACCTTGGATATTGTGTGCAGGTTTGGGCACCACAATGTAAAAAATGACATTAAGCTGTTAGAGAGTGCCCAGAGGAGGCTACGAGGGTGGTGAAGGGTCTGGAGGGGAAGTGTTATGAGGAACAGCCGAGGGCACTTGGTCTGTTCAGCCTGGAGAAGAGGAGACTGAGGGGAGGCCTCATTGTGGTCTTCAACATCCTCATGAGGGGCAGCGGAGGGGCAGACACTTCATCTCTTCGCTCTGGTGACCAGTGACAGGAGTGGGGATGGGAGCTCTGAGTGGCCACAGCACCTCGTCCAGTGTGATGGGGCTGAGCCCCCCAGCTTTCCTTCCCCCAGCTTTCCTCCCCCCAGCTTTCCTCCCCTCTTCTCCCCTTTGCTCTGCCATCATTCCCAGCTGAGCATGTCCCAACTCCAGGCTCGCAGGGCTGGAGGGACCCTAAAGGAGGGTCCCCTTTGCCAGGAGCAGCTTGAGGTTTGCTGACCAGAGACCCCCCCCCTCCAGGGGCAGCCCCTGGGGAGCAGAATCCCAGAACATCCCTGTGCAGGACTGGCCAGGAGTGAGTTCCTGTGTCTCTCAGGCAGCATTCTCAAGGCCATCACCTCTTTTTGGGCAGAGGGAAGAGTCTGAGTCCCCTCTCCACATGGGGCAGGGAGCGGGGAGAAGCGATGCCCCCAGTCACCAGCCCCCTGCCCCGCTCCCAGGCATCTCCCCCCAAGCAGTTCCGTTGTATTATAGATTTACCACGAACCCCATCCCCACGGTGGCATCTTCCTCCGAACATTTCAGACCTGTAACTTTTATATTAAAGACAAATAAAACACCAATAACGAGCCCGCCTGATGATCCTGTTTACAGTGCATGCACAGTCTGTGGATTAAAGTGACAATCGAATCCGCCTCTGGCGCTGGTGTGGCCTCATGTTTTCTCAAGTGCCCCTCGTGGTTTTCCTCTGCCCGTGGCTCTTCTTCCCTTTATTTTTTTCCACTGTAAACCTCTTCCTTCCCTCTGCTGAGATGGCCTTGCCCCAGGACAAGCCCTACATGTAGGGAGGGGACATCTGCTACTGTCACCTTCCTCCAGGCACTGGTGCTCCCCTGTGCTGGGGGGTTTTGGCCCCCCCACAGCCCGCGCTGGCCGGCGCGTGCCCAGCCCGTGCAGCGGCCCCGTGCTGGCTATAAATAACCCCTAAATAACCCCTGCAGCAGCCGGGGCGGCCAAGCTGCTCCTGCAACTATTTTCAGTCCTGAACAGCGTTCAGAATTCCTCTGGAAATAATTGTCACGGGCCAGCTCGGGAGGAGAATGCCCAGACGCTGACTGAGCACGTGCCCCCTGCGCGACCGCGGGCCACGTCCCACGGGCCCGGCACGGCGGGAGGGAGCCGTGGGGTGTCAGCAGCTCATCCTCCCCTGCAGCAGCTCATCCTCCCCTGAAGCAGCTCACAGTGGCACCCCCAGGCCCGGGGCCGTGTGGGCTCCCTGAGGGTCTGGAACCCTGGCACCCCACTCTGGGAAAACTCTGACTTCGCTGATTACAGGAGACTTTACCCTGAATTTTGTAGTGGACAAAGGCCGTGGCAAAGGGGAGATGTAGGAGGGGGAAGGTCCTTGGTGTGCAGAGAAAACAAGCTTTGGCTACAGCTGTGTTTTATTTCAGCCTGGAAGCATCAAGGAGGTGGCAATAATGTGTCTTTGTGTGTGTGTGCAAAATTACTGGAGAAGTTGCATATGTAAGTTTGTATCTTCCCCCATTATTAATGGCTGGTGAGGGCTTCCCATACACCTGGGCCTCTCTGTGACACCTCAGCCATTAGCTCTGTCTCTAGTCCCAGTTCTACAGATGCTCCCTCTGCTTCAGAGTCACATTTGGCAGCTCCAAGTGACAGCCCCTGGTAATGGGATTCAGCATCCCACAGCAGAGCCTGATCCTGTACATGGTGCCACTGCTCCAACATGAGTCCTTGCCCAGAGCTGGCTTTGGCATTGCTTCAGTGTGGGTTCCTCAGCAGGGTTGAGGGGGTGGGCGAAGGCACACGTGGCGCTGGAGCAACTCCTCACCCCACCAGGAAGGACAGAGCTGCCCGTCTGCCCAGACAACACTTTGTGGTCACCTGTTTCCCAGGACAGCTGGGAAAGTGGCTGTGGCCACTTCACCTGTCCATGCCCCCCCAGGGCCATGGTGAGCTGCAAGGAGCCTTTGGCACACACACCATGTCCCTGGGGCTCAGGGTCCCTGGTGCCTGTACAGGGTTGCCAGGACGCAGATAGCCCAAGTGATGGAGACGAACAACCCGAAGAGGAGGCTGAAGAGGATGAGGAACCAGGCCTTTCTGGATGCTGAGAATGCCTGGTCTATGTCTCCACGCCTGATCGCAGCCCGGGTCTGGAGCAAGGGAGAGAAGGGGAGGGGTTAGAAGAGACGTGCAGCACCCAGAGAGGCGGGGAGAGATGTTTGAGATTGCCAGGTGGGTCCTTACCTCATGGGAGTAGATGAGGGCCATGGCCCCGGTCAGCATGCAGCAGCAGACGGTCACCAGCACTGCCTCCACCAAGTAGTCCCTGGGTAGCTCCTGCGGCCCCATGCTCGGCTGCCCGGTGAGAGGAGCAGTCAGAGCTCCAAACCCCGAGTGTGTTCCGCCCCGCGGCAGTGCTACTCAAGCATCACTTGGGGCACCGCATGTAACCCCACAAAGGAGGTAAGGGGTGAACCCACTGCAGAGCGGGGCAGAGCACATCAGGGAGGGGGATACGTACGATGCTGTAGGGCAGGGCCCCAGGCGGGATGCCATGGGGGTGGTAGGGATAGAAGGGCCGGGCTCTCCGCCCTGGCCGCGGCTGGTAGAAGATGGGCAGCTGCTCGGAGCCGTCGGGAGGGCCCAGCGGGCAGTCGAAGCGAACTCTCTTGCGGGCCGGGACCGAGTAGGGCGGCGGGTCCCCCTCGACGGCCGCGTTGGTGGCCGCCCCCACAGGCTTGTCCCCACGGCCCTCGGGGCGGTCCTGGGGGGTATCAGAGCTGGGCGGCTCCTCGGCGGCCCCCTGCTCCCCCTGCTCCGCTCCCTGGGCCGTGGGAGCGGGGTCGGGGGGTCGGGGGTCGGGGTTGGGGCGTCGGGGGTCGGCGTCGGGGCCCGGGCCCGGACCCTGCGGCCCGGCTGGCGGGTCACCTTCCATCCCGCGGAGACGCCTGCGGGGACGGGGAGGTTGTGATGGGAGGGGACAGCCCCGGCCCACCCACCCCGGTGGTCACCCCAAGTGCAGGATGGGTCTGCCCGTGAGACCCCTTTGTGCCCCCCGGGCCGCCGCGGGAGCCCCGAGCCCCCATTGCCCGTCCCCTCCACCGCCCCGATGTCCCAACACCGTCCCCACTCACGGCGGTGCCCGGGGGGGTCCCCACCTGCCGCCGGTCGGGGCCCGAACCCCGCAACGGCCCCTGGACCCCGCAACGGCCCCGCCGCGGCCCGCGGGTCCCGCGTGGCCCCAACGGGCAGCGGGAGCGCAGCCCCGGGGCCGGGCCGGTTAATCATTGACCGCCTGTTTGCCCGGGGCCCCGCATCGGCCCTGAGCCCCAGCCCAGAGACCCCCGGATGGAGACCCCCGGACTGGGACCCCAGGGAGGCAGGCGGGGGCGTCCGTCCTGCCCCGGGGAGGGGGTCTGGGGTCCATCGCGGTGCCACAGCCGATGGAGCCGGCGCTGGGCGCGGGGAACAGGCACGGAGCTACACGGCGATTTTTTTCCCTTATAAATATATGATTTCGTTTTGCTTTAAAATGTAAAACGTGCTGTCCGCGTGTTCCGGCTGTGTCTATTTATCAACAAAATATATACAAAAATGTGTATATTTTATCTACAGCTATTAACATTCGCCACGTGTGTGTGCATACCTATATCACACCCCCGTGCTCACAGTACGTGTGTGCTTATCCCCACGTTACACATCCTCGCGTCTCCGTGTTGTACCCTCAGGTGTGTCTCTTCACACCCACAGTTCCCATGTACCTGTTCCCTACGTGTGCACTCGGGAACAGGTGTAAACAGAGACACCGACACACAAACACACACACACGCGCCTGGATAAGGCAGCGGTGCCTACAACGAGGCAGAGCTGTCCGTCTGTCCGTCCCTCCGTGCCGACGGACCCGCGGCTGAGAACGGCCGCGCTCAGCGCACATGGCCACGCCCCCCCGCGGCCACGCCCTCCCCGTGACCACGCCCAGAGGAAGCCCCGCCCCCGCCCCGCCCCTCACGGTGCCCGTCCCGCCATGGCCTCCGCCGGCGGCCCCGACGCGGAGCGGCCGCACCCCAAGCCCTTCCTCATCGGCGTCAGCGGCGGCACCGCCAGCGGAAAGGTGAGACCCGCCGCGTTCGGGGCCTGTCGGGGCTGAGCTCCTCTCCCCGCGGGCCGCGGGAGCTGCGCGGCGCCCGCCGGGGCATCGCCGGTGCCGCTTCCCTTCCTCCCCGCGGGAGGGGCCGGGTTGGGCCCCGGCGCCGGCCCCGGCTGAGCCCCCGTCCCGCTCAGTCCACAGTGTGCGAGAAGATCATGGAGCTGCTGGGGCAGAACGAGGTGGAGCAGCGGCAGCGGAAGGTGCTGATCCTGAGCCAGGACAGCTTCTACAAGGTGCTGACGGCCGAGCAGCAGGCCAAGGCGCTCAAGGGGCAGTACAACTTCGACCACCCGGGTGAGCCCCGCGCCGTCCCCCCGCAGCAGGGCGTGCTTGGAGCACGGCAAGGGCCCGTGGGAAGTGGGAAGTGCTGGAGAGCAGGAATGCTCTCTCTCCCTTTCCCCCCCCCCCAAAACCATCCGTTCGTCCTTCCCTCGTGCCCGTTGTTACTGACGGCTGGCACTGCCCTCCTACAGCCATGGAGAGTGCGGAGCATCCCGGCCTGCTCCCGGCTCCGGAGAGGCTCTGTCATGCACCACATCATTCCCCAAATCCCTTCCTGATATTTCTTGTCCGCACAAACAGCTGCTCCCCTGGCCCGGGGGAGGATTGCAGGCGGGACAGGGATCTGCCCTTGGCTGCAGTCTGGTGCTGCTGTGGGCACACACGGGCGGGTACTGGAAACCATTAAGAATGCCTGAGGTTTTCCAACTGACTCTTGACTAAAAGAGCTGCACAAAGCTATACAATTACCACGTGGTTTGGTGCAACCAACTTCACCTTTGAGTTCTTGTTTATTGTATTGTAATTGCTTATAAACAGCAAATTGCCTCTTCCCTATCTCTGTAACCAAGCACAGCTGTTGTCACTGAGGCAGCAAATGTTGGCTGCTGGTAGGAAACAATAAGTGTAAGTTCTTTTTTTCCTGGTGAAACTCTGGGCAGAGAGTTTTTTCCTTTGGCTCTAGAAAAATCTGGGCAGAACATTTGATGCAGCAGCCCCTGACACTCCTTTTCTTTGAACCTTCCTCTCGCAGATGCTTTCGATAACGATTTGATGCATTCAACCCTGAAAAATATTGTTGAGGGCAAAACAGTTGAGGTACCAACGTACGACTTCGTGACACATTCTCGGTAGGTTCTGGTTTTGTGTCAAGCCTCAGGGGGTGTCTGTGGGGATGGGTCTCTTGGTGCTGATGTGAGACCCGTTTAACACTGTGCTGTGGGTGTTTTCTCCTGGCAGGCTGGCAGAGACGACGGTGGTCTATCCCGCTGACGTCGTCCTCTTTGAGGGGATCCTGGTTTTCTACAATCAGGACATTCGGGACATGTTCCACCTCCGTCTCTTTGTGGACACGGACTCGGATGTGCGGCTGTCCCGCCGAGGTAACGGCTCCGCCGGCGCGGGCAGCACCGGCCCCTGCTCCTTGTCCATCCTCGGCCATGTGGCAACACTCAGGGGTTTTATCTCCCCATCCCAGTTCTGCGAGATATGAAACGCGGGAGGGACCTCGAGCAGATCCTCACCCAGTACACCACCTTTGTCAAGCCTGCCTTTGAGGAGTTCTGCTTACCGGTAGGAAATGTCTCACTAATCGGATTTATGGGGCTTTTTTTGGGGAGGGGGGAGAGGAGCAGGGTCGTCTGGGGATTGACTGCACTGTAGACACTGCAGTGGGGACTTTTGATATTTTGATATTTGTGTTTCACGAATCCCACGCTCTCCCTTCTGCCTCGTGTCTTCAACCAGTCCCAGCTGGTTGTTAAGGAACTGAAATGGTCCCTTCTGCTGGCAAAGCACCATGGAAATGCCTCCAGCACTTTTCCTCTCTGCTGGCTGCCGGGGCTATTTTAGCATGGGCCCCTCTGACTGAAACACTCCCACTCTCCATTTATTCTTAAGACTTGTAGGAAGAAAAAAGGGCTTGGTTTCCAGTTTCCCACTGGGGAAAACCTGGGGCAGACCATTCTAGCACTGTTTGCTCTACCACGCAGTGCAGGGACAATTTAGGTGCTCACATAACCAAATTAATTTGTAAAAAACCCTTTGAGAACAAAATCCTGTATGTGGATTAAATAAGCTGGAAAAGGCTAACTGAGGCTCCTCCTGCTCTAGATCAAAGGAACTCTGGGGTTGTAAAAGTACTCGTTAGAAATGCTGAATTTTGCCAGCTTTTTTTCCAAGTAGTGGGGGAAGAAAAAGCAGGAATGCTGTGGTGGTAAAGATCAATAAAATGTTATCAGAGGCAGGCAGGAATTTCACATGAACATCTGGTACCTTGGGTCGGCAGAGATTTAGCAATGGCTTATGAAATGGTGATTAGAACTGGCTCTTGGCAAACAGACCACTCCTGAAGTGGTCAATATTTGAAGGCAGCTCAGAAGTGTAAAAACAAGGACTCTACACCTGACCTGCTGCTTCTACCTGGTGATTCTTTGCAAAGGGACAGTAAGACCAATCCCTGGCCTTAAACACAGTGAACGTTAGCCACAGTGATGTCCTAATTAATTTAGGTGTAACCATGACTGAGAACTTTAACTTACAACCCTGGAAGAAACAGAAACCCTCTCTCTCTGCCCCAGTTTTCTGGCCTTTGGTCACTCCTGCCTAGAATGAAGCTGACTTTTCCATTAACGGCCTCCACCACTGTTCCTGTTTTTCAGACAAAGAAGTATGCAGATGTGATCATCCCCCGAGGAGTTGACAACATGGGTAAAAAAGGGAGTTGGGTTCTCTGATTTCCCTGGGGAGACACCCTTGAGGTTGGAAAGAGAGCAGGTGGCATGTACTTCTAAGGAAAGGTGTTTTGCTGAAGGGCTGGAGGGGAGGGAGCTGCTCAGCCTTGTGGAGGGCTGGAAAAGTGACCCGTGGAAGTCTGACCTTGCTGCAGAACAGCAGGCAGAGTTTCATTTAAGGGCTTGTTAAAACTTGAGCAGAGCAGGGCTGGATGCTCCACATTTTCTAGATAACTCAGCCAGGAAAGCCTTCACGTCCCACATTTGCCATTCCTCTCTGCAGTTGCTATAAACCTCATAGTGCAGCACATTCAGGACATCCTGAACGGAGACATCTGCAAGTGGCAGCGAGGGGCGATGAACGGGCACGGCCGGACCTACAAGCGCCCGTTCCCGGAGCCCACGGAGAGCAGCAGTGTCCTGGCGGCAGGAAAACGCTCCCACCTGGAGTCCAGCAGCCGTCCACACTAACCTGGGTTTGCCTCTGGTCCAGACCAACACTGAAGACAACTTTGGGAAAGGACTTCGACAGAATGGTTGGTGAAGTGCCCTTTAAATCATCCTGGCAGCGGAGAGGATCCTGATGTGAACCTTCTCACAGGGCAGAGAGGAAGGAGTTGGCCATCGGCTCCTCTCCCCTCCAAACCCCTTCCTTTCCTCCCTAAGATGTCTGGAGTTGTGTTACTTGATGAACTGGTTAGAGGCAGTGCTACTTGCCTTTCTTTAATTTTCAAAATGAGATCTACTGCTGAAGACTTCCCTCAAAATTAAGCACTACCAGGTGATGAGCAAGATAGCCCATTTCCCTGATGATGGCCTACCTTAGCAGGAAAATTATCTGCCTCTTGTTTTTTTTTTTTTCTCTCTCTCCCTGTTAATTTTCACAAGCAGGTGAAGCCCTTACTCTTCTCCACCTCGTTGGCACCTTGAGTTCTGGCCTTGTGCTGCTGGCCAGCCTGTCGGGGCAGGGGGTTTGACTTGTAGGGGCATCTCTGCCCTGAGATAGAGGTGAGACAGAGACTGTCTGGGACAAATGGGAACTTGCAGTTTACCAGGGACAGGCCCAAGAAGTTTATTGTCTCCTGATTCCTAATTTATTCCTTCCTAAGCTCCCAAATCTTGCTACACTGTATGATCATTTTTTTTTGTACCCAAATAGTCGCCTTTACCACGGTTATTGAATGTGTGAGCTCCAGCTGGATTGAGTTGCTCATGGAAACAGAAACCTGACCTTGTCAGTATTGGTGTCTTTTAGTGCATTTCTGTACTGCTGGTTGCACATTCTGCTGGGCAGAATCCGTCCACTTCCAGAGATGGCTGGTGAGACCAGCAAGGGGGGAAGCTGGGAATGGCAGGACCCTCCTCCTGCTGGCACAGGCAGCTGCCTGGACATGTTGTACCCTTAGACAGCGCTCCAGCAGCTTGAACTCAAGAATGTCTGGCTTTCTAAAACAAGCAGACAAGAAGTATAAACAGTGACATCCCAGTTTCTGTAGTTTATCCCAGATAAGTGATAGTGAAGTGTCTGGAAAAAAAAAATCTGAAATGAAGTGCTGGTTGGGTGTTTGAAAGTGTCCTTGTGATACCGTTCCTGAGTCTGGACTTACGGTGTGATTTTAAGAATGAGGGTGGGAGGGAGATGTTATTAAGAGGAATTTTTTCATACTTGCTAGTTTTCTAAAAGCAGCATCTGGCTGTGTTGGTTGTGGGTGTGTTACTTTGGCTAATAAACAAATGAACAAACAGCGATCAGAAATGACCATTTTATATAAAAGGTAATTGTGCTGCTTGCACTACATCAGCAAAAAGGTACAGGAAGGCCACTGCTGGAGGAGCTCTTGCACTCAACAGAATTGTTACCTTTAGTTCTGTCATGGCTGAAGATTTAGGAAAAAAACCCCAACCAAACAGGAAATGCAGTCTGCACTTTCATCCCTGTAGTCTTTTCAACACTGGAAATGGGTGAAGGTTTGGTATGTCAGAGATCTCCTCAGCTGACTGGTACTTCTGCAGTGCCCAGGAGAAGGCAGGTCGTTTCCTGACTGCTGCTGGGTGCTGTTTAGCTCAGGGTGACAGACTTAGACTATGAGCTACTGCACTGAAGCATTAGCTCTCAGGGCTGATTACAGTAGGAGCAAAATAGTCACTAAAACCTATTTTGAGTGACTGTGGTGTTGGGTCATACCTTCCTCTGGAGGCCGGGGGGAGCTCAAAGCATTTGTTAGAGCCTTGAATAGCATTTGTTATTGCTGTGAGGAACTCCACAAAGAGCCCCTGGTCTGTGGGGCTGCTGCTCTGGGCAGCTTTGTGCTGTGTTAAAGGACCTGCTGCTGCAGCCACCTGGAGATAAGAAATGGTATGTGGCCCAGGTACTGTATTCCTGGTGAAATAACTACAGAGCCATTACGAATTCCCCCACTGGGCAATCCCAGTGCTCCACCTCTGCCTTCTCCCTTCTCTCTGAATTCCTCTGCTAGAACAAGGCAGGCCATGGTTTGGGTTGCAGTGTTTTTACCCTGAACCCACGTGTGCACAAGTTAGAGCCGGTTTCTTTCTCAGCAGGATCCTTGCCCAGAGTTCCCCTTCCCGTGGGATTTGAGGTGGAACCCTGCAGCCCAGTAAATACAGCCATGGCTGGTAACAGGCCTCAGGCTTCACATCAAGGCCACAGGGCCAGAGGATTCTTCTGGCTCTGGCTGACCTCCTGGCCTGCCTGAAGCCTTGTTTTAGCTTGTTTAGCTGTAACAGCAATTTTCTAATGTCTTTTTATTTTTGCTTATCTTCTTAAAAGTGATGGTTATGCCAAATGATTACACATAGATAACAGTAACAAGTCATTATTCTATGCAGAATGAACTATTTTTAAATGTGGCTTAATGGTGTATTTACATAAATAGGGATGATAGCAGGGCAGTGAAAGTGGGGGCAAATAATGCATTGTTGAGGAATAGAGTCATGGGATGGTGCTGAAGGCTGCAGGGCCAGTTACTGATTGTTAAAGGATGGATAAGCTTTAGAGCAGGGAAAACCTTTTCTTTTAGAAGTAACAAGAGAAAAAATATCTGATGTGTTGGAGAATGTCCATTTTTTGTAACTTTTACCATGGAATTGTAGACCAAGGTGCTGGGAAACACGTGAAATAGCCCTCAGTGCAATGCAGTGCAAGAAGAAACCACCACTGTCAGGAAGGAGGAAGAAGAAATTGTTGCAGCATGTTCTTCCCAGCAGAGGAGCTGGGATGCTGTTGCCTGGAGTCAGCAACCTTCATGCCCCGAGGGGCAGTGGAAGGGTGAATGTAACAGAGGCAGAAACTGGGAATTGTGCTCATAACTGTATTCCTGTCGAGAGCTTTTCTGTAACAGTGCTCTTTTCCTGTAATCGTTAGACCTGGACTACTATCAATTACTTGATCCAACTGTTAAGATTTCAGTTATGCTAACAATAAATCCTTGGCTTTGCACAAAAGGTGTTTCCTTTTGGCTGTAACACGGTTGTGGTGGTCACTGTTTTCGGATGAGGATGTTCCAGCTGTCCTTCCAGCGCAAGTCCTTGAGTTCCGTCGCGGACAGCGCGGGCTGCCCGTAGGTCACGGGGCTGAAGGTGCAGTAGACAAAGTAGACCGAGGAGAACCAGGCTACAATCAGTGCACTGAACATGCTCTTGAGCAGCACAGACCTGGGATGAGAGCGGGAAAGAGCACTCAAATTACATCAAGGCTGGACAAACACTTCATCCAAAAGGAAGATCTACACCTGGCCTGTTTGTCTAAAGACAAATGACAGAGTGGGGCCATGCTGGAGAAACCACTGCTCTCCCTGCAGCAGCTTGTCCAGGTGACAGCCCTGGAGAAAAGAACTGTATCACTTCCCTTGTTAAAGAGAACTGTGTCTGTTAAAGCCAAATACCTGCAGAGATGATCACCGAGGTGCTGCAACACAACAGGAATCAGGAGAATCTGGAATGTGAGGGCAGGCAGGTAGTGGTACAGGAAAAGTGTCTTCTCCATCAGGAAGAAGGGCAGGTAGTTCACAGCCCAGCCTCCACCACAGACACCCCCAGCTGACACCCAGAGCTGCCAGGACTCTGCAGGAGATGGGAGATGGCATCTCAGAGCAGAGCAAGCCACAACCCTCCCCCTGGACACACACACACAGTGGAATCAGACCTTCAGGGATGTCATAAATCCTCCTCCTCCGTCGTATCAAGTACCACAGGGACAGACACGTGTAGACCAGAGCAGCAGCATTAGCTGAAGCCCAGGTGACAATATTCCCAAGGAGGTGGATCTGGGCCTGCAGGATAGAGGATGGTCTAAGCCAGAAGCAGGGACATGCTGTGGTTCTTTTAGGTAAGTTTAAATATTTCATACACATACTTGCTAAATCAAACCTCAGAACGTGCCTGGCTAGTAACCTGGAACAAAGCTGGAGATAAACTTTGCTGCTTTAAGATTCTTTTGTAATGGAAGGCATTTGAAAAATGCTATTGGAGATGAACTCATCTAAGTGGAATCAATAATGGAAACTAACAAACTGCAGGTTACCTTTAAAACATGTGCAAGAAGACATGATTTAATTAAAAGCAACTACTGTCAAAGCTGTATCTCATGTTAAAATAAAAACCTCAACCCTCAGGGAAAATGCATGAACACAGGAAGAGTCCTTGGCTGGAACTGCAGTCCTGCTCTGACTCTTACTCCTGGAGCTCACATGTGAGCTGAACTCTCCTCTCTCACCTTTTTCACAGTTACTTCTGCCTCATGCACTTACCCCAGAGGTGGGGTGGAGCCAGTAGGCAATATTTGTGTCCATTGTGATCCAATCCACAGCAGAGGAGCTGTACTTGTGCTCTGTGTCTTCATTTTTTAATGTGAGTATTTTCCACTGGAAAAAAAAAAAAAGGAAACAGAAAGCTTTCAGAAGGGGAACAACAGATGGTTGAACAGTTCCAGATATAAGATGCTAAGTTCCTCACCTGGGAGTGGAGAAAGATTTTGCCTATCTCACATGGATACTGATCAATACAAAGGGTTTATTTTGTTCTTATATAATGCACTTTCCATGTACCACACATTACAGTTCAGTTTCATGCAGCTTCTGGGTGCCCAACAGATCTTCCTCCCCCTTTTTTGTTACACAATCACTGGGGTATTCATTACTGAACAGCACAGGTCTCTAATGCCCTTATAAGTGCATTCTGAAATACTTTTTTCACTGAGGAAGCCAGACTATCAGCAAGGAATAAACAAGGAATCCTTAGGCTCAGAGCCTGCAGATATGCTCAGGTTTCTGCTCTGCAGCAGGAGGAAAGATGAAGGGAATAACACGACACTCACCTGCAATTCTGTGAACTTTGCCATGAAGCTGAGGTTTTTACTGATGTCCATCTGTGTGGGAGAGTGGAGTTCCACTTCCCTCTCTTTTTGCTCTTGGCCTGGAGGAAAACAGCACAGCTCAGAAATAACCACAAAACAGGCAGAAAGGTAGAAAGGGAAGCACACAGGATATACCCCTGGCTCCTCGCTCTCCCAGGAGCCCTTCAATACATCATCCAACTGCAACAGCGCTCTAAGGGAATTTGTAAGGATTCTGACAGAGCCAGCTGAACACACATACACACAGTACCACCTTCCCATCAACATTAAGTGTCCCCCACTCACAGAAATCTGCTGAGACATACTTTTCCCATATCTATGCTCTTCCACATTCCACAGCATGCTCTGGTGGTAGCCTTTGGACAGCTTCTCTCCAACCACCTCCAGCTGCCGGTATCCCCACTCGGGCAGAGATGCTCCACTGAGCTGCAAGCGAAAGATGGCTGTGAACTCACGGTGCTGCCAAGCTGGACTGCAGCGTGGAAGTTCCCAGGCCCTGCCTGAGCACTGGAGGACAGCAAGGGAGTGCTGGAAAGGGTGTGTGAAGAGTCACCACACAGTGCTGTCTCAACGAATACAACAGCCATAAAGTCACTGGCAAACTCTGAAGAAAAAGGTCCTTAACTATTCCAGCTGCTGCCATGTGCTACACACAGACTCAGCATCAGATTCTAAGCCTCAGCGGTGTACAGTGGTCACAACCTCCTGAGAAGCAGGACAGCTCTGATGCTGAGAAGGGATGAAGTACAACTATCTAAAACACATGCTGCTCTTTTGTCACACTGAGCAAGTTTATTGTTTCCTTTTATTTGCTTATTTGGTTATTTTTGTAGTCATTTAGTTATTTGGGAGCAGAGAGATGAGTAGTTTGTGAGAATACAAGCACTGCATGAAACAAAAGCTGTAGCACATAAACATAAGCCCACTTGCCTTTAGCACTGCAGAGGTGTTGACATGAACAAACCTCACTTCTGACAGAATTGTCTTCCACACATCTGTGTCAGACTCCCGATTTACAATCTCCTACAACAGAAAGGTGGCTTTGGATTGTCACGTTGTCCCAGCTGTTTCTGCTGGAACATGATCAGCTGCTCCCCTCCCTTTGACCACTCACCACTCTCCAGAGGTTCTGTGCTGGCATGGAGATGTTATAATCAATATAACAGGAAACTTCCTGGGAGTGGGGGCTCAGAGGGGCAGCCACATCATGCCTAGAAGACAAATAAAGTAAGATCCTCCACCGCCATTTCCCAAATTCATATAAAAAGCAAACCCATATGGAATTGGTTTAGACTGGACTCAGTAATAAAGTGAAAAGTAACTCTCTTATACAGACTGCACTGTTTACTCTGAGAGAGAGCACTCCCCAAAACCCTGAGCTGCCAGGAACAGGCTCAGAGGAAGCCAGTGCAGATGCCTGCGATGCCAGGCTGAAGAACAAGCACCGATTGTGACGAACAGAGACGCTGTTCACTGGGCTTCCCAATAATGAACAAATTAGGTTTGGAAGGGACACAGCAAAACCCAACTTCAGAGCAGCCCCCTTCCTAATCTGAGTGATAGTCAAGCACATGAACTTTGGGAAGCAGTCAGGAGGCAATTTCACACTGCAGGCTTTCAACACAGGCAAGAATCTGTGGCAATGAGCCACAGCACACTGGATTCTCCAACACATCTTCCAGAGCACATCCTTCATGCAGGAGTATGCCAATAAAATCAGTCTCTGGGTTGTTACACAAAATCCTGAATACCTGCACCTGCCTGGAGGGGGGGCAGTGAAGGATGAAGTTTCACAGAGGGGACTCCATTTAGGAATCTGCAGAACTACCATGAAATGTGAACACGGGAAAAATCATCACTGGTTCCTCGTAGAGAGGACCAGAAACAGTGAACAGCCACTGAGCAATTTGTGATTAAGATCAAATCCCACTGCCATGTCAGCTGCAAAAAATAAATAAGCACACAGCATCCTCCCTCTGGGCCACAGGGAGGGCTTATGGAACTGACCACAGCAGGTCCCTCCTTGCCCCACTGTCTGAATGCAAGGTCACTGTGCTTCAACCCCTGAGGGTTATTCTGAGAGGCAGCACAGCAGAGTGAGGCAGGACTGGCAGAGCAGAGGATGAGGAAGGGACTTACGTGTTGAGGTAGCGGGTTGTGATGCCGTGGACCAGCTGCACGATGTGCCCGTGCCTGACGGGCCGGGGGGGGTTACTCACCACCAGCTGCTGCCTGGGGAAGTGACACCCAAGAGGAAATGGTTAAATCTGATGTATCTTTATATATATAAAACACAGCCTTGTCGTGACCAAACTGTCAGGTCAAGAAGCTGCAGGCAGGGACAGATATTGAAGCAGGGAGATGAGAAATAAAAGCAATATATAGATTGTACCAGAATGGTAACAAAGCTCATGGAGGGAAAGGTGAGTTAAGGGCACAGTGAGTCAGAGGATCAGTAATGGGATACTGACACCACAGGCATTAGGTCAGTGGTCTGAATCCAGGTCAGTCAGGAGTGAATTAAGGTTATTCCCATCCCACAGCTGTCTGGTGGCTTCTGTGGAACACGTGAGTGCTTCAGTGAGTCTGACAAGTGCTGTACTACAGCTGATGTCATTTTGGCAGAATTACAAGAGACCATGCAGACCAAACTCTCATCTTCGTTCTGGACAGGGCCATGGCAAGGGGGAACACTGCAGTTCACCCAACTGCTGCCTGTATTTTGCTGCTCTATAGAAGGACTTTGCACCTTCCAGTGTTTGTAGGAGTCTTGAGTTTGAAGAATTTTAAGGATACATTGGGTTTCTTTACTTCTGGTAGAGTCCCTACTTGAAAGGTAGGGCAAACTTTCCCAACACTGATATGATTTATAATGACACACAGCCCTTCTAGGAGGACTCTTTATACAGTTCCCAGAGCAACATAAGAAACCTACAGAAGCAACTTTTTGATCAATATGAAATTATATCACTCAAGGGCTTTTACTGGTAAAACAAGAACAAAGAGTCCTCCTCTGCACTGACAGTGACAGTGGCAAAACACTTCAGCACAAACCAGGCCTCTCAGGTACAGGCACCACTTGGAATCCCTCCCCATGTAGCAGATTCTAAGCTCATCCCACACTTTATTACAAAGAACTACTCATTGTGCAAAAGTGATTTCTACTCTCTTCTGAGACTCATTCTGAGACTCAGTTTGATAAAACTCACCAAGACACTGTAATGCCATGGCTCACACACTTCAAAAAGCAGAACTCCCCTTTCATGCAAAGCACCTGAAGAATTTATACTGGTCCTGGGAGTCTTTCAAGTTTCCTTCGTGCACAGCCAGAACACATTCTGGCAGGAGCAGTTCTGACAGGATTTCAGAGCCCTCAATGCTTTTACCACATTGAGCAGGATCCTGCAAGGAGCTGCCTTTACCAGCTCAGCAGCTGCAATCACTTGCTCAGATCCACATGGCCTCTGCACCCATAAGCAGAAAAGAGTTATGTCCAAGCCAAACCATGCCCTGGTTGGTTTTGGAAGCATGTAGCTTGCATTGCAATCTCTTACATACTCACATTCCAGGATCTTTGACAATCCACCAGTTATTCACATCCTTGAAGGGATAGCAGGTCACCTGCTGTTGATGGGAACTCCCTCGGCCATTCTCATACCTGTGCAGAGAGTTAAAAACCCCACAGTGAATCTGCAGGATTTATGAAGGCATTGCCAGGACACAAACCACGATACTTTGACTGGCAGGTGAAGCACCAGAGCATCCTTTCCCCCAGACTCCTCACCTGATGGGATAAGTGTTCGTGTGGGAGTGGAGCCAACACTGCATGGGCTTGCCCAGCACGTTCCGCAGGGTGATCTGAGAGCCGTAGGACACCTCCAAGGGCTGGCCCTGAGTGATCCGAGCCAGCCCACCCTGAGAAGGGCAAGGACAGGATGAGCAGAAAGAAGAAACAGCCCAGAGGCTGTTGAAATTCTATTATGAGTCACCTGTCACTTTAACATAGCAGATCTTAGCACCAGTGCCTTCTCATTCAGTTTTATCTACAAAAATCAAGTCTTCCAACACCATACTCAGCAGACAGTAAATACACCAATGCCTAAAAGACTACAGGGTGTCAGGGAATATCCCCAAAGCCATACTGTTCTAAAGGACAGACTAAGCACTCTTCTACAGAAAATCATACTGTTATCCTGTTATACCATGTCACCACTCAAGAGTTCAGTACTGCATCTGCTTCTGTGGAGTTTCCTGTAGGAAGGGACAAACCTTCTGCAGAAGAGTGAAAATACTGGTTCACTGGGGAAAGCTTTTCATCTGTTATTAGGATTTCAGTCACTATTGCCTCATCTTAAAGCAGTACTACAGCAGCAAAGTGGTTAAATGGCATAAAAAGAACAAATATTCAGGATCGAGCGAACAGGATTGCATACCTTTCTTCTAATAGTTAACACAAGACATAAGCTTTCCCCTTTTTCTCCCTAATAAATCAGCTCTGTGGCCACATTTCCTTTACCTCTAAGCTGGCTTGGAAAGCACTTGTCATGATCTGGTCGTGAGGCCCGGAGCGATACAGCAGAGCCAGGTGGACGTAGAAGAAGGACAGGTACATCACCACGGGGATGATGATGAGGGCCAGGCCCCGGGCCAGAAAATGGCACAGCAAGGAAACCTGGGGGAAAAAGGAGAACTCACTGGTTTCACCCTCCAGATACGAAAAATATTAACAACACCAGTGCACTTGGCTTTTGTTTGCCTTTTTGAGGTTTCCCCAACCCCTCTCCTTCAGCTGTAACTTTGTGGACAACTGGATAACTTCTGCGGAGGATCTGAACTGGAGCTAGCAAAAGGCATGTGAGGCAGTGTAGGTTTTGAGTCACAAATCACCAAGACGTGGAAAAGAACAGAAAAGCCAGTCAAATACACATATTTTTCTTAAACTCAACTCCATCTTCCTCAGCAAATGAGCTGGGAACTGTTCTTTGGCAGGAGGGTTTCCACACAAGGAATTTTAGCAGAAAACCCAGCTACAGACAGCATTGTTATCTGTGGGCTCCTGGCTGGTTCCTGCACTGAAAAGTTACACAGAATATATTCTGCACGCTGTAGTACCTACATTTGACAGGGTCTGGTCTCCTATCATGTGCCAGAAGTGCAGCCCTGCAATGGCCAGGAGCAGCATGTATGTAAACAGGCCCATGTATTTCACTCTGAGAAGAAAGTGCATAAAAAATGAACAAGGTTAAAAGCTACACAACTACCTAATATAAGATATAAATATTCAAACTTTTCCTTGAACAGGAGGCATTAAAGTCCAAGTAAGGCATCAGCACTTACCCAACTGCACATGAACAGGCTACTCCAGTCAGCAGGAGCCAAAACCACCAGCTTCCAGAGAAGGGTCTTAAAGATAAATGTATTAAATCACTTGCTGAGCTTGGTTTAAAGATAATTTTACTACACTAAATATTACTTTATCCTCTGCAAGGATCAGAGAACAAAAAAGACAAGTATCTCTAAATTCAATGCATGTAAACAGTAACTAAGGAGCATTAAGTGACCTGTTATCATTAGTGTTTATCTGCACAGAAGGAAACCTTCCAATAAAAAATGTGGGTGGGCAAAGAAGTGCTCCCAAGGGATTTTACTTCTATTGTAAAATTAAAAAGAAGAGACAACTTTTCTAACAGTTAAAAGAGTCTTCAGTGCTGCTGAGAAGAAAAAACTTCTGGAGCAGCAAAGCATTGGGTTTTATAGACAGATAAAGTCAACTACACAATGTTGAAATGACTTAAGAGAAAAAAACCCCCACAGTCTGTGAGCAAAAAAAAGTCACCACAAGAATATCCAAAAGGATGGGAGACAATCCAGCTTTACCTGTGCCTCTGCAAATTGTAGAACTTCAGGTAGGACAAAACTGCAAGTAGGATAAAAAAAATCAATATTGATTCCAGCAGCATGAACCTTGACTGAGTGATCAGAGAGTTCTCTGTTGGAAAAGAGAGACAGACACAAAATTAGAGAGATTTATCTACAGGCAAGTGCTACCTCAGACAATTGCACTGTTATCCAACAGAAGGACCTGCCCTTCAGGGACAGCCAGTTCCTACTGGCTGTAGTGGGGAGGTGCTGTGTTTATAAGGGACTAAAACCTTCCAGCAGGAGCAAAGTACACATCCATAACTGTCTCCAAGACAAAGAGGTGAGCAAGCAGTAAAGTCTGGCAGGAGGCAGATAAAGCTGCTGTGCTTCCTACAAAGGCAAAGAAAATCAATGCTGGTAAATCCAGAGAGGTGCTTCTCAAGGCAGAGTCAGGGCAGTGAGCCCAGCAGGCAATGAGCACAACAAACAGGCTGCTAAAGGGCTGCTAAGAGGCTCCTGCCCTTTCAGGCAGCTGCCAGCAGCCCCTCAGAGAAAAAAAATGAACTGAGCTGAGCACACCAGAACACAGCCAAACCACAGTGCTAAGGACACAGGCTGCTTTGCTGCAGTTTGGAGGTGAAGAAATCAGACGAGCTCTGACTGAGAGCAGGGTTGTCCTGCTGTTAAAAAACAGTATGTTGTAACTCATCCTGTAAACCTCTGAGGGAGGGAGGACAGGCCTCCTTGGATACAAGAAACTTGTTTTTCTGTGAGGCTGTTAAGGCTGCCCACTTTGCTTAGTGTTGAAATGAAGTTGTGTGAAGCCCAGAAGGGCAGCCTGCTGCAGAGCTGTGAGGATAGAGAGGGCCAGGCAGCTCAGCACAGACTGACACAGGCCAGGCATGAATGTGGGCTCTGATATGTTGTCAGTGTTCTGTGGGGAGATACTACTCCAGCCTTCTATGCACCCTAAAAACCCCTGAGGGGAAAAGGGATTCATTCCCCATGCATGAAGAAAGGGTCTCAGTGGAATAATCGTACCTAGGAGGACCAGAAGAGCAGCTCCAAGTGCAGCACGGTGGGAGAAGTGCAGTTCCACCAGGATCTGGTAGGCTAAAGGCACACAGAGAGCACCAGCCAGGGCTGGCAGGAGCCGCAGGGACCACACAGGAACGTTCATGGTGTATTCTGGAACAGGAGACAACAGTGATGCACCAACTGGAAACTGAATTGCAGAGAGCACAGACCACTACAGAACAACTTAGCTGTTGAATCTAACTCTGACTGGTGCTAATTTATTGTCCAGCTTGTACTGCTTAAGCTGTTTTAGCTGAATTAAAAAAATCTGGGATCACAGGGCCTTGTATTTCCGTTTGAGACCTGCAGAAGACTTATTGAAAAGGAGAAGTGAAAGTGTCAGGCAAAGTGTTATTTCAGCCCCTGAAATTCTGCTTATTTTCTCAAAAGAATCAGTCAGTTAAAATCAGCTCTTACCAGCTCCAATCCTGTTCCATAAGAAGTTTCCATCAAATCCTCCTAAGTAACCTACAACATAAGCAACAATTCAGAACTTCCAGTCCCAAAAGGAGTACAAAAGCTGCTGCTAAATTGGGAACCATTTCCCAAACACACAGTTTTTCCAGGCACAAGGGCCCTCTTTCCCAAAAGGGTCCTCTTTGATGGTGCTCTGCCTGCAGCAGTGCTTGAGAAATTGCAGAGGCACAAATAATATAAATCGGGAATGACAGATTCTCAGTGACAAAGTCAGATGTATATTTAATCTCTCTGTCCCATACAGACACTTTCATGTTGTGGAGATCTCAGCTACAGAAAGGAACTCAGGCCTGAGAGCCTGTTTGTTGTCTGTCTTGTCACCAGCAGTTCTCATCTCATCCTTCTCTTTATCCAAAGGACTGGATAACAGGGAGGTAATGGATGCATGGTTCCATCACCTCCACTCTACTCATACAATATAAAATAAAGGAAAACCCACTTCTCTCTCATCTGCCTTGTGCTTTTCCCCAGTAACTGCATCTGACAACTCATTTTTAACCAGCACTTCTGCCTCCCACAGCAACAGGCACTTCCCAATTCCAGGAGACCCTACCTCCCAAGGCCAGCAGCATGTGGCCAAAAGGAGGGCCACTGTCATCCACAAAGAAGATCCTCTTCATGTAGAGCGACACAAATTGGCCATAATAAACTTCATCAAAACTGAAACACAGGAGGCAGAAATATGTCAGTACTGGAATTATCCTGCAGGGATACTAGGAAAGCAAACACTGATTTGTTGGCAGAACGCTAAGAATGCAACTTGCACCTTTACCTTCCCCTTGGGAAGTTTTATTAGGGAAACACTATCACTGTACTGGGATTGTTCAGCCTAGAAAAGAGAAGGGCCAGGGGTGACCTAATTGTGGCTTCCCAGTACCTGAAGGGAGCCTACGGGAAAGATGGAGAGAGACTACAAGGGTCTGGAGTGACAGGACAAGGGGGAACGGCTTCACACTGACAGGGAGTCACTTTAGATTATATATCAGGAATAAATTGTTCCCTGTGAGGGTGGGGAGGCCCTGGCACAGGTTGCCCAGAGAAGCTGTGGCTGCCCCATCCCTGGAAGTGTCCAAGGCCAAGCTGGATGGGGCTTGGAGCAACCTGGGATGGTGGAAGGGGCTGAACCATGGCAAGGGGTTGAAATGAAATGAGCTTTAAGGTCCAACCCAAACCATTCTGTGATTTACAGAGGCTGACATCAGTCAAGCTCTGCACTTCTGCTCCTGCATTCTTACTCATAAAGGTTTAAAAAACAAGTCTATGTCACTCAGGCAGAAAATAAACTCTTCTACTCACACCACAGCCCGTGGATAGCAGAGCCCCCAAAGGCGAGTTATCAATCCCATCACAGTCAGGGCCACGAGGTTCACATTGATCTCTGCAGTGACCACAACAGGCTCCTTCAGAAACCCCAGCATCCTGTCAGAGGTGTGTCCAAACCTTGGGAGCAGAAGAGAAGAGCAGCATCACCCTTTGGCTCACAGTGAGCTGAACACCATCTAAAAACAAGTGTCGCTCCAATTTCTGCTACAAGCAGCTCATGGTAACTCATTTCCCAAAGTTCTCTTGCTCTCCAAATTTGTGTGTTTCTGTTGGATCTGCAGGAGTGACTGCAAAAATCAAATGACTAAACTGACACGTTTTTCATCTGCCCTGCTTCTGCCTGCAGTGCTAAGCTAGAAACCTTGCTTATTCTTCCACTGATTCTGCAGAAACACAACAGCTTAATTCCAGCCCATATTCTGCTTTGTGCAAAGCAAACCTCCCAGCCCAAATTCTGATGTTAGCGACAGACAAACCACGAGCTCAGGCACCAGGTGAGCTCAATACCCGAGCTTTTTAGAGCTTTAAAAAAAATTGTTGTTTCCTTGCAAACAGAGGTATTTCTTTGCAGGTGGGGAAGGGGACAGGCAGAACGCACAAACACCCTCTGCTTTAAAAAGCTGCTTGCTGGAGCACAGATGTAGGTGCTGTAGGAAGCAGAACTGCTGAAAGCTAGGTCAGAAAATAGCAGGGAAGCAGCGCTGTGTCTCCTCACTCACCTCAACACAACGGAAAGTTACCAGAACACATCCATCTGCGTGGCTTTGATCAGGGCAGAACAAAGCGGGATGTGAGCACATCACCACCCTCCAGAGCTGTGCCAGTGGCCTGGTTTCTCCCTGCCTATAAAACACAGAGAACAGCCTTTTCCAGGAGCCCCTGGCAGAGCTGTCCTCCCACCTGTTCTCTGTCACCGCCTCACAGGATCCCTGAGCACACCCGATGGCCAGGACTGTGCTGATCCCTGAGGTACAGGCTGGCCCTGGCCCCGGGGGGCAGCACCACCTCGTGCTCCTCCTCAGGGCACCATCAGCCCTTCTACCAGGCTCTGCACCCCCTTTTGAGGGGGCAGCAGCACCACTGACCCGCCAGCCCAGCCTCTTCCCCCCTCGGGAACTCCCTGGGGGGGCAGCAGGACTGACCCCACACCTCACCCTTAAAGGGTCACCAGGACCCACCACCCACCCTTGTGCCCAGCCCTGGACATCCCCCTGAGCGGTTCTGGGGGCAGAAGACCGGCCACCAGGCCTCTCACCCTGCGGGGGCATCACTCACACCCCGTTCCGAGCCGGGGGGGCAGAGGTGGCACGAACCCCCCCTGACGTGAGGGGGGCGCGGTACCAGCGGCACTGCAGTGCTGGGACAGGGACCGGGATCGGTACCGCCATCAGGGGCAGGACCGGGACCGGGATCAGGACCGGGATCAGGACAGGGATCAGGACAGGGATCAGGATCAGGACCGGGATCAGGATCAGGACCGGGATCGGGATCGGGACGCTCCCCCCTCCCCTCCGCTCAGGGCCCCCCTCGCGCAGAGGGGCGTGGCCACCCCGCGCGCCGCGCTCCTCCCGCCTCCTACCTGGCGAAGCCGGATGTGACGTCAAGCCACACGCACCGGCGGGGGCGGGACCAAGGCGAGACCCGGATGTGTTGCCACGGCAACCCGCAGCGTGCGGCGGCCCGGGCCGGCCCCGCCATGGCGGGGTCTCAACAGCTGCGTCCCCCCGTCCCTGCACTGCGACACCAGTGCTGTGGCCACCTCCACTCATCCAAGCTAAAACCCCCCGAGCAGAATTCATTCTAAACAGAATGAAATAGGTTGGAAAAGACTTCACAAATCGAGTCCAACCTATGACCCAACAGCACCTTGCCAACTAGGACCACAGCAGTCAGTGCCACGTCCAGTGGTTCCCTGAGCAGCCCATCCCACTGTCCAATCACCCCTTCTGTAAGAAATTCTAATGAAAAGAATGAGACGAGGGACTGGGGAATTTTTTTTTTTTTTTTTTTTGAGAAAAGCATAACCTGCTTTATTTTTTTAATTTTTTTTTTTATTTAAATAAGGAGAATTCTTTCATATGGAAAGAGCTAATACAATCACATATTTGAAAGGAGAAACAATAGGTACTGAAACGAGGAGAAGGGCAATAAAGAGTGTGCCGCAACTGGCCTGGTGATTCCGTGATTCGAATTCCGGTCCGAGTAAAAGTTTCCAAAAAATATAAACAGGTAGCACGTTACACAATTATCCATCGTCTGCCCTTTCAAATATCTGGTCTACATGAAAAGACAAAGAGAGGAAAGGCCAAAAAAAATTTACTATACAGGTCATGAGGTTAAAAGCTTTCAGGAGGACAATATCCCCTTGAGAAACAACAAATGCAATTTATACAGAACCAGAGGGAGGATTCCAGCTAAGGACAACGCCTCGAGACATGCTAAAGGGTGAGCGCCTCACTGCTGCAGCTGTGATTCCTGGGGGGACAGTCAAGGACATCTGGAGCAGCCAGGACAAGCCATTACACCCAAGGGAGTATCTGTGGCCACTGGGAAAAAACCTGGTGGTCTTTGGATTAAAATTAACAACAAAAACCAGCCGAACTCTCTGCTGCCTCTTCAGTTCCACTGCCTCAGCAAAACACACCTGCTGTGCCCGTGGGCCACAACTAAGCACGTCTTGTAAAGTAATTCTTATTCACAAATGCAACTTTCTTATGAGTAAAACTGGGCTGCTGAGTCAAAAATAACCCGTGATACAAGGAATTAATCTGTGCTTAACCAGGGAGGGTTAACAAAAAGCAACTGAAGGAGATCCTGGCATGCAGGGGTCTGGCTGCAAAGTGAATGGAGGAGCCAGGTGAGACACAGCAAAACTGCTCAGCTCATTTTTAAATCTAGAAATACACAGGAACCACAGGGCAGCTCGAAGCTTTGCAGCATTCCTGCAAGGAAGGTCCTGATGGAGTGAGTGCCTCTGCGTGAGCACAACACGCACAGGGAGGGCAACGGGCAGCAAACACATCCAGAGGTGGTGACACTGCACAGCTGGCACAGCCAGGAGCAAGTGATGGGACATCAACAGCAAGACTGGTGTCACTGGTGACTGTGCTGCTTCCACTCATCATTTAAAAATAAACTGGAGTGCCTTTTTTTTCCCCTGCCTACCCCCACAACTTCAATATTTATTTGCTATTGAATTAAGAGCCAAGAGCAGCTGAGGTGGTGAGGAAAGCAGCACTGAATGCAGCTGCTGGCCACGAATCACTGAGTGAAAGAACTGATCACACACGTGCTTCAGACCCTCTGCTGAACACGCAGCGGCAAAGTCAGCCTCTGAATATTTCTGCTTCACCCACTGTTGCTGAGAAGGTGGATTCCACCTCTCCCTCCCGCTGCACCCTCCCTAGCACAAGGAGCCTGCAATTTGGTAGCTGATTTCCAGTCAAAAAGCAACTCACGAAGGAATAAATCAGGGCCCAAACCCTTCAAGCAGAAGGACCCTCTGCAACTGCATCAACACATTCTGTGCATCTCCACTCTCCTCCTCCCCAAGCTGGATTTGTATCAGCATACCAGCACCCTTGGCATTTCTGGTCCTTGAGGATCAGAGGCTTTTCCTTTTGACTCCAGAGCACCACAAACTGCACTAACCTTGGACTAGCTTTAAACAAACAAACAAAAATATATATGCTAGAGAAGGATATTGCACTGTAGAAATTTGGGCTCTAAAACTGCTTTCCATCACACAAAACTCCACTAAAGTGAGAGAGAGTCTTGCCAACTGCAGCTGACAGTCACGCAAAGGTGAGGAATGGAATGAAGCTCACATGCATTTCTTGGCCTTTCCTGCACAGAATAATTCAGACATAATATATAAATAGAGCAGTGAAACAATTACTTTTTTCACCTAGACCTACAACATCAAATACGTATAAATAAATTCTAGTGTTTTATTCTGTTGGGGGAGGGGGGGGAAGAATGGAGGGGTTAAAAGAGAAAGAAGGATGACCTTTTCCAACAGGAAGTATTGTAGTTCTGATGGCATTTACACCAGAGGGACTGCAGTAACTTGGTTCTAGCAGTAACCCAGTTTCTCCCAACGTGTCTGACCATTCCGAAGTCACACAGGTGGGAGGAAAAAGGTTAGTGTCTTTGTAAAGCTTAAGTAGTGTGTCTAGGGGAGGGAAGAGATGAGAAGAGGGGGGCTCAGGTAAGTCTCTTTAGCCATTACAGTTAGATTCTGGGCTGATATTAGCTAGGGCCAGCTGGGCAGAAGGATAATAAAAAAAAAACCCACAGACAATTCTGTTGTTCATGATATTTCAAGGGAGAAAATAGAAAGGAGGGTGGGCTGACTTACTGGTGGTGCAATCTTTGGGAAACGTTGGGAGCAGGACTAGCAGATGAGGATGCAGGTCTGGGAGATGTCTGAAGGTCGGGGGAATATTTGTCGCTAAATCTCAAACCCTGTACTTTAAGGAGGATGCTAGAGAGATGCTGGCACACTCTGCTCTGAAATTAAAAACCCATAAAACCTAAGAAAAAAGAGCTTTTATTTTTTTCTTAAAGTACCATCCTATCCCTTTCCCTTCGGGTTCTCTGCCATGATCAATGGGGACACCTGTGGAGAGGGGACATTACTATGTCTAAGTTAGTTTAGGTTTCTAAGCTCTTAAAAGCTACTGTATAAAAATCATATTTATGCCTAGCTTAAAACTTCAAATGCATCCTTAGAAAGTTACAAAGGATCTTTTCCAGAAAGGGGTGGGAAGGGGTGGGGGGGGGAAGCAAATGAAGAAACAAGAACAACCTTTCAGATCCCTTCCCAAATACATTCTTTGTTCAAAATATCTTCTTTGGAACCACCACCAAATGACTTTCTGCCACCCAGCAGAGGCCGATGCACAGCCCAGGAGCAAGCGATCACCTCCAAAAATGGTTCTGTCCCTCACTTCAGAGTGACCAGCCTACTTTACATCTCGAAAAAGCTAAAACAACACAAACCAAGTTAGCTGAAAGTAGTTTTTACTTAAGACTACTGTCAGGTGAAGGACTTCAAGCCCTTTGAGGAACTTGTTAAGTCCATCCTAAAAAATCTACGTACACACGCGCCACACACGCACACACACACACAAACCAAAACCAAACAGCCAGAGAAATAAAACCCAACCTCTCCCACTGGGATCTTCCCTTTGCAGATCATCAAACACTGCAGAGGAGTGGTGAGGTGACAATGCTGTACACACACTATATGCATCAGGAGTAAAGAACCCTTTGCTGTTCACCCAGGGAAGGAGCAGAAGGATGATTCCGAACTGCCTCTGTAACCTCGTACTTCCCACACAGAAAAAGGAGGTTCCAAATGTGCTAAAATGGCTGCCTTGCAGAGGGGCTCTCTGACCAACGTGCTTCTATGCAAATTTTACTGAAAGCCATGAGTTAGGGGAACGGAAAGCAAGACTCAGGGAAAAGGGAGAAGAGCAAAGCTTAGGAGAGCAGCCCCGAGGGATGAACACAATACAGAACAAGTCGCAGGAGACACGAAGAATTTGAGCATCACAACTACAAAAAGTAGTCCATACAGACCCGTTGGCTTTAGCCAACTCTTCTGACCTATGTGCTGTGAGGAGAATTTTTTTTTTCCTTAACAAATTTTACATTTTGTAAATCTATGACTTTACATTTTGGTGGGTGTGTTTGGCAGTCACTAAAAAAAAAAATCCCAAATCCACAAAAATGAAAAACCAAACACCTAGATCCAGATGAACCTGAAACAGAAATTTGGTGGTTTGGTTTTTTCCTTAAAATGAAAATGCCACATTTTGTTGTGTACAAGACACCCCAAAGCTACGTTGAAGTGGTGCAAGTTTCAGGATTGATGCACTGAATCTACTATATACCTTTAGTACACATTTACTCCTAATGCAAGCACTGCTTCTAGCTTAAAACAAAAATACTGAAAAATTTAAAAATGCCATAACTGTCCTGTGTGTTTAATCAAATAGTCAAAGGCTAAACCATCTGGGGAAATACACCCAAACAAACTCAAACTCTCAACATAGCACAGAACCATATACAAAACTAAGCAGAGTTTTGTCAGAACATCATTTTAGCTGAAGGGAATTCTTTTCTGAAAGGAATGAGGAAAGCAGAAAGAAGGGGGTGGGGGAGGGAATGAGAGAACATATAAAAGTTCTGCTATAAACAAAGATACAGCTTTTTTGTAAAAACCTCAGCTGCCTTTAAAATGAAAAACCTCAAACTAACCCCTCTCCCCCAGTTGCCACTCTGCTGAGACAGAAGTAGGGAAGGAGAAGGACGGGCTTTGCCAAGTGAGCAATCACAGCTACCTGTGGATGGGACATGGGGAAATAAAATAAAAAAAAAATGGCTAAAGCCACTTAAAAGTCACATGATTGGTTTGTTTTAAAGCAAGCAGGTCAATGTCATATCCACTGTTTCAAACTGCTTTGTTGGGAGAGGGGCTTGAATGATGTCGCTGTAGTCAGTCAGTGTGGGGTGGGGATAGATCTGGTGAGATTTTCAGGAGATCCAGTGGGGTCCAGTCTAAGCTGCAGGGCCTCTCAGGCGGCAGGACCAGCTGGGCATCAGAGGTGCTCCTAGGCCTTGCTCTCCTCCACCTTGACTGCCTGAGGTTTGATCGCTCCTGTGCGCACTGGCTTCATCTGGCTCGTGGAGGCTGTTTCTTGCAGCTTCACTGCTCCCAGACTGGCTTTGTTATCATCCACCCGCTGCTTTGCCTTTTGACACACAAAACCAAGGCATTAGCTGGGACAGACAAGTCTAGGCAGACAGAACAAGCAAAGTGTGACCACCATTCACGCAAGGCATCAAATCTGCTCCTAAAACACCTCACATTTAAGAGTTTAAAAGTATCTCACATGTTTGGCAATGCAAATAACCCACAAAAACACCACAGTAGAGCAGGTAATCCTCTAATAATCTCTCCTGACTTTCAAATCACACAGCATTACTCCTGGACTCCACTCACCTACCCCACTCTCCCACATCAAGCTTCAGCACACAGGCCTTGCTGCCTCTCCTCTGCAGCCCAAGGCAGTGTAGGAGAGCAGATACTTTTTGGTTGCACAGAGAACTCAAGCACCCTTACCTGCTGTACGTAGTGTCCTTGCACAGAGCCCATGCTCACTGCTGGTCCCGACGGCTTCCCGCTTGGGCTGGCAGAGCTAGGCCTGGAAATCGAAGAGTCGACAACATTCATGGAGTAAATTCTACAATGGAATGAGAGCCTTATTCATATGTGAAAGAAAAAAAGACAGCAGAAAGCAGCAGTAGACACGGCACAGGTCTGTGCTGTGCAGATCACTGAGCTCCACATTCTAAAAGGCAACACATGGCTTGGGCAGGAGAAAAAAAATCAAGTAACTGCATGTCCCAAAAGCCTCCATGACCTGAAGGTCTGGTATGTCTAGACATGAGCACTCCCATCTTTAGGACCATGCTAGAAACCAAAAAAATTTGTTCAATGACCCTCAAATTTTCCACCTTCACAAGAATACACAAAAGCACCAATTCCAATCTGTCTTTGAGACTCACTGAACAAATGCACTTCCCACTAAGGGCCAAGTCAGATACACACTGACCCAAAATGAAAGGATTTTGCTATGAGTATTTGGACTTCAGTAAGCACACTCCACACATGAAAACCCAAGTGGATCTTGTACAGGGATGATACATAAACCACATCCCTGCGAAGGGGGAACGCTGTTTCTCCCCCATCCTCACTACAGAGCCCAAGTGGTGTAAACATCTCACCTGTAGGTATGTGGTGATGGTACAGACCCTCCAGAGGACATACTCTGTTTACCATCGGAGAAATGAAACCCTTTCATTTCCATCTGGGAGGACTACAGAGGAAAATCAGTGAGGAAGAGTATCACCTTTGCATTCATAGCTCACTTGTTACTTCATATAAACACTTAAGCAAAATCTTTGCCCTTCTCCCCATTGTGCCCATTAATAGAAGAAATATTTTTCAGGGGAAGAAAGTGAGGCTTGTAAGTGAAATAATGTTTGTATTAAACCACCAAGCCAGCAGCACAAGCAAATACAGAACCTGGAAGTTAATTTGCTGTGCTCTCTCTCCCCTGTAATAGACAAACTTATGATACGAATCCATCAAACCAGACATGACATTAATATACCTACTCAAATGGACAAGCTTCACAACAGAGTGAAATATCTGGGCAGTATTCCAACTGTGTCTGGAGCTCACCACCCCTCAAGCACTCTGGGGAAACCTGTGTAAACATGTAATAAAACTGGAGACTCCAAACCGGATCAAGGCAGGATGTGGCTCCCTGGAAACAGAACGGTGACCAGCAGCAAAACCTGAAAACTGCTGGCCTGCACGCTGGAGATGTAGGGTAAAGGGTTCCTTCAGTTTAACACCAATCCTTGGCTTGGATGTTTAAGGATCCCAAACAAGCCCTTCTCCCCTTTAACAAGGAGCAAAACTTCACCGCAGAAGGGGTTACTGAATGCCCCGATGAGCACCAGGAGTCAATCCTTACCTCCCTGCTGGCAGCAAGGACAGAAGGCTGGGATCCAGGAGGCAGGATTCTTCGGGGAGCTCCCACAGGCAGGTTTTGCCCCTGAGGAAGCTGGATGGACTGTGGCAGAAGCAGGGGCTGCTGGCCAGAGCCGTAGCGGGGCAGAGGGAGCTGGGAGCCAGGCACAGGCATTGTCAGCTGTGTGACAAGGACACACAGTTACCTCAGGGGCAGCAACAGTCTGGTGTCTGACACGCTGCCTCCCGACACCCCGAAAGCACAGCACTGCTAAAAGGAAGCTCCCAAGCAGTGCAGTCTGGCACAGAATAAATACAAGTCACTAAAAGAGGGACTTTCACACTGAAATGGATGTTCTGGCAGTGCTGCCAACACCCTTATCAGCTGGGCTTTTAACATGCCATTAAGTTAACATCACTGCACTTGGCTTTCCTCCTTGCCTAGAGCCTTCCCCCAGTTTCCCTCCTCCTCATGGTCACTGCACAGGTGTATCTTCCCTTGACACGATGGCAGTGTCAGACAGCTCGGGTCATGCATTTTGTTTGCACCTTTGCTGCCCAAACTAGAAAGTCTCCTATACTTTCACACCAAAACACTTTGGGCACTGAACCCCTAGAGAAAGTGATGGAGAGCTCTATTGTTCTGCAGTGAGCTTCACACCAATGATGGCAATCATTAAGAGTAATTAAAAAAAAATTATGTAGCTCAGGACTGTCTCCTGTTCTCTCTGATTTTCTTACAATTGCTGGATTTGGGAGGTTCTAAGACAACGTTCTGGAATAAATAAATATATCAATCTAAGGCTGGCAAAAGAGATCAAGTTACTCGCTTATGATTAGTAGACCATTTCTTCAAATATTTAGTTTGCCAGTATTCTCTGTATTTTCCTCACCTAAGTTACTTTCAGGATTAACTCTTTACGTCAGTCACAACATAAAAATCCCTCTGAAACAAAAAATAAACCTTAACATGTTGTACAAAATAAACACTGAGTTTAATAAAAGTATCAAACTTCTCCAGAAATCGCAGCACATGTTCACAAACACAGTTAAAGCTCACAGTAGGATTCAATGTCTTGATGTGAACCATGCTTTAGAAAAACTTTTTCACACATTGAAATTCTTGTTAAGATTCTGCCAAACGGATCAGCAGAAGTTGTAAATAAGACTTGGATAAGAAATGAACTGAGAAGATGGATGAGCCTTTAAAACAAGTTCCTAGTTACTCTGGAAGCTGAGTTAAACGTGCAGATGACTGGGATTTGGCTCTCAGAAGAGGTACTTTTAGGACAACTAGTGCATCATGGCCTGCTATGCAGGCAGCACTGCAAGGTTTGACTCCCAGCTTACAAAATCACATCTCAAACAACGGTTCCCAGAACAGGGTGTCTCAGGGAAATCTTCTGCCTCTTTGCAAAGAGTTCAGTTCAGACAGACACATGAATCAGGACAAGTATCATTTCAACCCCTTCTCAGAGACAAGTGGCTGAGAAAAAGCCTGGACAAGAGAGTGGCTGGCCAGCCCTGCTCCTAACCTGGGTGAGCTGAGAGTCCATCATCTGGGAGGCTCCCATACCAGCCTGGTTTATTTGCCCTTCATAAACCAGCGTCTGGCTTCCGTTCATGGGCTGATAGGGGGACCCAGACTGGGTTTTCACCACCTCCAAGGGCTGCATGCCTGGGAAGGCAGAGTATGGAGGCTTCAGAGCAGTGCCTCCTGTCAGGACCATGGTGCTGGGCTGAGACAGACTGGGGTGCATATACACCTGAGACCTGCAGAAGAGAAACATGCTCAACTCATTATGCAGAAAACTTTTGGAGACTATACAAACATGCCCTGCCAAAACAAATCTGGCCTGCAATCAGTTCTCAGACTACCAAACTGACAGCTTAGAAATAAGCTGTGATACCACTTTCCATTTTAGTTACAAGGGGTTTTTATTTCCACTTTTAAGCCTTTACAACCACGTCCTTGTGTTGCAGGAATATTCAACAGAATGACATTGTGTAGTATCCAAAATTTACGTTTCAAAACCCTGCACAACAACCTCTGAAATAGCAGTTAAAGGAGGACTGAGGTTACCAGAAGTCTGCAGCAGTTTTGCAAAGCAGAAAAAAAAAAAATCAGAAATTAAAGATTCCAAAATTCTTAGCAAAAAAAAAGTTGTTTGTTTTTTTTTAACCTCAGTGTTTAGGTTTTTGAGACACTGAAGGACTAATTCTGATCCTTCACTCTCATGCTCATGCTCTCCCCTATTAACACTGCCCAGGTGAAAGGAAACATCACTCCAGCAAATGGGACAGAAAAGGTGAGTGTGGAATATCCAATCGATGCACACAGACATCAGGAACATAAGAGAGCAAGCCACAAGGAAATGAAAACTGGAAGCAGTTACCTGAAGGGCTGTATGGAGCTGTACATCTCCTGGGACTGGGAAACAGGCAAACCACCCCTGAGCCCAAGCTGAGCTTGGGCCTGTAAGGATGTGTGGAGGGAAATGGGAATCTGTTGAGCAGCAGCAGCCTGCAGAAGAAATTAGTATGACTGAGAGGTACAAGAGGAGCCAGAAACTCTCCCAGGCTGTTAAAAATCCATCAGTTTTCTCCATGAGTCAATCTGCCTGACAATTACCTGCCCTGTGCCTTTACCCAGCCCCAGCATCATTCCACACAACAGCAGCACTCAGCAAAGGAAGACACCAAGAGGTTGATGCCTGAAGGAGGCATTTGATGGACACACAAGGGAACCAACACGCTCCACACACAGGATGGGCACTGGCAATCCCAGCTCTCACCTGCCTGCACTCTTACCTTGAAGGGGGCTCTCCCAACACTATCAACACCCTATTTATTAGTGAAATTATTAAGCAGTATTGACTGGCTGTGGAATCTACTGAAAATCACTTTACCTCACACAGATGCCTCAGTTAAACCCAGTCCAAGGGCACTGGTACAAAAGGTGGAAAACTCCTCAACTCCCTCCCTTCATTTTCCCTAACTCTGATACCTGTTGGGAAGGAGCATTCAATGAACCTACATCTAAGCTCCTCTGGTCTATGAGACAGATAAATGACTCCTAATTTCTTAAATACCACCCTGAAGACTCCTCGAGAAACCACCTGCAAGCTGTGTTGCTTCCTCACCTGTTGGTAGCTTTGCTGCTGAGGTATCGTCTGAGGGACCAGGCGGGGCTGACTCGCAAACACGTGGCCATCCAGATACAGGGGTGGAATATGGTTACCTGAACATCAGAGAAGGCAGGCTGTAAATTCAAGGTACAGGGGAGATACAGGCACAGTACACTCGAGAAACCTGCAGGTCAAGACTATCTCCTACCTCTCAGCAAGTCAATACATAGTACCCAGGTTTCCCACCTCCACAAAAGAGTCAGACACTAACAGTTCAGGAATTGGTGAACTGCATTCCAAACTGTTCCTAGAAGTCAGAAACCTGCTCTGCAATCACCTCACCTTTGCAGCTGGGAGGGACAGAAGGAGCAAACATGGTGTTTGACACCTTCACACAACAGATCTAAAAGCTGAGCTCACCCCAAGGGTGGCACCAGTTAGTAACTGCTGTGCCACTCCTGTGGTTCTCTGCCGATCTGAACCACGGGATTTAGAACCAAGATTATAGAGCGTGTGAGGAAGGAAGCCACCCAACTTGGAACAATCTATTTTCCAACTGGAAGCTAATATCAAAGTCACTACACATTCCACTCTATTCTAGAAGTGAGACATGAGAAAGACAGTGCACACATAAGAAGCCCTTTGGGACCCAGGAGTCAGAAATTGCAAGTACATTTCCTCTTCCCAGATGCTCTCCCTAATTATACGCACTATCTAACATGACTGAGCTTAACCTTTTCCTCTAACTCAAGAACAGCAACACGCTCCCACCTCCTGGAGTTCTGTGAACTATAAGCAATTTGTTATTACAGATGAAGAGCAGGAGGTGCTCAGAATCTGTGACATCAATGCAAAAGGAGCAGAGGAATGGCTGATATTGATATCAGGAGTGTTGGAAGTCTCTCAGCCATAAGTCTATTCCCTGCTATTCTACTGAGCACACACTGTGAAGGGTAAGGAAGATCTACTGAGACATCAGAGAGACTTGGCACTACACAGGGAAAGTTGTCCTTGTGCTAAGTTTGTACCAGTCACACTCAACATTCTTCAAAGTAGGGAGACAGTTCCTCTTTCTGTCTTGATTGAATTGTTAAGAACCTATTTAACACCAGCCAGCCAGTTACTTTACATTGAAGCTCTTCTCACTGTGTTGTCATCTACTAGAATCAGAGGATGATTCCCAGATACCACCCCAACAATGCAGACACTGCTGCTGCAGTTTGCAGGTACCTGGAATAGATGCAGAAGGTGCTACGGATGCCACAGGCATGGGAGGCATAGAAACTCCACCAAAAGAGCTGTAGCTGACACCGTTGGAAGCCCCAACACTGGAAGGAGGCTGGATGCCTGAGCCTGCACCTCCTGGGGAGTTCTGTTCTGGTAAACTAGGAGAGTTTTCCCAAGCTTTACGAGCAGACTCCATCTATGGAAACGAAGGACAATAACTACAGACAGTTCAAATGGGGAGGACAATACAGAAACGCAGAGTTGCTCCTATGACTCATGAGCTCAACTTCACTGTTATCTAGTCATAGTGGAAAGCTGGCAGGTCTCAGGTCAAGGGGTATCACACCAGTTTCTAATGGACAAGCAGCCTTGACAAACACTCAAACCCCTTGGTATTTGCTGAGCTTGTTGGGTTTGAGATGGTAGTGTTTGTGTGTTCTGATTTGTTTTTCTGTTGTTGCCGTTGTTTGTACATTTGGGTGGGGTTTGTTTGTTTTCCTGTTTTCCCCTCTTTAAAACCATCAGGCACCCAGGATCCCTGACCAGCCATCCTACTCAGCTACTGGAATAGCAGAAAAGCTCTGTTACACTTGTTCTACCATTGGCAAGGACTTCAGCATCCAGGACTTGAAAGAGAGGGCCTTTATGCTCTACTTTTACAGGAGCTAATTAAAGGTTTATCAATACTTAACAGAACACTCTGGGAAAGACCCCTCCACCCTCACTACTACTCTGCCCACGGAGATCCACACCCAGGCCAAGCACACATGCCAGCTTGCTTACCTTAAGAGTAAGGTCTGCAGTGGGGAAGGACATGGGGTTCAGGCCGATGCAGCGCTGGAGGTGATGATCCCTTCGCAGGATGGGAATGGACTGCGTTAACCCTGCCTGGGGGGAGAGTTGTGCAGGGTGAATATTTGTGAACTCTTAGGATGATGTCATGAGCCACCAAGGCTGACAGAGCCTCAGCTGGCAGCTCCTGTAACTACACCTCAAAGGATTCAATCCCCAGTGCTACTGCAGGAGTCAAGTACCATGTTCAACTGCGATCCATTTTGCTCCTGGAATAAATGAAGGTTTGGTTCTGTGCAAGGACACCCCTCTATGCTGAATTATACCAGCTTCCACTTAAACATCAGTTTGATCCAGTAACTTTCATTTGCAGAAGCACATCTGCTCGCTTTGAAAGCATCTGAGGCTTAAATAAAGAACATCTCCAATGAATCAATGCCGAAAAAAGGAAATACTTACATTACTGGCCAAGACATCCTGCAATTTGGTGACAGGGTTAGCTGCAGTGCCAGAGGCAGAACCAGGTGGTAAGCTGAAGTCAGAGTCCTGAAAAAGCAAAACACACAAAATTCAAATCCAGGTCCATGGGCCCACCCATCCACTTCTCCTGGTTAATGACTCTATCTTGAATCATGTCATTACAAACTAAAGATTGTCTTCCAGTAAAGCCTTGCTGGAAGAGAGCAGAAGACACTTCTCAGCACTCAGCAGCAGGCAACCCCCAGAGGCACACAAAGGCTTAGATGGCCATAATTTTTCCCCTCACCTCTGTTACCAACCCCAGCTGGTCCTTGGGATAGTATTTCCAAGTGGATACTACATGTTTCCCAAGACACCTTGAGTACCTGGCTTGTGTCAGCAATGAAATTCTAAGGCAGATCAACACCTGGATGCTTCCTCTAAATAATCCTTCTGCTTAAAACCACCTCTCATGTCTCAACAAGCTCAAATGACCAAGAAGATAAAATTAAATTCAATCCTCACTTTAGGATTTACTCCAAATTCAATGGGTGGCACAGGAAGTACAGAATCCACGTGAATTTCCACCCCATTAACAGGGGGAATATTCCCTTCCAGCCGTTCCGTTCCCTCCGAACCCTTTCTGTTTTTCAGGGAGCGTTCGTTGCCGATTGGTCCAGGCTTGTGTTCCTTGTTCTGTCCTGAGCCTTGATCTGAATCCTTAACAGGAAAGCAGAGAGGCTGAGACACAAAGACTGAATAACCCAACCTCAAGCCTTAAAAAATGCTATCAAGAACAACACAACCACTTCACAAGGTCTCTCACTCTGCGCTCTGGCTTGGCTGCGAATCCAGATTACCTTTTTATCAGATTGCTTCTGCACTTGCTCCTTCTGGCAGTCAGGCTTTGGGTCCACCAGGCCAGCCCCATTCATCTCCTCTGGTTTGAGGGTGCCATATGGAGAGCTGCGCTGCGAGGAGGTCGCGGAGGATTCCCGAGACTCCGCGCTCAAGTCAATGCCACTATCCCCCTGGCTGCCTTTAAATCCCTGCTATGCAAAGCACGAGATGTGTTAAAGCCCCGGACTCCGACCCAGCTCCACAAAGGAGGAAAAAATATCCCAGAAAACAGCAAGACCATGTCCCCTTTTCAAATCACTCTCTTGGTGAACAGAAAGGAGTTGGGCCTGATCTGCAGCAGCCCTTGGCTGCTGTTTCAGCTCTACAGAGCCCTGAGCCAGTGAACCAATGCAACAAACAGACCACAGCTTCAGAGTAAGGAGTGTCACACACAGTGACTAGGCTGAGACTGCCAAACTCACACATTTCGTGTGTGACCCAAAGCAAATTTGAACTCTTGGCCTTCACAGGTGAAGCATTCAGGAACCTCCTTCCTCTGCCCTCCCTGTGTTAAGGGACTACACACTGCTCACAGGCATGAGGCACAAACAGGACCTATGGGATTCCACCCTCCTCAACCACAGCCTGCATCCAGTGATGAGCATAACCCTGGAATAGCTCCACCACACAGTTACTCCAGATTTATACCCCCACATAACACCAAGCAGCGCTTGGCCCTCAGGGTCAAGATTTGAGCAGCATCAAGCTCAAATTATAACTGCAAAGAGACAGTTTGAAACGGCACAAGCAGAGCTGAGAGTCACTAAGCACAGATGGAGCAATGAAACGCATAAAAGCCACCTGCATTAATACTTTATCCACACAATACCTGAGGGGCACATTAGGTGCCACTTACCTCAGTGGTGCCAGACTCAGTGCCATTAAAGGTATTTACAGGCTTGCTCCAGGAATCACTGCCAGGAGACTGAACGGAAAGAGCTGGAAGAGAATGGAGGGCAGGGCTCAGCTGCTTGGAACAACTGTGAGCACAACATGTACACCATGCATGTTTCACCATTAACCTTCCATTTCTAGCCATGAGAAAGGGTATTTTAACCACCTCAGAAAGCTGGTGTTGCCCAGACATCTGAGACACGATGCAGCAGAGAATACAGGGTATGGGGAGTGAGGGTAGAGAACAGGAAGATTTCTTAGGAAATGTGATGGCAACAGGAGAAAGACAGGACAGACAGAAACAAGGGAGGCACCTGCTATTCAGGGCTAGACATGAGAAAATGCAGGAAGGCAAAATAAGAAAATCCAGCCCAACTGGTTAGAAAATGCTGTATAGTAGAATCTTGATGTGACACAAAAAAAGAAATAAATTATGAGACTAACATGGTCAACAAAGGAGGAGGATGGCTGAACAGTATAGCTTAGAACAGATGCTACTCCAGATGTCTGCTACCTCCCCTCCCACTTCTAGCATCAGATGGGACAGGACTGTCTCCTCTCAAGCATGGACTCCATCCTTTCTGTATACCCCAGAGGATTCCCCAGCTCTGTGAAACCCTTTGGAACAAACAGACCCAAACTTACCTGGGCTGTTGCTCTCCCAGATCTCTGTGCCCAGGCTGTTTCCAGACACTGTTACATCACTTTGCTCCAAGCACAGGCTGTTCTGCTTCTTAGCAAACCGAGGAGGAATGCGAGACTGAAGGACACGGGCCTTAGCTGGTGCCTGTGACAGGAAAGGCCCAGGTGTCAGACTGGGAGGTTGCTCCAGTCTAACAAGGCCCTGAAAAAACCTGCCTTCAGCACCATGGGGTTTTTTTTATAGCAATAACACAGTGAGAGTGCAAAGTCCCTCACTGCTCATGCTGCCCAATAACCCACCAACTACAGCGAGCACCTTTCTTAGTGAGCCAAGTTGCTCTGAATGAAGACCACTCTAGAAAACCTTCCTTAACTCCCAATTAACAATTCTGCTAGAAGCCAAGAAGAGTCAGAAATCAAACTCTTCTATTCAGACCAATGGCCCCTGCCCATCAGAGCCTAAATATGCTTCTGGGGCCTAAGACAGGATCTGTACTACATTAGCCAACTGTGGTTTTTCGTTCATCCGAACACTTTTTGAGGTCCTGCTACTCAAACAATGTAACAGGTCCAACTTTTCCTGCCTCCCATTCCTCACCTGAGCAGCCTGTTCCTTCTTCCTGCGCTCCTCTTCCAGCAAACGTCGCTGCTTTTTAGTAAGAACCTCAATGAAGCCTTCACCTGCCATAGAACCTACTTCATTCTCTTCTGCCGGGTTTGACACCCGATTATCGATGATGGTACCTGAACAAAGCACACAGGGGAAAAAACAGTGCACCTGTGTGTGCATGTAAAGCTTTACAATTGCAATGACTTAAAGAGTGCACTCCAAAGAGGGTCCATGCTACAAGCAAACAAGTTCAGTCAACAACACTGCAGCTTCAAAAACTAAGCCGCGATAGTGGTGTTTCTCTTTTCAGAGATACTCATTCCTTGCCTCCCTGCCATGAGCTCAGACTCAAATTCCCCCACTCTGGATGCTCTCTCAACTTCCTTCACACTACATAAATTTCAAGCCCAAAATACACTAACATCTTAGAGAGAAATATTCTGCCTAAAACCAAACTTTCTGTAGAAGAAACGTTAGAGATACGCTGTCAGATCTGGTTAAAGTTTGGTTTAAAATTTAACACCATCTTTACCTTCCATGTTTTCCCTATTTAGATACACTAGAATTTTCTTGTGCCTATCAGTGGAAAAAAAATCTGATATTCAAAATTCCACTGGATTGAAGCAGTCTGCCTTGAGGTCAGCAACAATGCATTACCCCTCTAAAAAACCATATTAATGAAGACACTCACTTCCATAACTCAGTTCAAACTGTGACAAGGCCTCTCCTTTCTCAGTTGCTCTTTGTGCACTGGATTTAGGCTCCTTCTCTGGCTTTTTACCTGGCCCCTCAGCACTCTCTGAGTTAGCATGGGAGCCCCTATCCAAGCTGTAAATGGAGTGGCTGCTCCCACCACTGGTGTTACCAAGGCCTCCTCCTTCTTCTGGAGACCTACACGGAAAGAAGAGAAAGGATTTAGTTTTGTCATTAGAACAGAAGTAGAAGTGACAAGAAGAAAACATTCGGGGTGTGTATGTCCACTCCTTCAATATCTGCACACCAGCTGACAAATCAGAAAGCAACTTTACCTTTTGCTCTTTATCAGGGTCCCATTCTGCTGGCTCTCATATCTGGAAGCTGCTCCTACACCAGTCCTGACAGACTGCTCTGCAAACCCTGCTGGCTCAGCCTTGCGGCTCTGCCTGTCCACCAGTGGCCTTTGGCTCGAGAAGCTCCTCTTTGCTAGTTCCCTCTTCTCTCCCAAGCTCCCGGTGCTGAGGCCACCTTCCAGCTGGCCGTCACTCTCTGGGACTCCATCCCGCCTCTCCCGCCGCTCGCTGAAGTCGCTGCTTTCAGATGCCGTCTCCCACTCCTCGTTGGCATGGTCCGAGGAGTTCTGGTAGGACAGCTCAGGAGATCGCCTGCCCGAGATGCTGCTCTTCTCTGTGCTCAGTTTGGCTCTGCCAGGCCACTGGCTGGGCAGCAGGTTGGGGCCTCCCTCCTCGGGGTTCCACTGCCCCACCGATTCCCTCTCTTGCCTGAGGCGCCTGAAGCGTGGGGGCTTGTCCTGGCGGGGGGGACGGCGCCTCCTGAATGGCCTGTTCTCTATGTTCTCCTGATCTGCTGAGTAATCCTCCTGGAAAAAGTGCCTTTTGTCATCCAGATGACTCTCATCAAAAACCCGGCTGGAGAAGGAATCCGTGTGTTTGTAAGAATCCTGAATGTAGTCCCTGTCAGACTGCTGCCTGCTCCCAAAAGTGTCCGATGGAGAGGTGTGGCTGTACTCCTGCCACCCTGCTCCCCCACTCCTGCCTTGCCACTGGGTGGGCTCCTTACCCATGAAACCCCTTCGCCCGTAGCCAGAGTTGCTCAGCCTTGGTGGCAGCGACCTCCCAAACGCTCTCGGAGCCCTCATCTTAGGATCCAGGCTACTGTGATCATCCGAGTAGATCTTGTTGGACCTCCAAGACTCTTTGAAGTCTCCCTTTTTCAAATCGCTGTCCTCCCTGTCCAGCACAGAGCCATCGTTGCTGTTTTCCGAGCCCCTCTGCCGGCGACGCTTGGGGAGCTCCTCGTACTCCGACCCTTCGCTGTGCGTCTCGCTCGCGATCCGGCGCCTCGGCTTCCCTCTGGGGAAGTCCTCTGGCTGGTTGAACTCCCGGAGCCCTCGCCCTCGGCTGCTGCGCTGGTTGTTGTAGACTCCTCGGCTGCTCACAACAGTGCCTCGGCCTCTGAAAGTGAACTCCCTGAAGCCTCTCCCTCGCCCACGCCCTTGGCCTCTCCCACCAAAGGCTTGTTCCTCATCAATGAAGATCCAGTTGTTTCTTTTTGTGGGCGGGAGATCACCGGTCTCTCTGGTTAGTTTGTTCTCCCAGGTTCTTTCTGGCTTCTCTTCCTCCTCCTCCTCCTCTTCTTCTTCTTGAGACTTCTCAGCCTCTCGTGCCAGGCTGGTTTGGGAAGAACCTTTGTCATCCAGCAGATAACGTGTGGAGTTCAGCAAGGCTGCAGAGTCATCTGACTCATTCTCTACTTTCTGAACAGCTGCCTTCTCCTTCAGTGGGCGTGAGGTATCCTCTCCCTCCAGTTTAACCTTCTCCATCTCCTTCTCCTTCTCTTCAACCTTGAGGGCTTTCAGGACGGGTTTTTTAATGGGGCCGGATCGCCGTGTCCTCCCCATTTGCTCCTGGTGCTGACCACTGGTGTTGCGGTTCTCGGGAGCCCACTCTGATGTCTCCTCAGGGGCCTGTTTGGTACTGGCTCCTTCTTTCTTCCAGGGGTCAGCACTGAATGTCTGCTCATCCCTGGGCACCTCCTCAGCAACTTCTGCTGCAGTTTCTGCAGGTTTCTGGTGGTGGCTGATATCCCAGCCATTATATTCAGGCTTCTTCTCTGCCTGGATAAAGTCGGGCTCCAGGGGTGAACACCTCAAGTTTCCATGGCGGTTGCCAGCAGGACAGGTTTCCTGCACGGCCTCCTGATGCTGAAACAGAAGATCCTGGCCTATCCTCTGAGAAGACAGGCAGCTGTCAAAGTCTGCTTGAGCCTTCTTGTCAAAAGCATTCAAATACTCCTCCCCTCTCTCCTCAAAGAGATCTCGCTGCGTGCTCAGACTCTCTGGCCTTCCAGCAGCAGAGTAACTGTCATTCCTAAGAAGAAAAACAAAGACAAATGGAAGTTGGGTAATGCAGAGCACAGCACATCTCCAAAGGCCCAGGCTGGGCACAAGAGATGAAAACAAATAAATAAAGTGGGCTTTCTTTTAAATGAAGCTATAAATCCCAGAATGCTGGGCAGATCTGCTGTGGCCCCTGGCTGTACTGCCTGGTTTGTCCAACCAAAGCATGATAAAGAAAGGAATTCTTTATCTTTTACAGATGAGCAGCAAACTTAAGCAATGAAGGAAGATTCAGCCTCTAACATATGTGGAGATCTGAGAACACAATTTCTTTTAGAATGCCAAATTAATCAGAAGGCCAACTAAAAACAATCAGAATTTTTGCCTTATTTTCTGTACCCTCCCATGTAGGTGATAAGTGCCTCTCTCCTACTGAAGAGGCTCCAAGCTGGTCAGCCTTGACTGTATCAAATAGAAAACCTTTGAATAGTTCAGTCTTTAAGCACACTCCACAGTGTAAGAGTGCTACCAGATCAGTACCTGGGCCTGTTCAGAGATATCTTTTGGGTCAACTCTACACCTGCTTTTTAGATGACTTATGGCAGAACCTCTCACCACAGCATGCACGAGGACAGGAGATGAGGACACTCACCTGGCATGCAGCCCCTCCATGCTCATGTTGTCAGCCTGTTTTTGATGTGACAGGGAGTATCCTTTGCTCTGCAGAGATGTGTAGCTGTCCTGGCCCCACACTGGCACAGGATCCAAGGGAGCAGTTTTCCTCTCTGCCTGCCCTGCTTGACAGTTCTGATCTTCAGACCGACAGCTGCTCCCACCAATGGAGTCCTGCTGAATCATGGGCTTCATGATTCCTGCTCACGACAGAGTTCATGCCATTAGCACTAGGATCTCACAGACAAGAATTTAAAAAACCCACTAGCTTTCCCCTTCCTTCTGCAGCCATGGAAACCTCTCTTGTTAGAGGGGAAATGCTTGGAAAATGCACAGCTGGGAAATGCACCTGGAGTGATACAAAAGGTGACACAGTTCTCAGAATCCAGCCTGCAAAGACATTACACAGCATTGCTGGCTTGGAATCAAACAGGTGTGTGAAAACAAACCACAAACTCAAGGGAGTGATTTATACAACCTAATGTTTACATTCACACCTCTGAAGATCAGTAACAAGATAGGAAGGTGCTAAGAGCACACAGTTCAGGAACTACAGGGTTTCTCCTTCACATTTCCTGAAGCAGGTCTATTAAGCTTTCATATGATCACAGTAACTCCAAAACTGATCCTCCTCGTCCAAGTGGCAAAATCAGTGGACCCACTGCCCCTTCCTTCCATGGGCAAGACCAATCACACCTGATAAGGCCACAAAGCAGATATGGAAGGTCTGCCACTGCAGCACAGGGGATGGACAGGCACGTAAACTCCCTCTCAACCTCCTGTTTCCTCACCACCTCCCACTGCAAGCAGCTTTCTCATCCCTAGAGAAGGGATGCCAGCCAGGATGCCAAGTCTGGGCAGAGGTAAGATGAGTGACACACGGCCATTTCCAGATATGGACCAACTCAACAGCCAAGATGAACACTCAGAAACCCCTTACCTGAAGGGTGAAGGGCTGAGGGGTAGAAATCCACGGGGGTGCGACTCTGGGCCATGCGAGGGTCCATGTAGGAGGGCATCATCATCCAGCGAGGATCAAAGCCAAGCATCTGGGGGTGCGGCGGGTAGAACGTCCGCTGAGGGTGGGAATGGGATGGGGGAGGATACACTTGCTGCTGCCAGTGCTGCATCTTGTACAGCTGCTCCTGCAGGGAAAAGGATGGGCCGTTGGGCACGAACGGTTGTGGCACCAGGAATCGCACTTACACACTTGTCAGCCAAGGGAAAACATGTGCCACCTATTAGAGGCTCAATCCCAGATCAGATGGGAGGGTGGAGCAGAGAAGGCCAATTCAATACCAACTGGGAAGGTGGCATTGTTATTCTGTAAATACCAGAGTTCCCAGAATGTCACACCACTATGGGCCAGGCTACGTGACCAAACACAAGGGATCAGCGCTAACACTAGAGTATGCAAGTTCTCAATGCCTCTATGAATACAGGACAGGTTCCTGTCAAACACCACTTCTTAACTGGAACCAAATACCTTAGAAGATGTTGCAGTTTTCAGTAAATGCAGCTCTAATTTATTTAGTGTGCCTACATATTAGTTCCACTCCTGTTAGCTGAACAGATCAGATAAAAACAACCTAAACTCAATTAAGGGAGCTATTAATATTTTACAGCATTTCCTGTGCATCCTCCAGAGATGGCCTGACACTTGCAGGTTGTTTCCCATCTCCCACATAGCCAGTCCACCCTTCTTTAGCTGAGGACTGTCATGATGTTAATTCGATTTGACATTTAACTCTTGCTAAAGGTCCAGAAAGAACCTATATTTGAAGGGAGTTTTGTGTACTGAAGAAATCTTTTAAACAGTGAACAGCTCCAATTAACATGAAATGCATCTACTTACCTGTCAAATTTTCCACCATCTTTTCTTGCTAAGCACAAAACAGTGTCAGATATTGCAACTGTTTATTAAAAAAGCCAATTCCCTGCTGCAGAGCCAGAGAGGCACTCTTAAATCTGAACCTGACACATCACTACAGCAAGAGAGACTCTGATAAATGCAAAGATTATAACTGCATTATCTAGCCCTCTAGAACCTTGGAGAAAATACTTCCTTCATGATACCAATGCTATCTTTTGTTTTGCTCTTTTCATGGAGCCACTGCTACCAAAGCAGCAATACAAGCAGCCAAAACACACAGTGCCTCATACACACTAACATCAGAGGATAAGAGAAAATAAAACTCCAGGTTCTTCCAGTAGCAATGACCTGTGGTATTATTAGCATGACAGCAAAGACATCCAACTCTTCTTAGTTTAAGAGCATCTCTTTTCAAGAGTAACATCAAGCAGCGTTTGCTGCCGTACCATCTGAATCATGAAAATGTCAACTGCCGAGCAACGAGCACAGGGGAACGTTCCATAAAAGAGCAATTACTGAGCTTCCAAGCAAAAGCCAATCCGAGCTCTTCACTAAGGTTTGCAGCAGCCTTGATTGTATCACGTTTCAAGTGGTTATTCTATGAAGAATGGCAATTAACTTGGCATTATCTCAAGTCTCAGCATTCTGTCCCTTGGTTTGGCTCTGCTGCCCTACAGAGACTCACTGCATCTGGAAGCAGAGCCGAACAGCACTTAGGGCACACACAGCACTGAAAGGTCAGGTGAAGATGCCAGATGCCCAGAGCAGTTCAGGCTGGTGTCTCAGAAGCCCAGAAGAAAGCCTTCGATGCAACAAAAACGAAACAGTGAAGACCAGACACACTTGTGGAGCAAAGAAAATAATGATTTGAAAGAGCCTCACAGAAAAAACGCTGGGTAGGCAGAAGATGAGAGCAGAGTAAAGGACCAGCCCTCTGCAAAGGCAGGAGGTGGAATGAGAAGCTGCTCCACAACTCTCTCCCAGTCCAGAGTAAAGGACCAGCCCTCTGCAAAGGCAGGAGGTGGAGTGAGAAGCTGCTCCACAACTCTCTCCCAGTCCAGAGTAAAGGACCAGCCCTCTGCAAAGGCAGGAGGTGGAGTGAGAAGCTGCTCCACAACTCTCTCCCAGTCCAGAAGCAGTGCAACAACTTGCCACCCTATGCACAATTTGCTCCTGGCAGGTAAATGGCTGCCTGCACCGAACAGGATAAGGGCACACATCTCTTCCCAGGCATGGAAAGCCCTATCCACAACAGTTCCAGCATCACAGGGTGCATGGAAAATTCACGTAAGCCATACAGAGCTCTTTTACCCCATCAGGGAGGATAACAACCGTGATCAGAAATACTGAAAAAGGCCAGGGTAAAACCCCATTTATCACTCCCACTCAAAGACTGACAGTGCTGAGAACTGAGCAAAGGCAATGGTTTGGTGGGGGTCCACAGGAAGAGGGGTGTGAATGTCACACCAATTACCTGCTGCTGTTGCTGCTGCTGCCTCTGGAATCGTGGGGGAAGAGACTTCTGGTATTTGTTGAACTCTTGTGCTGGGGAGGGAGCTTCTCTGAGCTCCTCTTCACTGCTGCTTTGGGCTGCTGCTGCTGGGGCAGGAGGCTCCTCTTCCAGATAGCCAACAGACACATCCTGTGTCTGAAACTCAGGGGTTGCTGCAGAGAAGAAAATAAACCTTGAAGAGGCCTGCTCATGGCAGGTCTGTGAGAGCACACCATAGCACTACATACGACAGGTGTGGGCATGTCCTGACTGTACTACATGGCTGAGTTTTATTCCAATCACATATAGCACATCATTTGCCTTGACAGCTCTAGAGGACTTTGTCCATCATGTTTTAGTGATAAATTCCCAGATCCTCCTCTGCTATCAGCCTTCTACTTCAGCACTGGGGAAAAAGTCCATTTCCCCTGTTAGTCCTTAAACCCACCAGCGCTTACTGCTGACTGATTTTCTGATCTGTCTCCAGGAGCACTTAATATTATCATCCAATCTTGAGAAGCTCAAGAGGCCCCTTCCAACAAGGCCTCTGCTAGCACAGCTGACTGAGCACAGATAAAAGCCAACTGAAGAAGTTTGCATTTGTTGGAATAGCTTTTTCTATTTCATGAACCTTTGTCACGAATGCAAAACACATGAAGCAGCTGACCTCTCGAGGGCAGCTGAAGGGCCCTCTGAATGCTCCCTCCCAGGAACATCCCCACTCCAGGTAAGAGGATCAGCACAACAACAAAAAAGCAGTTTTTACAAGGTGAGTCAAGCACTGTTTCTGTACCTTTACGGAAAGCGTGGCCATTCTCTTGCACAGTGCTTTTCTCTGTGTTTGGGGGTCTCACATCTTCATTCTCTGTGTGTTTCTGGGTCTCCCCGTTCTTCTGAGCCAGTTTGCATTTCTGATCAAGCTGTTTCAGCTTCGCAGCACAGGCTGCCAGCCGCTCCTCCCTGGCTCGCCGCTCCTCCTCCTCCCGCCGCCTCCTGGCTCTCTCCACAGCCTCGGAGATCTCAGAGTGCACAAACTTCTGTCTCAGGGGCACCTTTTCTTCTTTATCCTCCATGGATTGTTGTCTGAGAACACTTCCCAGAGCGGGCTTCTGCCAAAATAAAAACAGCCCTCAATAAGCAAGATCCAACCTATCTTGAGCTTTGCATCCCATGCCGAGGAAATCTCCCCTCCTGCCTCCCCCCTCCTCTACCCTCAGGCACAAATCCCCATTTTACTGGGGGGACCTATTGCTGTCTGGTTCAATAGCTTCATTTTCTCACTGACAACGCCACTGCTCTGGACCAGCTTCAATTTCTTTTCCCTAGTGCAAGTGCTATGCAGATGGATTTCTCTCCAGCTGGATATAAACCAAGAACTGAGAAATTCATCAGCATCCCATTTCCAATAAAATGTCAAACTGGCCTCTTAAGGACAGCGATGTGTCACATCCAGCAGCACAAGCCCACCCACACAAGTTCAGCCTACCTGGTATTCCGATGCAGAACTCCAGCCGTTCAGCTTCCTTGGAGGCTGCTGCGGTTCCTGCACTTTCCGGACTGGCCGGGACAAGCCAACTGATTCGCTCCAATTCTTTCCTTCCTCCAAGGTGTGCTTGGCATCTGCACTGTCTGCAGAGCTCAGGGACAACTGTCGCTGCCTTCTGGGATCCCAGCTGTTCCTGCCACAGAAACAGCTTCGCTATTGCATTTGCTACTTGCCTCAGAAAGCACCTGCAGCCTTATCAAGGGGCAAAGGCAACTGAAGGCAACAAAGATTGAAAAAAACACCAGAGCAAGAGACGTGCTGCCCCTAAGGTGCATAAGGATGCAGCAGGATAAAGAAAGGTGAGACACGGCAGGAGACAAGGAAAAAACAATGGCCAGTGGAATCAACAGTCACAGCAACAAATCAGAGGATTCAAGACTCCACATTTAGAACAAGTTTTTAAAGATCCTGGTATTGTTCACTTTTACTGAAACAACTGTAGGTGCAGATAGAGCCACTTCTTACCACTTCTGTCGTCCATCTTTAAGAGTTTCTTCCTCTTCTTCATCTTCACTAAACTTCAGTTTCTCAGAGTAATCCACTTCATCATGAATGCCTATGAAGGTAGGAATGGAGAAGGGAAATGTGAGAGGAAAGAAACAGATCCCTTTTCCTGATAAAGCTTATGCCCTCTTTGGCACTGATCTCCAGAACACATAAGCCTGGCACAAACTATTCACAAAGCCAAATGTCCACCACAGGTACTGGGAATCATAGAATGGGTTGGAAGGGACCTTTAATGTCACCTAGCCCAATCCCCCTGAATGAGCATCTTCAACTATATCCAGCAAGAAATTATGTGAGCAGTGTGGACACACACTGCTGAACAGCTGAGCTGATCCCAGAGGAGGAGCAGCAAACAGTCTGAGAATGGGAGCTGGAAATAAGGAGACAAACATCAAGCCAGACTGTGTGCAGTTGGATACTGAATCCCATGACTGAAAAGGTAGGACTAATTCTTCCTCCCAGCAGCCATGATGGTAAACCTCCTGCTGTTTGGTGTTATCAGATTTTTAGGAGTCTTCAGATCCGATTCCTTGAGCACATTGTGATGGAAGGATCAGAAGGATCCATTGTGTCATCATTTACACCAGCAGCAATTTCACAGCTACACAGACAACTCTTTTGCTTCCCCCTCCTTTCTTCCATGGCAGCAAAAAAGAGCCACAGGAGTATCCTGGCTACTTTATGTTGCCTGAAGCTTGAGAATGGAAGCACTTTACCTGCCCATCCATCATCTGCATCATTGTCCAGCTCATCCAGCCCCTTCAGGTTCTCTGCATTGATAATGGTGGGCCGGGGCAC
>JAWWES010000038.1:4560272-4589610 GCA_035583135.1 Lophotriccus pileatus
TTGCAACGTTTCAGCTGCTGCAATAGCTGGAGCAAAGCACTGCTGCTATGGCTTCCCCTGTGGCTGCCTCCAGCTTCACACATACAACTGCATCCTTGGCCCAAATTCTTGCCTAGGTTAAGGCTCATGTCCCACCCTGAACCTGCCTCTCAAGCTGGACAGTGATGGCAGCCTTACCCATCCTGGTCATTCATCTGGAATTGTCTGAAGGGTACCCGGGGCTCAAGGCGAAGCTGAGGAACGGGGAAAGACCCTCGGTCCAGCGGTGCAGGGGTCTCGGATGGCTGTTGTGGGCACATCTGGAACGAGGCAAAGCACAACAGTTTGTTTTTACTCCTTGCCATGGGAAGGTTCACCCAGGTTAGGTTACAACAGGCATGCAGTGGCTGCACCCACACAAAAGGAAACCAAACATTTCATGTCTGGCTGCCCAACAAGCCACATGCTAATGGTTCCCTCCCCAGCTCTAGAAGGAAAGGGGCAACTTCTCCTTGGGCTGTGCTGCACTGCTCTAGGATGAAAGGGCAAATGCACAACCAGGGAAACTAAAAGCAGGTCAAGAGAAGGATCCATGAGCAACCAAGAGTCCAGAAAACACATCTCAGCCAACTTCAACCCCAACACGCGTAAGAATCAAGGCCACGAAGGACACGACACGGCTGTGGAGAAAGGGTAACTCACAAAAGCAGGCAGCATGTCATGGTATGTAGGTGGCTGGTAGACGTTTCCCATGAACTGCGAGGCCCCTTTGCGGACGGGCTGAGCTGGGCGCAGAGACGGCTCCTTCGGGTCGCTGGCACTCGCCGAGGAGGGGGCCCCGTCCCCGCTGCTGGAGGTCTTGCTGCCCAGCTCAGCAGGGGAGGCGGTCAGAGATGTGGCAGAGGTTATGTTCCTCCCACCGCCCTCCCTCCAACTGGTGACATCTGGAAAAGAGGTAACAATTATGCTGATATTTGTAAATGCAGTCGCTCTGCCGGAAAGTCTCGAAACGTCAAGTGCTCTGGTCAAGCCCTAATTACAGTAAGGTTGTGGAAAAAATATCAGGGACCAAGGAAAATACCCAATTGTGTTTATTCTTTCAGGAAATAAGCAGCATCAGCTGTTACTAAGTAATTGCTGCATCAGTGGTGTCCTTATTTGTCAATAAGCCTAAATTCCTACTAACTCTGCTTCCCTTCTCCACAGTCCTTACCCTGCAGAATCAAGGCCAATTAGATGCACAAACACTCAAAGAGAAGCCACATCACACCATGCACTCATTTCACTGTGGCTCCACGAGCCCGGGGGAGGGCCCTGCTTTGCAACATCACACAGCAACTTTTATTAAACAGTATAGTAGATGACAGTCCATTCCTGGCTGTCTGGACCACAAAACAACAGCACCACATGCTGACCTGTGACCATCTGCTAAGCAGCCTGACGCATGTAAGCTCATAAAAAGAGAAAGGGAAATTTAAAGATGGAATATCTGACACTGCTGTGAACTGGCACCCCCCTGCACAACACACAGTCTGTGGGGTTATGAGCTGGGATAAGGCAGAAGGGCACAATCCTTCACTCACTCTGGGGGCGGAGGCTTGGTCCTGGCCCATACGACGGATCTAAGGCGCCCTTTTCTTTGCCACCCTTGTCCTGCTCGCCAGCTGCTTTCAGCGTCGGAAATTCCTCGGGAGAGAAGGATAACAGTCGGCTTGAGGCCCTTGAACCTGTCAGACAAATAAGCGTGGGACTCAGAGAAAATCCTTCCACTCTTTCAACTCCCTTACAAGATCAGCCTGGAAATGTGTTTCCTGAGAATCTGGGCCTCTGGCATATTTAAACCCAAGTCACTATTGTACCGGCACCTCAGCTCACATCCCAAACACTCTCAGACACTGTCACCAACACGACAACACATGTCCTCACCCAGCACTCCCACGCTCTTAACTCGGGATCTTCATTTAAATTCTCACATTCAACGAAGTCGGAGTCAACTTTCTCGCTTTCCAATTATTTTTGTAGAGAATTCAGACAGAGGCAGAGATATGAATTCTGCAAGACCGTTTACAGATCATACCCTGCTATCAAGCATTTGACATTTCTATTCAGACTGCTCCTGCTCAGATCTCACTCTGCCAGGGAAGTCTATTGTTAAGAGTTCTGCCAATATATTAGTGAAAGACCACAGACAAGGGTGGATGTTAACGTGCCATCCCCACTCTCCTCCCTGTTGCAGCATTTTCAAGGTGCAGATCAGTGGCCAGATCAGGCCAGGTTCATTTCCAGTCACTGGCAAATTGTCTTGCTGAGTCATCAGTCACCCCAGAACGACAGTCTTCTGTCAATTCTAAAGATCTGCCAGTGACTGGAACAAAACACAGCAGTTCTCCTAAATCTGTTGGCAAGATAACACTGAATAAAAGGAAATTGCAAGCATTATTGCACTATTAAACATTAAAAGAATTGCTTTTTTTGAGAACTGTTTCTCAGTGTTACTTGGCTAAGGCTCCCTTTAAAAAGGGCATTTCACAATTATCACATTAGAAGTATCAGCAATGAGTACTGAAAACCTGACAAAAGAGTCTCATTTATCTTTCTCCTTCCTTGCCCTGAAGAGTCAAGAAGGACTGGTTTAAGTAATTTCCTCTTTCTGGAACTTGCACACTGCACAAGACCTTCCATGTGGGATTTCCAGGGAAAACACTGCAACTGCTGCATGTAACACCTTTAACTATCTTGGAGACATGAGAAAACCCAAGAACATTTCCCAAATACACCACAATGTGGCTGAGAAATGCTGCGAGTTCTGATTTCGAATGTGTTATTCTACTGAACTAGAATGGCACAGGTAAGTGTCTTTCAAGAAACTCCCTCCAAAAAAGATTTTACAGCTGTAAGACGTGAAAAGAGCAAAAAGCAAGAGGCTTTCCTCTTTGTCCATAATATTAGAAGGAATAAGCTGTATCAGCTTAGCAGGAAAAGCAACTATTCAATGCCACTGAGAAGAGGTGTGAGCATGGGATGGCCTAAGAAGTCCTTTCAGCCAGATTTCTGATGCTTTGGTGATTCAATTACCTTCTAATTAAGCTGCTCTTAGCCACATATGCAACTGTTTTCTTGGGTTGAGAACTCTATATTGGTAAGTGTGACCTAGAATGAGTTTTCAAAAAATCTTTAATAACATTGTTAAGATGATCAGATTTAAAATGACTGCACAGGAAAAGTACCAATTAAGCAAAGAAGACAGCCTTTGCACTGACCACTAACCTCAGGCAAACACAAGTCTCTGCTTTAACATTTGGCCTTTGAGAAACACCCTCTCATTAAGGGCCTCATTTAATTAAGGGTAAACTTGTCCCTTCTGTTTCTGCAATCAGCAGCTGTCTCAGTTCTTTCAAATCTCTCTGCAATTTCACTTGACAACTGAACGGTTCCAGGTCTGTTCACATTAAAACACTGGAACTGAGCTGTTATCCTCACTATGGTTTTAATGGGAGTGCTCAGTGCAGCTGGAAACCACCTCCTGTGTGGAAATGGATGCATCTGAAGACAGCTAAACTCCCAGTTCATGCTAAAACTGCTTCAGGATTCTCAGTCAAGCAGAAGCCATTAGCAGCACAGTTACTCAGGGAGAATCTCCCTTCTTTCACTCAGCTTTCCTCACCTTTATTACCCACTGCTCTGGACTGATAGAAGATGCTGATGAGGGGGCAAATGTTTCCCTTCTTCAAAATCTTCACCTCCCAGAACATCCTGCTGCACCCCAAGAGCAAGACTCACTCTGGTTCAACATGGCCCTGAGACACATTCTGTTCAAGCCATGTCTTGCACTGGCAGACCTGAACAGATGTATCTGCATCCTTCCAGGCAACACATTACACAGATTGAAAAGAAAACTCCTAAGGCCTCTCTGCATTGTAAGAAAGATATCTGTGTCCCATTCTGCACCAGTCTGACAGGGAGGGCAGGAAGAAATGGGAGTCCACTCCATCTCACGTCTATCTGGGAGAAGCAGGAACATACCCAGCTCCATTTCTGTTATCATACTCACCACCTTCTTGTCCTGCTGGCTTTCCATTCAGCTGTGCCCATGACTTTGGTCCACCTGGCACTGAATTTGTACTCTGAAAACAAAACAAAGCAAACAAAGAAAGCCCAACACCCACAGATCAGCAAAGTCTCACGACTGTTTCTCATTTCCCGGCTGGCATCTCGTATTGTTCAGACCTCCAGATCACTCTTCAAATCATAACCCCTGTTGTGATTTGTCTGAGCCTCAAGGGCTGGGAAATTTTTTAAACTCAAAGTGTGAAATCTACAGCATGAGGGGACAGGCCCCTGCACTCTCTGGGGCAGCTTCTTACTTGCCACTAGATTTTTCAGGTCCTGACACTGGCTACTTCTCCCGTATGACCAGAGCTCTTTCTATCAAGTCTGGGAGCAAGCACTGAGTCTGTCACCATGTGACACTTGATTTAGACACAAAGTAAAATAGTTTAGAAGTGCTAACCAGCCATCCCATATTTTAATTGTTTTTTTTCTAGACTGCAACTAGACTTTTTGCACACACTTGAAAGACACAGAGGTAACGTACACAGAATTATACTCTTTGAGTGCAACACAGCACAGTAACTTGGCCTCAAGAGGGTCAATTCCACAAGAACTGATTATACGGGAGCTGTTCTTACTTGTGCAAGGCAACACAGGCAATTAAAGAAAACCCCCAGGCTGCCTGGGGACAGGGGAAGCAGGGTGGCAGTCAGAGACCAGCTGCACCTACCTCCTGACTGATTGACTGTGTCGGCTTCTGTAAATTGGAGACAGATTTCTGCAAACCCTGCTGCGGCAGCGACTCCTGCAGCTGTGCAGCCGTCGCACTGGAACTGAGCAGAGACAGCAGAGGTGAGACCACGGGGGAAGGAAAGCAGCAAAAACAACTCTGGTAATATGGCAGTTGCTAAAAGATCAAGCTAAAATGTTGGCTCTACACTGGCATGGACAACAAAGAACTGATCACTAGGGTCCAACACACAACACACAGCAGTGCTGACAAAATTACCAGAGATTCATTCCACTTACCTCTTTTGGTCTGGCTGATCCTGCTTGTTTGCCCATCCTGTACCGTCCTTGGGTACTATAATGATGTTGGGGTCGTTTCCTTTGTTCTCAGACTTCAAGCTAGGCAAATTTGCAGGAGGTGGCATGCGCCGGGCAGCAGCAACTTTCCCAAGACTCTGTAAGCCATGTCTAGGAATAACTAGTGAGAAAGGAACAGCAGCAGGTCAGAGGGCCGTATCCTGCCAGATAAGTAATCTTAATTAGGATACTGTGGCTGGGTGCAGTCCCAACAGAGCTGCTGCTGCTATGTCAACACACAGGTCGTTTCCCACAGGACCGTCTGTTGTAGCAGCTGGCAAACAGCTCCCACAGCGGAAGGGAAGAAGGGAGGGAGAGAGAAATAATCCTCCTCTAAAAAGTGCTCACATAGTCTTCTAGCTACCTGTGCAAACCCTCCTCTTTCATTTCACCAAGGAGAAGCAGCACCACCCCTTCAAAGCTTGGGGAAACAGCCACCCAAGCCCACCTCCTAGCAGATCAACTCAACCTAAACAGGAGTCCCCAGGTCTAGATCTGACAGCTCTACCCACCAGAGACCACATTTATTAAGAAGGTAATTTGGTTTTTGTTTTCTATTCTCACACCAAATCCAGAGCCAGCCCAGCCAAGGTTCAGTTTTTTGACCCCACTATCTACTTCTGGTCACATTTCCACTGCAAAACCAACTCAGGTTCTTCCCCAGTGGCGTACAGTCCTTGACTCTCAGCTCACACAAGGTCTGACCAGCTTAAGGCACTTCAGTCAGCTCAACTGCCCTGTCCTGGCACAGCCTAAGGCCCTGGTAAGGCTTTCACTCAAGCTTGCCACCTGCTCACTCTGCAGCGAGGACACAGGCTAAACAAAAAGGCCAACAGTCCCCAGCTGTCCTGTGTCCCTTCCTCCAGGTCTGTACACTAACAGCAACACAAAGTGCCATGGGCATCTCCCTTGAAGTTTTAATGAAACATAGACACCAGCCCAGACACTTTGCACCCCAGCTGTGACCAGCTGGGCACCCTCCCCACAAGGCCAACAACCTGAACGAGCTCTGCAACAACACCCTTGGAAGACGTCAAAAGGAGCTTTCTGAGGGTGCTTCTTACCTGTAGTTCTGATAGCTTCTATTGACTTTCCTTTATACTTATCAAACAGGCTGAGAGTCGAGTACTTGCTTTTCCCATCCTTTCCCTTGGTTATTTGCCCCAAACGATCGGACATTGCGATGAAATGTCATCTAGTAAGGAAATTTCTCTGCGCCGCTCCCGATCTGCCTTTTGGTGAGAGAGAACCAGGAGAACGCCATCAAAGAGATTATTCAGCCACAGAGAAGTAAAAAGTAAAGCACACACGACAGCTAGAACTGCAGATATTCAGTGAGCACACACACATACCAAGTTAAAGGGTTTTAACTCCCTCCTCTTTAGTCACAAGAACCTTGTGGGTTTTAAGATTCACAAACTGAATTAAAGGAACTACAGAAACACTTCTCACAGCATCCTTTTTTTTCCTGCCACTCCAGCAATGAAAGGTGAGCTTCTTTAAGTATGAGAACACAAGAAGGAGGGGTCAACACAGTCCTTCCTTAAATAAGCAGCTAAACATAAGGATTCCTAAACATAAATGACAGAAAAGCACTGTATCTTACACCACGGAATTTCACTGGGTTTCCCACTGAAGCACTGGCAGACAGGTTTGTAATGTTTAGATTATGGTTCCACACCAGCCACAGCTAATGATTTATACCAGCAATTAATGTTTTGATACCATCACCTGAAGGCAACAGAATTCTTTCCTCAAATTTCCTTTCCCCATCAGTTGGCCTTGAGAGAGAGTTATGTACTAGATTCAGACTCTTGAGCCTGTGGGTTCAGCCATTCTATGATTCCTGAAAACACTTCACCAAAAAAATTCCATTTCTCTGTTGCTGGCACCTTGAACACCACTTTTAGCTTCAAGTATATTTTTCACAATAGATGTGGTTTGTTAATTTTTCACTCTGATCTTTGCTGGCACGACACGCTGCGATTAACACCCATCATGAGAGAGTCTCTCTACTTTCACATTTTGGCTCTTGGAGACTGGGACAAAGCTGAAACACGGGCAATGCACACAGTGCACATCAACTTCTATGTCAGAAAAGACACTTTGCTTACTTTCAGTTGACCTTTCTTTCATTTTTTTTTAAAGCATAATTCTGTTCTCAGTTTTCTCATATCTCAGAGCTTAATCTAACCTTTTCACACATAATTTAGATTTCCTGATTTCTTGTTGTAAAGCCCCCACTTCAAGCCTAAAACTGCTGGCAGTTTTATTATACCATCTGCTAGGTCCCATCCTAGGGTTTCAACTCTCTGTTGGAGTAACAAAATGTGATATATATCTGACCTTCCCACCCCTCACACTTTCTGAAATTCATCCAGCTGAAAGCATTTTTCCAACATAGACAAAAATCACTCTTTCTGAAAGAAACTGTGTCTGACCAGAGGCTACAACTCCCACCAGCAATGCCTTATCAAACATGATTTCCAGGTAAGAGGATTAGCGCATCACTCATTATGTACAAACCAAAGCACAGACTGCAAACATGCAGCCAGACTGGGAATGTAGTGCCAACTGCAACTGGCTAAATAAAGCCCATCTAAAGGCTGCTACCAGGGGACAAGTGTCTGACCAACAAACCTGGCAACACACAGCGTTTGTTCTTGTATTGCAGGATTTAAATCAGGCCTGTGATGAGTAAGAATCCACGGACTCTGTGTGCTAAAACACCGTGGTCAGGGAGAGAGGAAGAAAAGTATCTTCTGTCACTCAGTAAAAACACCAGGCTCCTCAAGAAGCCCCTCAGAGCATCTTTGCTGGACCACCAAATGGGGCTGCAGCATAAAGGCCGTGAAGGCAAAAGGGCTGGCTGGAAGTCTTGAGGCACCTTTTCCTGCTGAGCAGCAAACGATCTTTGGCTTCAGTCTGGTTCCGTCTTTGCTCGGATGGCCACCATGTGCCAAAGAAAACAACAGCTCCTCCCTCACTTAGCCATTTGCACTGTATTTTATTAGTAGGACAGACATAAAAGAGAAAAGGAGAGAAAACACACTGATTAGCATAAACTTGGCAGGAAAGCAGAAGTTGGACTGAGAACAATGAGCTGTTTGAACAGGCAGAGTTGTGGGGAGGCCCTAAGCAGAGGGAATAGCAGAGGGTGCTGTGCTGGCAAGAGCACAGGCACCTGCTTTTACAGGTATATTGAGCCTTGCAGATGGAGCCTGGCTTGGGGTATATCCAGACCATGTCAATCCTGTGCCAACCTCACAATAAAAGCAATAAAATCCAGGTTGAGGTTTAGAAAACTTAAAGCAGATTAATATTAGTAGGCATTTAAAAAATTCCAACAACAACAACAAACCACCTACCACATGAGGTTCAGGAGTTATCTGGTTAACAGAAAATCCCTGAGTTCCTGAAAGTCAGTGTGCAAACAGCACACAAGGCCACGCTGCCAAAGAGAAACCCTGACAACAGTTATGTAACCGGGTCTCAGCTGCCTCTTGATTACATCTTATATCATTAAAAGGATGAGGGAGGAATAAACAACCACTTCAGAACAGAAGAGCTGGGGACATGTCGGGATAAAGCCCCTTGTCAAACTTTCTGGGACAGCCACAACTGCTGTCTGGATAAATGAGATTTACTTTGAACTCCTTCAGTGCTTTGAAGCTGAATGTGAAACACAGCTTTGTCTGTGTGGTATGTGTGTGCTCCAAAGGGGAAAGCGAGTCCAGGGAGAGGTGAAACAATTTCCATGCAGCGCTGAGCTGGGTCAGAACCCAGGCAGGACCCTGCTGCCCATCCCTCCTGCCAGCTGCAGACCCAGGGGTGTACTGGCCAGTGCAATCACTCAGCACTCAGGTCACCCACAGCACTTCAGAGAGACCACAGAGCCTCCCAAGGCTGGCAGGATGCTCGACTATTGACTATCTCCCCATCGCACAGTCACGCAGGGAATACAGGCAGGGATCATAAAGGCCCTCTAGTCTTGCAGAGCACAGCCATTTCTCCTAAAAATCGAGTTCATTTACAACTGACCTGACTGCCTGCATGCTCCTTATTAGGAGAGCATGGAACCACAAGACACATGCCAATGCTGACAACTGAAAACTGACAGCCCCGGCAGAGCCGCTGACCTGTGCTCAGGGTTCCTGTGCCCGAGAGCTGACCCTGAAGAAGGCAATATCCCATTACAGAGAAATCAAAAATAAATCAATCCCCAGCATTTCTGCAAGGTTTCTCTCTGGGTTTACAGAGTTCTTCTGGGAAAAGTTTGCTATCAGCTTTAGTACACAGCTTAGCTCTTCCCATTCTCAGGACTCCTGTTATGCCAAGGTTATACCAGAATGCAAAATACTGAATGTCTCAGAGGAATCACAAAATACTGCAGTATGACCAGTTCCATTAGAGACCCCAGGGTACAAATAACTGCACCAGAATCACTTCCCAGGCAGAGAGCTCCACTGTTCCCATGCCTTCATGTCCACTTCGTGTAGCCCTGGATCTGATGCTTGGGTACTGACCCTGTCTAACCATCTTTTGAAGAGGTATGTTCTCCAGAGAGAAACAGTGACATTTTAATGTCTTAAAGATATTAGACTAATAAGCACATAAGTCTTGGAGCCACAGCAGGGATCTACCGAGCCTGTCCTGCAAAAAAACCCCGGTGAAAACCTTGAGTTACCGGCACTGGTAACAACTGGAAACCCCTGAGCTGAAAACACGGCCAAAGGGAGAGACTCCTGACAAACAGGATTGTCTGCAAAGCTCTTTGCAAATCTATGTATGCAGGAGGCTGGGCTGCTGGTGTTTTATTCACAAGACTTCAATGGAGCTGGAGTACCTGGAAGTCAGCCAGCCTTAGCTGAGCAGGGCAAACAGACTTCTGAAAGGTAACACACACACACTAGAAGGAATCACTTCAGCTGCTCACACACCACTGAGCTCTACGCCGAGCACAATCGCTGGGGCAAAGGATCCAAGACTACTGCAGACCTTCACTCCTTGCTCACTTCACAGCAGCAAGTCACCAACACAAAACAAAGCACCAGGATGGAGATTAACAGTGAAAAGGCTTTTCCCCGCAAGCAGGAAGATTTCTGACCTGAAATTTTATGCAAATTGTTCAGAAACTCACAGGTTGGAGAAGCTGAACAGTACTTTCAGAAGAGAGAAGTGTTTGGATCTGACGTTAAACTTGATGAAATACATGTTCACCAGTAATGTGAAACCTTTTAAAAAACACAGTATAGTTTTACAGGAGATTAGTGGCATTCATTCTTCCTTAAATACACACGGTCAATTTTGCTGATACTTCCACAGCTCAACATTTATCTGTCAACGGAGAGATACCACTACTTCTGGAACCTGTCCCACCAAGAACCACCTACTTGTGAAACATTCACCACCTGCCTCAGCGATGAAAGACACCACTGGCTGGCCTTGGAAGGGCTTTGGTGAAACAGTGTGATCACCTGCCCAGGGGCTTGGTGTCAGATGCACGAATATCCTTTCGAAGCCCTGTCTGGGACAGGCATGGATCATCAGGAGAATAAAGCCAACAGGATCAATCAGAAGAGCTGTGCAGCAGGCAGAGGCTGCAGCAAGTCTAAGCCACAACAAACCGCTCACTGTCGTTCTACTGAATTATTTCCAGAAGGAGCTGCCAAGATTTGCTGGTACACCTGAAAAAGGACCTGCCGAGATCTGGATGTAGCACCAAATGTGGTGCCAGAAAATGGCACCAAATCCTGCCAGATAGGGAGAAGCAAGTCAGGAGTCTGCAGTGCAGAGAAGAGATAAAACACCCCATCACCAAGCTCCTGATTCACAAGCTCAATAGATGTATTTGATCCCACCAGTTCCTTTAATCCTGCACAATTCCAGTTTCTCTCTGCATTTCCCATGAACTCTATCTCCTGTAAAAACAGGGAGTGGGAGACCAGGATCACATCTCCCATGATTTATTGCAGAGATATGTTGTAAGCCAAGTAGTACTGGAGGCTGGAGGTTGTCTGCCAGGCTTGCTGCTGTCCAGCCCCATCATCAGACCTCTCTCTACGCCAAGCCTCCTGGGACTGGAGGCACAGAGTAGGACCATGAAGAGGAGAGGCAGAGTCTTCTGGACAGTGGATCTCTCATTAACTCTGCACTGTGGGGCTCTACAGGCAGAGATAAAATATGACAGGGAAGACAGAAAGGGCACGTCCTGTAACACAACCTCATTTTCTCAGTTCTGTCTTCACCAAGCTCACCTGCTGCCTCCTCTTCTAAATGGACTGAGAGGCTGGGAATCACAACTACTGTCAGTAAATCACTGCACAGCTCTGGAGAAAACAGATCTTTGCAATCTCAGGTTTGGCCTGTAAAATACAGAAGCTTCACCTCTCTGCTGAACAGCTTTTCCAGTGCTGGGAAGGCAGGCAGAGAAAGGCAGCCAGAAAGGGTGGAATTGTAACTTACTGTAAAACAGATAAAGCAGAGTGGAGTCTGGAGAATAGCTCAATTGTATTTACACAAAAACATTAACGAGTTCTGTGGTCCTTTCTGTGCCAGCTGGACAGACAATGCCACACCCTGGAAAGGAGCCCTGACCTCCAGTAATTGAGGATGCAGACAAAGAAATAGTTCATCCTGAGTATGCAAGACTATGGCACAGAGCAAAAAAAAATCCCATCAGAAAGCTGGTCCACAGCCCACAGAAAGTACTTGTGAGAGCCTGTGCTCATGAAACTCCCCCTCCTTTTCAAGCAACAGAAAACCCAAGGTGTGCAGTTAATCCTTTCCTTGAAAGGAGTGTCTCTCTACAACAGCCCTGCAGAGAAACAGAGCCAGTTTCCTATCCATCTGCCCCATCACGCTGTAAAGGAGGAACTGACCTGCTGGTGCCAGCTTGTCAGGAAGGTCTACCTTTATCTCCAACCCAAGAGGAAGGGCTGCAGGGCTTTCTTATCATCCCTCAGAATCAAGAGCTGAATGCTGCAGGGAAGCAGGAAGGTATCTCATGTGGAACAACCTGGAGGCACCAGCTACCAACATTACATCCAGGCCGTGAAGATGTTAAACAAGGCATGACCCAGCACCACCAGGCCTGACCTCCTGACAGGTACTTCTGGTACTTCCTGACAGGTACCATCAGGCAGGTACTTCTGCAGTGAGACACAACAGAAATAAAGGAGCCTATTTCTTTGCTCTTCCACGTTTCAGAGGCAAACCCCAGGGAGGACAGCGCAGTTCAATTCACAAGAACCACCTGTGGTCTCAGAAGATCCAGATCTCAACCCCTCTGGCACAGGAGGAAAGGGAAGCAACCTCATGAGCTCTGTGAACTGCCTGCCCAACGAGGCTCATACTCAGGTATAAATCTAAAGATTCATACTTAAGTTGTACTTTAGTTCTGGTTCTTCCACAGCCAAGGCCCAGAGCTGAAACACACTACCCAGAGCCTCCAAAGGGATTCTGCCTTCCACTCTGCCCGGCTCAGGTTCCTCTGAGATGTGAATGTCCAGAGGGAACACACAGATCCTGCTCCCTCAATGCCAGAGCAAGGAGGCTGATCACAAGCAAGCAGTTCAAATCCAAACACAAAAGGAATACCTGGCGCAATGCTCTGTTGGCAAAACTTGTTCAGAAAGCTCCTGGCAACATTCAGCTGAACTGTAAGGTAAATTGGGCATTTAGGTATCTGAGCAACAGCAACAGACTGTGAGTAGCTGGTAGAGATCTCCTGATGGGTAACAGGGCTGGTACTATCAGTCCTATTTTACAGGCTGGGTAACCAAGGCAGAGGAACAGTTTGCTTAACTAACACCAGACAGTAGGAAGTCCCAGAGCTCAGGTCCCTACCCCAGGCACCAAACTTGCATGCCAAGATCCTGAGAGAAGATGCAGCTCTCGATCACGAAGTTGCAAGTATGAGTCAAACAAGGAAGAAACGCACTGCAGCAGCACCTGCCATGTCCAGAACAGCCTCTTCCAGTGGAGGCTGTCCACTGGCACAGAAGTGCACCCAATCCTGCCCACTGCTTCAGAGGAGCCCACAAGGGCAGGAGCACCCACAAAAACACAAACTGTTCCCAGGCCATTGCACTGGGCCTTAGGTCTTACAGGTGAAGGCAGAAACTCTTCCATCATTAAAAATAAACACCACTGGATGTTAAGGTTCCCTTACCCCTGACACTTCTGCCACACAGACTTTTAGAAGTCATCACAGCAACAATACCCACATAACCCAGGTGAGATACAGCAAGAGTAGCACAGGTGAAACACCAATGTGCTGCCAGCTCCAGAATTTAAACTTGAGCCTCCAAACCATGAGACACAGCTCACCCTGGAGAGCCCTACACAGCCAAGGCCACAACTGGCCACTGGAAGAATGATTCTGTGTCAAACGTTTCACAAACCCTTCACCTGGACCCAGGATCAGCAACTTATTCCATCTCTCAGCAGTGAACATAAATTTTATAGCAAACCACCAGAGAGGAAATCAGAGATGTCACAGCTCCAAGAGATGAAATCAGAGCATAGCTGGTAGTCCTTTGGGTTAAACAGTCCTTTTTTTCAGGAACAGATACAGCTCTTTCCACACAAATGCCATCAGCTGTTGAGTAAGCTGCTCTGTTTTCTCTGCAGTCTCAGGAAGCAACACACTGGAATAGGGAGGTGGATGTTTACCCTGTGCCCGACGGGCCTCACTACCAAATCTGGGCTCTGGTCACCTCTCCACACTCTGAGGCTGCCTGCTGACTTCAGGGCCTCAGCTCCCACTCAGGTTATCTTTATGAAGAGATAAAAGCCAGTGCTATTCATCAGCAGGCAGTAAATGCCAATCCCTCACTGCACAGGCAAGGCAGAGGTTCCTGCACATCCCTGCTGAGCAGATCCCTCCAGTCCTGTTTCTCCCCAGGGAGGAGGAACAGGAGCTCCCTCCAGCTGGGAGCTCCTCTGGCAGGTACTCCTGCAGGGTACAAAGCTGCCCTGGCAAGAGCTGAATAGCTCTTTCTCTATCAGATTTCTCCCAATTCCCACAGCCATCAGGACTGATGCAGCCGGTTCAAACCATTAATAAGATGTCAAGCAGCCCAGACAAGCCTGCAGTTCATAAACACTGCAGATACTGAAGCTTCCAAGCAAGTCTTCCTCCGGGTTCCCCAATTTTAACAGCACCAGGGCAGTGCAGCATTGCACAGCAATTCTCCTTGCAGGAAGCCTATTCATAGAAGCCATTTGCACCACAAATGAATGCCAAGGATGCTAACAGCAATCTGACGGGAAAGGGACAGAGGGACTAAGTGGTAAGAAAGCACCTTACAGCAGTGTGATTCAGTCCTCTGAAGAAAGGAGCTTTAGGCATCTTTAGGAAGTTTTAGCTCTTCTGGAGAGCTCAGAAACCCAGGCTATGCCCAGGACATCTGGACTACCCCGAGCCAGACAGGAAGTGAAAACATTTCACAGATGCTTTAATTTACATAGATATTTGCAGTGCATAACTGACAAGGTGTGTAAGCGTCATCACTTCATCTTCCAGATAGGAAAACGACACCACACAACTCTGCAGCTCTGCTAAGCAGCAGAGCAAGAAATAGAGCCTTCATCTCCCACTTTCTGGGGCTGCAAACCACGCTCTGAATCACACTGCCTGCCTTCCTGATGCTGTGGGGCCAGCAGCGGCATGACGCCCTGCTCCAGAGGAGTTCTGGAGGAGCAGGTCTCTGCATGCTGGGATGGGGAATGCTGCAAACACCTCCTAAATGAGCCTCCCCATCCACTGCTTTCGCTGCAACAGGATCACAGGCGTCACTAGAGGCAACACTTTGCTCTCGTGTTGTTGATGCAGAACACCAACACCATATCAACACTCAAGATCTCATGAATCCGCTTCTGAATGACAGTTCTTGAAGCTTCAATTGCTAGATGGGAACTCGATTCTTTGGTTATTTCAATAAAGCCATATTTCATAGTATTGTAGCCATGAAGAAACATCTCTTGAACATGTCCCTACTCTCCTGCCTGCTTCACAGCCCACTCCCAACGCTGAACAAGATCACTCAAGGCTTTTGTACAACGTCCCAGCCCACATACAGGTAGGAAGAGCTGAAGAACTTACCCCACAGCAGAATTCTTCAAAAAAAAAAAAAATCGCTATATTCCCACACAAGAAGTGCCTGGGGGAGGCAAAGTCCCAATGCAAGCTCTTCAAATCTGTCTGTATTCAGTGCTTGGAGCACCATCACTACAATTCCTGCCTAAATGTTTCAGTGGCTACCCAGGAAGGGTTCTTCCACCAAATCTCTTCCTTCAGGGTGCTAACTCCACGAATACTAGGTAGTTTACTCCTCCTAAGTGCCACCCACCTGAAATCCAAAGGCTATTGAAGCTGCTCCCAACAGCTAATTGAAGCCTGGCAGACATCTGAAGTACTACAGTCCAACAGAGTGGTCCTCTTGGCCAGATTCTAGGGGGCTGTGAGCAAGTCTTTGCTTTCTTCCTGGTTATTTTTCCTATATTTCTTCACATTCACACCAGGCTCACATTCACCTCCTCCACCACGTTTGCACGTTTCAAACCTGGCCATTATGTCTTCCCTTTCACTCAAGGTACGATTGTTTTCATCAGTCCTCCCCAGATTCACACCTATAGTCTCTTCAAGATGTAACACTGAGCTCTCTCGTCCCTTCCAGCTTATCAAAACTTGCCTGAAAATTCAAGAGTTCAGCACCAAAACACAGACACTGAATTTGGGTGCAAGCACAATGACTCCCTGCAGAACTGCATATACACCTTATAAAACCTCAAAAACACCTTCTGTCCCCACAGATCCCACAGCACTGTAAGTCAAGCAGCTTCACAACCAACCAATGCCCCAGGTAAATACAGAACAACCCAGGGCTACTACAGCAGCCTCCAGTCCACTTCAGTTGTGGTCCAAACACTCCCAGACAAAAAACCAGATCAGGATTTACAGCCATCCACATCTGAACAGCTTTGCTCTGAAATAAACAGCTCAGAAGCTCCAACTTCTGTTAATTCTGTGCAGGAAGCAAACGTGCATGCAGAGAACATCCTAAATTCTAGTACAAGTTACTAAGAGAACATGAGTCAAAGCTATATTTCAGTGAGGCTGAATATTATAATATAATCTCCTGCTTTATTTTATCCTCGAGTGGGAAAGAACAACTCTGTAACCAACCCAAACGTGTGCAAAACCCCCTTCGGAAGGTGCTTTCCATGAGCACTCTCATGACTTCGATAACAAAATCACTTGATTTCAGACGTCAGAAAAAGCTGTTCTGCAATGGAGAGCTGCAGCTGCCCAGCCTTTACCTGTGCTCTCACCTCGTTGTTGATACCTGAGAGACTCACAGTTGTATTTCTTCTGTTTCAAACGCCAAATCAGCGATAAGGAGCTGTGAAATTATCGACCTCTTAGGAGAATGAGTCAGTGCCACATGAAAAACAAAACCCACTTACAAGGCATGATCAGCTTAAGAGCAAGGCCTGATACTGAGAAAACAGCTCAGTGCCAAGTTGCAGAATAAATGAGGAATGTAGTAATGAGGAACACGGATGACCAGAGAGGTCCAGCCCTTGGAACAAACCCTCTCCCTCCCTCCCCTGAAGTCACCACCCTGTATCACTAAGTTTCTCCTGTTCATTTTGCTTCTATGTCTCCAACAAGAAAAAGAAAACACCATTACAAGTGGAAATGCCTCTATAACACAATTTCTTTCTGGACTACCATCAGGCAAACCAGAGCAGCACCAGGGTCCTTGTTTCCCGCAGCCACACCTCAGGTGTGATCCCAGCAGAACAAGGAAGGTGTGGAACAACCATCAGGTGCTCTGAAACCACCCCTGCCACACACACAGAGGGTTGTCCATCTTTACACCATCACTCAGGTACCAGCTGTGTTAGACAAACACAGACTCTAATGCCACCCCTACCTTTAGGAGGCTGCTCCAATAAATTAGCCTTTGAAGTTAGGTTTTACACAAAGCTTTATTAAAAGGCTTTATTAAGATGTCCCTATAAAGCAAAATAATTTTAATTAAAAAAATATTTAGGAACATTACTCATATTTATTGAAACATAAATACTTTTAAGCTCTGCATCTCCTTTCCAGCACTTGTATGGAGCATTTACTTACTTTTCCTCTTTCAGCCAGTTGGCTGAGTTGCCCTTTTAAGCTCTCATGCACACACAGAAAAATGGGAAAAAAAAAAAAAAAAAAGCTCAGAGTTCATAAAAAAAAATGCATTCTAAGACCAAAATAAAATTCTCCAAATTTAGAAAAAAACAAGGCACCAAGGCACTTTATAATGACAGCTTTGGAAACCTGTATCAAACACGTGGTTTACTTTCTTTTCCTTTTTTTTTTTTTTTGAAAGGTATCTGTCAAATCATGTAAAAATATATTTTCTTAACAATGAAAATTGCTGAAAGCATCCTCAAACATGTGATAGATATCTAGTTTACTCAGGCTGTGCAGAAAAGCATACCAGTCTAACAAACAAAAAATAGGAATCAACTCGAGGTACTTATCAAATTAAGCACAAAATCAAAATACAGCTAACAGCAGATGCAATCACACTGGCTGGAGGAAATGTGTAATTTAAAACCCCCAAAACTAACAGAAACAAAGCAGCAACCTCACATAATATTTGTGATTTGTCCAAATATGATTTTTAATCTTTTTAACTCTAACAAGCAAAACACTAGGCCATTTCAAAGAGGTCATAGGGGAGAGGTCTTATTTATCGTACCACCCAAAATACTCTGTTAACTACGAAGAACTTCTCAAGCCAGAGACCTGAAAGAAGCAGCCTCACCTATGATGAACCCACAAAAATCTCCTGATGAGCTCTTGATAACACCGAGGCCCATTTACAATGTTTCATTTAGAGTGCAAAAAGGCAGGTAACTATTTAATCTCTTAGAAAGCCTGAAAACATCACTCTCCATCCTCTCTTTAAATTCACTTTCAGAATATGGTCTCGGCCTCCCTACCTCTTGCAGGTGACTTTACTCATCAATCCCTAGAGCACCAGGTTTTAGGACGCTGGGGTTTAACTACCCCAGTGACAACTGAACGTGGAAAAGGCAGGTAAGTCTGCCAGTTTATATCTGAAAAACCTACTCCTCAGGAGCTGATTCTCCAAACTTGGGCTCAAAGCAGGGACCAGCTATTTATACACCATGGAAGGGCCCATTCCAGTGGAGGCCTCACTTGTATCTTTTCAAGACAAGGCTTAACCCAAACAAAACTTCCTCTATAAACCTGGAGTCAGTGCTGGAAGGGGTGGGATGGCTTCCCCCTAAGCAGAGGATGTAGACACTGCAACGTGCTTACACTTCATACCTGTTCCTAGAAAGAAACAAAACTACTGAAGTCCTGAACATGTACGTTTATTGTACCTTATCACCCCAAACACCAGTAACATCAATATACAAACATCTCATGAGCTGATACTGAACGAGTATCTCACCCTTTGCACGTTCACAAGACAAACAAAACAAAACAACTTTCCTAACAAACCCCACAACTCCCAGCTCATTCAAACCCCTTTCGGCAGCTCTGACTTGGGAGATATGGGTTTTTTTTGTCACAACCAACAAGACTAAAACCACCCCCCTGTGAAGATGCTCAGCACGTGTCCCGGGACCCGCATTAGGGGGGCACAGCTGCTCCCACACAGAGATGAAAAAACTCCTTCCTGAACCAAAAAAAAAATTAACCCTAAAACACCTTTCAAACCTACCAAACGAGCTGGCCCAGCGCACAAACTCCATCCTCGCTCCCCCCCTCCCCGGCCCAGCCGCATTTCGGCCTCAGCAGCCCTTTTGTAGCTCCCGCACAATAACAAACCGGCCGAGCCTTCTGGATGCCAACCACCCCCCCCCCTTGTTTTGCTGAGACACACACACACACGGCGCTACAAAAATATCTTTGTGTCACACTCCAGACGACCAAGAAAAACAATCCCCCTTTGCGGCGGGGACCCCCCGGCCCGGCTGCCGAGCGGGGCGGGGGCGGCTGGGCCAGCGCGGCCCCCCCGGGCCCTGAGCCCGGACCAGGGGCCCCGAGGATGGAGGATCCCGCCGGGGATGGGCCCGGGCAGGCCCCGCACAACAACCACCGGCGGCTCCCCCAGCCCCCAACCGCGGGGGTAACCCCGCCGCAGCCGGCCCGAGGCGATCAGGCCGCGGGGTGCCGCAGCCGCGGCTCCATTTTAGCGCTGCCTCGTCCCACCTTCCCTCTCCCTTCCCCTCCCTCCTCTCCTCTCCTCTCCCCCCCGCCCTCCCCCCGGCCCCACTCACCGCCCCGAATATCCGCGGCCGCCGCCGCCGCCGGCCCCCGATACCCACCTGTGGTGGTGGCGGGGAGCCGGGGGTGCCTGCGGAGCCGGGTGCGGGGGGGCGATGGGCGCGGGGCGCGGCGGATGGCGGCGGATTGCGCGGGGCGGCGGCGGCGGCTGCGGCCGATCCGGGCACTCGCTGCCTCCTCCTCCTCCTCCTCCTCCTCCTGCGCCTCCTCCTCCTCCTCTCCGCCGCCCGGCCCAGCCCGCCACCAGCGCCGCCTGCAGGGCCCCGCCGGCACCGCAGGGGCGGCGCGACACGGAGCGGGAGGAGGAGGAGGGAGAGGGAGCTCCCTCGGGAACGAGGATCTGCTGGAGCGAGCATGAAGGGGGTGAGGGGGCTGGAGCATCTCTCTGAGGAGCTGGCCTGGTTAGTCTGGAGCAGACCCATTAGCGCATATAAGTATCTCAAAGATGGGCGTCAAAGGATGCTGCCGGACTCTTTCCAGCAGTGCCCAGTGTCAGGATGAGGAGCAGTGGCCATAAACTAAAACACAAGGAGTTTCACCTCAATACGAGGAAGAACTTTATGTTGAGGGTGGCAGAGCACTGGAACAGGCTGCCCAGGGAGGGTGTGGAGTCTCCCTCTCTGGAGACATTCCAAACCCATCGAGACATGTTCCTGTGCCACCTGCTGCAGGTGACCCTGCCTGGGCAGGGAGGCTGGACCAGATGATCTCCAGAAGTCCCTTCCAACAATAACGACTCTGTGATTCTGTGAGCTCCCCTCAGAGACACGGAGCTCGTGGAGCGGGTCCAGCACAGGACATCGAGGATGACTGGGGGACTGGAGCATCTCTCATATGAGGAAAGGCTGAGGGAGCGGTGACTGTTCAGCCTCAAGAAAAGACCACATTAATGTGTATAAACATCTCAGGTGGGGTGCCAAGAAGACAGAGCCAGGCTCTGCTTTGTGGTGCCAACCATGTGGTTATAAGTGTTATATATAGTCCCTCCAACCACCCCATCTTAAGGCATGTGGGGCTGTCTCCAAAGGGGTACCAGAGCCTTTTCCCTCATGTTTTCGTGACCCCAGTGAGACCCACGAGGTGATGACAGGGACACTGGGTGAAAACAGGCCTGTGGGGGTTTCTGTCCAGCCCGAGTGGGACCAGAAAACTCCAGCAAAGGCTGCCTGGTGTTCTCCCCTGGTTTCATGGGCAGCAGGTTCAAAGGAAGAGCTACCCCTTGGAAGGACTTCAGTCCAGAAATATCTTTTAATTTGTTCTGTCATTAAGGATGATGGAAATTAATGTAGTAGAGCAAGGCAATCCAGTCCTCTTCCAAAACACTCTAAAGAGCCATAAAATACCAGTAGCCTTACAGGCAAATACAGTCCCTGCTCCAGATGAAAAGAGCTTCAGGTCAACACAATCTGAGCAGCAGTGCTGGCAAGAAATTGGCACTAAAGATAGTGTTGTAAAAGTTGCTGCAAAGTGCAGTTCCTCTGCCCAGGGAATCTTTTAGAGCTTGGAAGATGTGATCTCCTTGGACACAAGGACAGAGCAGCCTCTCTTTAATTCTCCTTCCCTGTCCTGTAACACACACACAGAGGTGTCTGTCAGTGTGACATGCAGGTACACATGCATTTATTTCTTAGGGACTGTTCAACAGTTCACAAAAATGGTGCTCACACACATATATATTTATATGAATGTGTAATATATGTGTATAATATATATGAGACAAGCACCTGGGCAACTGCTGGCCTCATGTAAGGGTCACCACTCATGTGCTGTCACCCCATGTCCTTGCCCATGAAGGGAAAGTGGCTTCAGAGGCATTTTGCAGCACGTTTCCCTGGCGTAGGAAATGCTGCAGGAAGAAAAGTTCCCACCTCTCTCCAGGTTACAGGAACAGTGTAAGGTTGGGCACCTGGATCACTGCTCACGAGAAATGTGTCTGATCTCAAACAGTCATCAAGAGTAATGCAGAGGGAGGAAATGCATGAACAGCTTTCTGGACCATATGTGGTGTTCCTGCGGTTGATCTGTGCTGCTATGGAAGTTGCCAGGCACTGAGATGCACCAGCACTGCTGAAAACCATCATCTGGTTGTCAGATCCCCTCCTTTTCTAGATATCAAAGGATTACACTACTCCTGCCCCTTTGGTGTCTCATCTCATCTTTCCTGCAGTGCGTTTTTTCCTCAGAGAAGCCCCCCTCCTTCCTGACATTACCAAACTCCCGCTCTCCCAACTCACTGGGCAATCACTAGTCCAGTGCATTTAGTTTTTCTTCCTTCATCAATCAGACAGGTACACACAAATAGCTCTTCTACACTTGCTTCCTGCCCATACAAACCACAAACCTCCTCATCCTCCATGAGAGCAGTTACAGGTCAGCCACACTTCCAGAGGGTGCCTCTGATTTGGTCTCCTGCTTTTCTCATCCAGCCACCTTGCTCTGCAGGACCGGGTGGGTGGAAGAGGAGAGCAAACCATCTTGTCTGGTGCTTGTTGTTTAACAACAAGCGCCCAAAGGCATTAACACTGCCCTTGGGGAGGTCAGGAGTGTGGGATCCCCTCACTTTCAGTGACTCTCCTACAACCCCACCATCAGCAGGTGACTCACACAGGTTTGTCCAGGTCAGCGTTGTGCACTCCTGCCTCTGTAATAAGCAGTTCTCCAAAGGTCTCCTGTGCATCTCCAAGGCAACAGTCCAGGGCCAAGGGAATCGACACGCCAACTAAGGAAAAAATTAATGCAACCTGTTGTGGAGATCAAAAGGCCGAAGTAAACAAATGACAGACGACTGTACGTTCATTACCAGGTGTGTACACTGCATTCCCCGTGAGCTCCTGGCTTTTCCACCTGTGCCCAGCAGTGTGCCAGGGTCAAATCTATGGAGGTCTGCAAGTCTCCTGGCTCAGGACAGAACTGAGGCTTCCCTGCCTCTCCCTGTTTAAAGCTGGGCATGATCTGAATAGTGAGAGGACACAGGCAAGAGTGTGGCTCCTCTACATCCTGGTCCACTGCATTTTGGTCTGCGGGGACACCATCAGACCTTGGCATGAGGTGAGGTATTTCTGTGCCACTCCACAAAAGTCCTGCACTGTCGTTCACCTCCCTGTTTATAAACAAAAATAACTGGTGTAAGATGAAAGCTGGGGGGATTAGACCCACAACAGAGTGTGAGGGAAGAGTGGAGGAGAGGAGAGGGAACAGTGAGGAGAGACTTGTGCAGAGACTAAAGAACAGGTTTCAGCTGGATGAATTTTAGTGCAGGATCTGTTTTGGAAGGACTGCTCACCCATTCTGATTTTTTACCTGCTCCACAGATCTTGGAAAATTATCCCTGGACAAGAAAGTCAAACTAAGGAAGAGTCCTGCTTTCTTTTCCCAGGACTAATTACAAGTGAGAGCAGAAATCCTGCTGTGTTCCTTCCATCAGGGAAAAATCCTGTGAAATAGAAAATACCCATTGCAGAGGGCTTACAGCATCTATAGAAATGTCTTGTGGTATAAGGCCTCCTAGAAACAATAGAATTTCTATTATATGATACAGCTTCTACAAAAATTTGCTCTGAATCCATAAATCCCTGCCCATGCCTTGCATGACACAGGGTGATTTACAACCTAAATGCTCCTGTGCCATTTTGCTATCACTTTGCTCAGCTGTAAAAGGCAGCTTGCACCACAGGACAGGGCCTTACTGCCCTCGCAGTCAGTCACAAAAACTCCACAAACCCTTTGAAAAAGCCAAAGTAATCCTGGTCTGTTCCCCATTTACCAGCACACGTTTACCTTACCAGGTCAGGTCACAATCCTTCCAGCCTTCCATCTGCCTCAGACAGCAACCAACATCAGCTGCTGCAGAAGAAACATGCAATGGCCAGTTGTGGAATAACCTGTTCACAGGAGAATATGTTTTCTAATCCCATGAGGTAGGACCTGGTTTATGCCCTGAAGCGTGAAAATCATTTCAAATTCAGTTGTGTCTAAATCAAGAATGCCTCGTGCCTGCACTGACTTCATTAGCTCATCTGAGCCAGCTAGAGGGAAATTCAAGCCTCCAACTAAGTGAACAGGGCCTTAGGACCCAAAACCCAGTCAGCAAGAACATCAATTGAGTTGAGCTGTCATATTTGAGAGGTGGGAGAGAAGACACGAGTAGCTCTGGCAGTTCTCTGTAATCCCATGTATGAGGCTGTGTTATCCAAATATAAGGAAATGCTTTGAAAGCCAGACCTCAAACACAGTAAAGGGACATTGGGTCTGAAACACAAAAGATTTACCTTTCCCCTCTTATTTAAGACCTAATACCAGTAGAGATGTTTTCATAAACTCATTTTATAAGAAGAATAGAAAGATATTCTGATGAGAGAGGAAACTGAAGCCTCTCACCTCTCTAAGCTGAAAGAGAGTATAAAATAATGGGAATGAGAAAAGAGTAAGAAAACCTAGGAATCTTGTCCTTTACTCCAAACTGAGTTAACTGTGATCAGGGAAAGCAAAACCTGCGACCCTACAGTCACTCTAACTCACACTAACTTGTGGCATGGCCCCTCTGTGCATCTGTTTTAAGTATGTCGTGTGCTGTGACACAATTATGAGGGCTCTGCTTTCAAGGTCAGTTTGTAGAGTCTCGTAGTTTTCCCCCCCCCAGCATTTGTTGAATGGCTGACCTGTTCATGGGGTCTGGAGATTGCTGAACCGTTGTTTGTGTGAAGATTTCCCTTATACAGGTGGGTGTGAAAAGAAGTGCTTTAGTTCAGATGATCCCATTCTCACACCAAATATCACCGTGGAGGTAGGACAAAGCCATTCACTCTAGTTCCTACTGTAGGACAGTGGATACCCCCAGTTATGGTCTTATTTGCCATTTTTAACCCTTCCTGCCCAATTTCACAGGTAAGAGTAGATTCAGGTAGTTACTTATTGCTTCTTCTGGCTGCTGGATCAGGTAGAGGCCATTTCTTCTCCTTATGCCTTTGCAGCCCATGGGATTTGCAAGCTCTGTATGAAAATTAGATGCCATAGAAGTGGGTTTTTTTTGCCAGGCTATTGTTTGTCCTTTTAAAGGCTGCAGACCCACTCCATTCTTCATGAGCAAATGCTAGCTGCCTGAACAACAAACCAAAATGCCTATTTAAGGCACTAAAAAAGGAAATCATTTAAAACAGAGCTGATTAAAAGGAAGAAACTATTCTTCCAGTGAGAAGAGAATTGCTTTCAGCTGGCTTGAGCACTGAGTTTTGCTTGCAACAAGAACCAAATACCAGTTGTCTGATATTGCAAGTATTTTGGAGGCACTTCATCAGCCATGACTTCAGTTTTTCCTCGTCCATAACTGCAAAACAAGTCTACTGCTTGAGCTCATCCTGGCTTGGTGATTTTTCCTTTGGCTGTGCTGTTCAGAAACTAGCAAGGCTGTTCTTTGGGCAGCTTTTAAAGCCCAGCCATTCTTACTACATCCACTCGGAAGCCCTCGCACAGCCTTAGTGCTTAAATAGCAAAAGGTTCAAGAAAAAGTCAAGAAACACCACACATCTTTCTCACAGTGTGCCAGCTTGTGTTCTTCAAAAGACTCCAAAGGCTGTTGGTGACATGCTGAGTTTTCAACACATTCAAAAAAAGAGAAAACAGGAAGATGGAGGTGCAAGTACTAAAGTTTTGTTGGGCAAAGACCTGTTTTTTTCAATGCAACACTCACTTCCAGAACACACAGAACAACACTTCTAGAAGCACCTGCTTTTTTTTCAGTTAGCACCTCTTTTTGCTCTATCAAAGCCCCCATTTTTCAAAGAGGCAGGGAAAAAACCCCTAGACAAGTAGAGGCATCCAGTTATTTGGTGTAGAGTCCTAGAAGGTGTATCTCAAAACACAAGGAATATTTCTGAAAAAGGCAAAACATTCATGTGTCAAGCCGACCTGTCTGACTCCTATGACAGTTGGTAGGCAGATCACTGGATTATACAAATATATCAAGCTTCTTTTACTCTAAATCTGAAGATCAGCAATTATCCCAAACAACATTAGAGACAAACCTCTGCAGAGCTGATCTGGATATTTTAGCAAACCCCATTTTGCCTTTAAAATGCCATTTCATTCTCTCTAGTACATCCATGAAAACTGCAGCCAACTTTGGGGACAAACTCAGTCAAATATTTGAGGCTAAAAGTTAGTCACAAGACCTGCACTGACAAAGGGGGATCCTCCCCAAAATGGAAAACAAGGATAGGCTAATCCACACTTCCTCCAAATTTATTGAAGGTACCTTAAAGTAAGTGATTTTGCAATGTTGAAAATTCAGTCCAGATTTAAACTAACACACAATTTTGTTTCCTATCTTGAAGCCCTCATAACGACCATAGTTGTGGTTGGAATGTGAGCTCACAGACACGTTTGGGTTCACAGTTCCAACCTTTGACCACAACCATCCGATTCCTTCCCTCCGTGTGTTGTGAGACAGCTGCTGTTTCACAGTTCGAAAATATCCTGCTTCACCCTGCTAAAGAGAACTATCAGATGCTTCTGAGTGTGATGAAGCTGATGAGAAAAAGTGATTTTGGTGGAGCTGCAAACCCTGCTGTAAGCAAGCCAGCTCTCACCGTCCCTGCAGAGTGTGGCTCTGATCAGGGATGGGATGATCACAGCTCAGCCAGCGTGTGAATCCTGCACACTGCAGAGCAGGAATGGCAGCTGCATTTAACAGGGGCTGCAAGATTCACTTCCACAGTCCCCAAACCAAGGCTGTTGTTTGGAACATCTCCAGAGCTGCCATATTTCCTTTTTCTTTGGGAATTAATGAAATAATGCTATTCTTTAGTGAGAGTTTTTTCCTCGTAACTAGATTTGTCCCTTCGTCTCATGAGATCGCACCAAGTCCCCTTTGAGTTCAGTCTCCTCTTTAATTATTAACACAATCCAGTGGGTGCTAACTATCTCTGCTCAGGAAAACACAGCGTTTGCTCCAGTGCTCCATCCACCTCGGGCCCTTCCATCCCTGTGTCCTGCCGGGGGCCCTTCGGGAACAGCCGCACGGCTCGGGGTGGAGCTTCCCACGGGATGAGGGCACGGGGCACAGCTCCCGGGACACCGGCAGGGTCGCATCTCCATCGCGGGGGCTGCTCCGGGCCGCCCTCCCCGGGCCGCTATCCCGAGCGGCGGCGACATCCCGCCTCGTCCCCACTAGATGGAGCGACAAACCCAGCCTGGAGCCGCCGCCGGGCGAGCCCCGCTCCCCCCAGCCTCCCACATCCCAGCTGCGGGATCCCCCCGTGCCCGGGGGGCTGCGAGGTTCGTCCCCACCGGGGCAGGAGCCAGCCCCGACCCCGCATCTCCCCTCGGCAGCGAAAGGGCTGTGCGGGGGGAACAGCCCAAGGTGGGCTCGCACTTACCACGGGTGCTCAAAAGAGGCAGCCAAGGCATCGAGTAGATGCTTCACCACGTGGGAGTGGGTTTTCCCCACCGTTATGAGCTGAAACTCTTCACTTGCTGCAGGGGGAGGAGAAGAGGTGATGGGAGAGCCCTGGGAAGGAAATCAACGCAGGAGAAGGGGATGAAAGGGAAACAGGAAGCGAATGGGATGGAGCCACAGTGATGAAGTAAATCCATGTTGCAGAGAAGTTCCCTTTTCTATACACATGGCCCCATGGCAGAGCACAGCAGGATGGAAATCAGTGCCCTGTCTCAGGACACAAATTGGAGCCAAGGTGCCACAGTAGCCCAGAGTACCAGTGGGAAGGTTAGAGCTGTCCCTCTCCTTCCCTGGCTTTAATGTCCTTCCAAAGCTCTAGTCCCCATCAAGGACAGGTCTACACATTGAGCTCAACAGGAAAGCAAGAGAGAAGGGTCAAGGATGAGGGAAAGGAAGGAGACTGAGAGGGAAAGAAACCATGGATAGAGCTGTCAGGGCTCTGGGAGATTCTCCAGGACTCCAGCTCTACCTGTGAGCTAGAGAGGTCACAACCTGCTTGGGAAGAAATGAGGAGGTTAGAGGACTTTGGGGCACTACTCCCAATGCCAGAAAAGTAAGAACCAGAGCAGGAGGGGAAAAGGAAAGAAGGGGAAGGACTCAGTGTTCCACCTGCAGCCAGGACTACCCCAGACCTGTAAGGCAGCTCCACTTTGCTATTTAAAACCTGCCCAGGCAGTACTAGTGAACCTGGCTAATGAGCACCAGCCATGGTAAACACAGCCTGGCTCACCCTCACCCCAAATCACCCTGCACCCTTGCAGAGCCCCTGGGGCTGGGGTTGTTTGTGTGGTGTGGTAGGGATGTGGATGTGCTACAGCCCACCTTGAGCAGGAGGAGACTTGGGCAGCTCCGTTCTGTGCACCCCAGGGTGACCCCCAGTGCCCAGGGACCCTCAGAAGGCTGCCTGCAGCCTGTGTGCTTCCTCTGGAGTAGCCCAATCCCAGATAGCATCATCACCACAGGTTTGCTGAATGTGCCATTCTTTCCCCTCCTCCAGCTTGTCTCAGAGGGACCTGAGGCTCCTCTGCCTGGCCCTTGCAATCCTGGGAAGAGGAGCATGGGTAAGGGCAAAGGCAAAGGCTGTGACCACAGAAGAGGTTCAGCAGAGACAGATGGAAATCTGGTGGCTGACAGATCCCATGCTGTCCAAATAGACAGGGGGGCCAAGTGCCACCAGGGTCTGCAGCAGCCTGTGTCCCAGCCCAGGGTGGGGACAGGTGGCAGTGATGATGCTACACTCCAGGAAGCCAAACTTCCCTGAGCTGCAGCCTGGACCAGGACTGATTTTGAGGTACAAAAAGCCAGAGGATCTGGGACAAGGGTGTGATGACTTCAGTCTGACTTCAGCAGCACCAGCAGCCTCTCCTGTGCTGCAGGAGGTGCAGAGGCCTCGAGGTCTCTCCAGACTCCTCCAGTGTCTCACAGCACTCCTGCCCAGCCCTGTGGGTGGGGATGGGTTATGGGGGCTGGCAGGAAGGAGCCCCTGTCCTTGCCCAGGGTGTGCATCTCACCTCACCACGGAGGAGAGCCAGGGCTGGCGGGCGCTGCAGTGGGAGCACAGCCAGGGGGTTATTAATAACCTGCTGAGTCAGGGGGGGCTCTTGGGTTTCAGGATCACAAGACACAGATGCCGAGCGGCTCAGATGGATCTCCCTCGTTCCTACTTTTCACACTGACAGGAACAACTGCTACCCCAGCCCTGCTCTATCTGCAGGGCAGCCCGGCCCCATCCTGAAAGTCACTGTGCCCAGTAGGGATAAAGGGTGAGGACTGGAGCTGCTACACCCCCAAAATACTAGAGCTGCCCTAAAGGAATTAAACAAGGAGGGCAGGGGCTGAGACACACAGCACTGATCAGCTGTGTTAGGAGACAGCAGCCACACCAGCCCCATTCCCCACATCAACCACATCAGGGAGAGGAAAAGGAGTACCACAGGCTTCCCATCCCTTCCCTGCAGAGTCTTCTCTGCAATCCCCAAAAAGGCTGGGCCTGGGCCTGGCATGCTGCTCCTACCCAAAGGGATGGAGCTTGTGAGACACAAAGAGAATCTGGAGAATCTTGCAGACATGCACATTATACTGTCTAATTCCAGGAGTTTTACAGGGGGTGAAAAGCCTCAGGGCAGCTCTAGCAAGCGTAAGAGGGGATCGGCTCTCCCAGCATTGTCCCATCCTGGCTGCCACAGGTCACCTGGGTTCCTCTTGAAGCTCTTGACATCATCACACAGACAGGCTGAGGTCTGCTCTGGGATGGCAATTCCTTATGCACTGCTATGGAAAAGCAGTCAGTGATGTGGAACAGATTAACTTCCAGGTGCAGCAGCCCGTGGTAGCAGCGTGCATTGCAACTGAACAGTTTCTGCAGCAGACACTGTGCAAGAGCAGCTGGAGTGGCAAAAGCCGTCCCCAGGCCTGAGCCTGGCCCTCAGGGGTGCTGTCAGAGC
>JAWWES010000038.1:4589710-4668833 GCA_035583135.1 Lophotriccus pileatus
GGAGCTCTTTAGGGCCGTACGACCCACTGGTGTGGGGTTGCTCCCCTGTGGTTTTGCCTGACCCCACTCCCCTTTCCCCATCCTACCCATGGGAGTGCTGAAACACCTATTGGAAGGGAGAGCACCCTCGCTTTTGCTGGCAGTGTGCTCCAGGCTGGCAGCATCTCCACCAGCTATTTTTTCACCCATGACAGGACCAAAATAAGTCTGTCCCACCCCTCCCCAGCAGCTGTTACAGACATCACCCTGGCCACATCAGTGTTCCCTGGCCCCTCTGCTGTCACAGCTCTCCAACCCCAGCTCCTGCAATTGCTGTTGCTGTAGCTGCCACTTGCAGTGGCTGAAATAAGTGAAGTGCTGAAGCTCTGCTCGCCTTCTGTGTGCCCGGAGAGGTCTCACTTGGTTGTATCAGGCTGTCTGAGCTGCTGAGCCCCGTTCATTTCAATTAGCCCGATAGCTCTCCAATCCTATTTACCTTTATGGATGTGTGAGCATCTTGCTGCTTCCCACAGCAGTGCTGATTAAAGGGTGAGAGAAGAATATGTGCCATGTGATATCAGACAATGCACCCCTCTCGAGGCCAGCCCACAGCAGTGTATTTCCTGCAGTGAGTAAACTGAGACACAGACAAAGCCTTGTGGAAGGGACACTGAGCTGGGAGCAGCCTGCAGGGCTAACCCACAGATTAGCCACTAACCCAGTTTAAAACCCCTTTTGGTTTTAAACAAAGCACTTTACCTTTCAGACGATGCATCTTTTGGCAGATAAAAGATGCATTTCTTGGCAGAAAACCCTGGAAAGGCTGTAGTCCCTCAGGTCTCCTTTTTGACTAGGTGCTCCCTCCCAGCAGGACCTGTCCTTAGGTCCATGTTCCTCACTTGGATTTTAACAATCATTTACCATCTCAACACATTCCAGCACTTAAATAGGCTCCTTGAGAGGGGAAGATAAGGTATCAGCTTTCCGGTTCATCTTGCCAGTCTGTCTGCAGCAGATAAGCATGTTGGGCAGCAGGAAAAAGGTTATCTAGAAAGGAAGCTGAGCAACGGTTGCTGTTATTGCAGGAGGCTTTGAAAAAAAGTCACCCCACCAGGAATCCCACAAGCCATACAAGCCCTTCCCGGCGGGACAGGATTGATGGTTGGCGTCCAGCTGTGCCTTCCTCCCGGGGTGGGAGGCATCTTCCCACCCGGCGAGGGCAGAGCTGCCGAGGTCGTGCTCTCCCAGGGAAGGTCACACCAGAGGCAGGTGCCCAAAAAACCTGTTGCTTTCCCTCTCTCCTGCCCTGCCCCTGCTCTGAGGAGCAGCAACTGGAGGGGTTTTGGTTGGTGGTCCTGCTGCCCCTTCAGCACATTTTGAGTGTTTCTGGGTTGAGGAGTCTGCAGGAGGGAACTTTTGTGCCCAAAGCTGAGGAACTGCTGTTCTGAGTTGTGCATAGGGTCCCTGGAAACCAGCACTGATGTCTCACTCATCAGTGAGGGGTAACAATAGGAAAAAGTTTCTGAGAATTCCCAGCCTTTCTTAACCCAAGTATCACCTCGTTTTGGGGGATGGGAGAGGAGAAACAAGCCAAGTTGGGCATGGCTGTTCATTTACCACCTAGTGAAAGATGTGCTTTGGGATGACTGTGATTTTATCTTCCCACCTGTACTTTGTTTGCTTGTTTGCAGATGTAGAAATTATGTCTGTGAGCTAGAAAAAAACACAAACAAAAAAAAAAAAAGGAAAGAAAAGAAAATAAAAAAGGAGAAAAATCAGACACTTCTAGTAAATTCCCAGATCCTGCTTTCTTGTTATCAGCCAGGGACAAAAGACCCCAGATTGCAGACACGCTGTTCAGGAAATGTTCTGAATCAGGGACTGCGGAACGATAACTGGAGCAAATCCTGCCAGGAAGTGTTCTGAATCCACTCAGCCACCTTCTCTTCCCTCTGGACCTGCCACCTCCCCCCTGTGTCCTGTCCCAAGACATCCTCACCACACCCCTCCCCATGCTCCTCTATTTTGCTGATTCCCATTAATCTGTGTTTTATATAACCCCTGGCTTGTGCTGGACACAAAAGTGATGCATTACCATGCTATTAATACACAACCTAAGGTTTAGGATTTAGAGAACATAAAACTCCCTTTGGAGCCAGGGGATGCAATCCATGACAAACCAGCGCTGGCAGCTCCAAGGTGCAGATCCCAGCAGAGAGGGGGCATCAGCTCTGAGTGCAGTGGACCCACACCCAGATATCAGAGGCTGGTTCCCTAATCACAACTGCTCTGAGTGTGTTTAAGTACTGCACAGCTCCTTGGCTGGAAGAAAATGTCACCAAACATCCAGGGCACTCTGGGCTCTGGGCAAGTGCTTCGTGAACATCCATCATTGTAGCTCTCAGCTTCTGTTCCCATTGCTCTTATTTTAATTAATTTCTGCAGGTATGACTTTCCAGCACTGATGGTCTTGCACAAGGCTGCTGGTCCTGGGAGAAGAGAGGAATTCAGAGAGGATCCCATGGGTAAAGTTGTACTGAGGGGATGGGAACTCAGGGCGGGTTCTGGCGAGTGGAAACCAGCTGCACCTGTTTGAAATGAATTAGAAAAACTGGGAGAGATCCCTGTGCAAAGCCCACCCCATCCTTCGGAGATGCTCAGAGGAACCACACTGTAAGGGAAGAGCACCGACATTTCCAATGGCCCCGAGCCCACACGCTGGGCAGCAGCATTTGCCGCAGGGCTCCTCCTCATGATCCCACTCACCCACCTGCTCTGGAGCTCCCTGGGTGCTTGAACCAATTTGTCCCAACACTGCAATTAGCAGTTCATCACGGCCAGCCTGTGAACAAAGCGCTGTAATACCACCCAGCCTGCTAAGAACCAGGTATTTTCCAGATGAAGCCCTGATTTTGGGGGGGTCTGGGGGCTCCCCCGGCCGCTCAGCATCTTCTCACTGCAGCAGGGCTCGGGCACGGCTCAGCCTCGCTCAGGCTGCGAGAGGTTAATGGTTTCAAGCGACTCCTGTGATTAACTTTTCCTAAATCTCCAATTCTTTCGTGCCTTCTATTTTTATAAAAAGAAAAAAGGAGGGAGGCGGTATTTACAAGGGATTTCACTCAAATAATGAAATAAATGTGATCAGCCAAGGGACCTTTAATCCGCTTTGACTCTTGCGTCCTGGGGAACGAAAGAGCACGAAGATCTTTGCTGCTCCGAGTCCCAATGAGGCGGGGAATGAAACAACTCCAACCCTGCCTGTCTGGAGGGCAGAGCCTCAGCAAGGCCTTAAATCAAGCACTGTATGCAGACATGGGCACATCAGCCGGGGACTCTGGGGTCAACACGAGAGAAAAACATCTCTTGGATTAGCTGCTCCCACCCCGCAGCCAACGTGTCCATCGTGGGGTGAACTACAGCCACACCTGTGCCACTGCAGGGAGATCTTGTGTAACAGCCTTCCTAATTCCCCCTGAATCCTCAAATCCGCCAAGCTGCCCTCCCAGTCCATCCAACCCGCACTGCCTCCCCATCCTGGGAAGGACACGGATCCCAGGGACAGCACAGAGGACTCCCCATCACAGAGAGGGCAGCACAGCCCTGATGTGTGAAGGGGTTTGCCCCACCTTCATTTTCAGCACAACCCCAGCCACAAATGCACAAAAACAGCTTGCTGGAAAAAACACCACCAGCTTAGGTTGAGGAGGGGAGAACTAAACACCCCAGCCATGCTTCCCACATATGCCCGAAGATATAATCCAGATTTGCTACTTGCCCTGACCCTGGCACCCTTTTTTTTTTTTTATTTAATAAATTAAAATCTCTTTTTGCTGCTGAGCATAATCAGCATTAGGGCGAGGGGAGGAGGGGCCTTTCTCTGTCTGCCAAAGCATCACAAACCAAATCACTGTCACCACAGTCTGGGACTCTCCCTGTGGCACTTTGGGAGTGCTGATGGCAGCAGCCCCCAGCCCATGGGGGTTGAGATCCCTTGGCTGATCATATTTATTTTATTATTGCCTCCTCTAAGGCATTTTCTTAATTAATCTGCTAGATGAACTGAAAGGCAGAAGATGTCACGGTCAGGGTTTGTTCGTTCCTCCTGGTTGGAAAGGTCTTGGCTTGGAAAAATCACTCCTCCCAAGCCTCATGCTGAGCCCTGCATGGCTGAATTTGAGGATCTAAAGGCTCATGGAAAACACTCACGTTCCTGGGCAGTCCTTTTGCCTCCCCACAGCCCACGACCATGGTGAGCACCTGCACAGAGCAGCCCCAGTGTCCTGCCCTGGCTCACCCAGGACAGATGGGGCCAAACCTCTGCGTGAGCATCAGCAGGAGCTCCAGGAGAGTGCAGAACAAAGCATAAACATGCCTCAGCCACTGGCTTTACGTGTAACACGTGCCTGCAAAACCCACTGGTGTTTTTCAGAGCCACTGCTAAATCCAAGGTCAGTGGAGAGCAGAGCCAGGTGATGCTCCAGCACGTTACACAAAAGGCCACGTTCTGTCAGTGCTGCCAGGCTGAGACCCAGCCCTATCCCTCTGACACATTCAGAGGAGGGAGAAAACCCTCCTGAGATTGCAGGGCCTTATGGACAGGCATGCTGCACCATTGCTCCTCCTCACAAGCAGCAAGCAAGGGCTGAAAGGCAGATGGCATCCGCACGGAGCCCAAAGAGCGGAGTGACTGTCCTTTCCCTCGTGCTGCTGTGCCCTCCTTGCCTCTGACCTGGCCCTGGATATCTGTGAGTGCAGCGCTGGGCATGGAATCCCTCCCCACGCTGCCTCCCGGCTCCCCAGCACAGCCCAAGGTCGTGTCAGTGGCACTGAAAGCCGAGGGCCGTCGCCGCAGGTTGTGCCTTGTCAGTGTCAGAACCGGGTTGTTCTGTCACTGCTCCCCACGTGCCCCTGCCCACACAGCTGTGACCTGGGGGGCCGGGCTGAGGGTCTCCTGCCTCCCTCCTGGGGGTGATAGGTAGCCCAGCCACAGCCTGTCCTGCTTGCTGGGTGGCAGAGACTGGCAGGGACAGGGGACACGGTGCCCGCCGTCCCTCGCTGTTGCTATAGAGACAGAAGCTGCTTTTCTCCGCAGAAACGCTGGTTGTTTCTGAGCGGTACCTTCAGCACGGCAGCAGCTGGAGAGAGGGACCAGGGATGGCTTGCCTTGCTGGGAGGGCAGCCATGGCCAAGGAAAGGCTCTGCCAGGTCTTTCCCAGTGCCTCTGTGCCTCACCTTGTGGGGTCTCTCCCCAAGCCCTTCCTGCAGCAAGAACAGAGCACTGGGATCCCCCGGTCTGGGCACTGAAGGACTGGGGGAGAGAAGGGACACAGCCTGCAGGAAGGCTGAGGAGGAAAACTCCCCAGAGAAACTCTGTGTGGGAGAAAGTCTCATCCTGTGAATCCCAGCTTACCCCTGTGGATCACCCCAACTCACCTCTCTCTGCTCTCCTGCCTTTGCTTTGCAACCATGAGCTGGGGTGAGGCCAGCTCAGCTGATCTAACCCACCATGGCAGTTTCTCTAGGCCACGCTCTCCTGATTACACCAGCAAAGACCAGGATAACTCCTCCAAAGCCATGCTGCCATCCTGGATATACCAGGAGAATATAACATAAGTGCAAGAAAACCCAGGACCCAGCAACATGCCTGTGGATTCATCGGGCCTGTTTGCAAAGGTTCAGTAAATCCTGGAAATACAAAGTGAGAGCTTCCCACAAAGCCATCAGGGCAAAGTCCTCCCCTGCTCCCTATCCCTTCAGGAACCCACCATCTCTACACATAAGGTGCGTCACACTATCAGAGCTCAGTGACGTGCCTCCATCCTTCCCGGGGGTGAGGATAAACTCTGCCAAGTGTAATAATGCCTGGAGGGAAGGAAAATCACCACAGCTCGCTTCTTCACATAAATCTTCGCGGGAGAAGGATATTGGCAAAGAAAAGCCCTGAGGGAGGGTGGCACGTCTCTGCTCCCGCCCGCAGCAGCGGCAGGGGAGCTGGGCAGCACCCACCACCCCCCGCTGCTGCACCAACCTCCTGGGAGAACCACTGAGACCCTGAGCTCTCCCCTTTCCTGCAAAAACCCAGAGACAGCCCTTCCCAAGAGACAGCCCATCCGTGAGCTCTGTGGGAGGCTCCGTCTTCAAAGGACGTGGTCGCCTTCTTTACCACGCTTGTGCTCCAGCCTCGGAGCCGGCAGCGCGGGAAGTCAGCAGCTCCCAGGGCTCTGTGCTGACATCCCAGCTGGAGACACATGCCAGGGATAGATTATCTGTTTTGCTTCTTTTCATATTAATCATCAAAGAGTAACAAATGTCAGCAGCTTGCAGCAGTCGTTATCTTAATGTCTTCTTCTCACCAGCTCTTATAGGAAGCTCCCCAACGTGCAGGGAGAGATGACAGCGCCAGACCCAGCTGGTTGCTCCCTGGCCTTCCAAGCCAGGTGCATTTTGCTCACTTGGGATAGACAGGAGGGCGGGGATGGCAGGATCCTTCCATTCTGCAGGATTCGTCCAGTCAAGGAAGGTGCAGAGTCTGGTGGTATCCATCACCTGCCAAACATCAAACTCTCTTCTAAAGGCAGAGAAACCACAAAGAACTGGCACGTTCTGTTTAAAATAAGGGATTTTCTTATGACAGTCATGAGGCTTACCTTGGAAATTCCCACCTACAGCAGCATTTGACATAATGATAAAATAATGGCCTTGAGGAGAAAGAAAAAGACCTCGTTCTGCACATCAAGACCTGCTTTGTAAAATGACCACGGTCCAGCACAATGTCTATTCACCCCTACCAGGATGAAAGTGGGCAACTCGCATGTGTCCCTTACCAGGCCAAAAACTCCCCCCACACCCTCACAGAGCAGATTTTCCTTTAGTGAGCACCCATCTAGGCCCACCCTACCCAATGCAAACCCTGTGAGCCATCCCCTCAGTCAGCAAGACTGCAGCACCTGCTCCTCACTGAGTACGTATCTCAGAGCCACACCAGGGTGGGTTTGTCCCTTCCCTCATGATAAGAACCAAACAGGACAGGATTTTTACGATTATTTATTATCTGTAAAGTGCCAGCATTGCCTGTCCTGACTCTGTACAAGACACAACTGCTGGGCTTACAAAAAGAAAAAAAAAAAGCACAGTGGCCAAAATCATTTAGCCTCAAAAAAGTTAACGAATGTGTTCTCAGGAAGCTCTCAGGCACTGCCCATCCTGAGGACATACCAAGGTGCCAGTGTGAACCACCTAAAGGAGGCAGACATGGAGCTCATTTCTCTCACCCGTAAAGCTTAATTAGCTTGCTGTCCAAACACAGCTTGAGAAAGTGGCCAAAACACAGGTATGGCCCTCGATTGCTAAAACCCAATCCATTGCAAGAAACCCTTTTTTTTTTTTTTTTTTTAGGGTGGGGAAGCAACATTAAAAAACACCACTACTCATGGAAGTTACAACTACTTCCAACAAGCAACACGTAGAAAATACTGGGAGGGAGACTCTCAAAGTATCTGCTAGTTTCCAGTGGAAAGGCCGTTTCAAGTCCCTCCGTGTTCACCAGATGGATATCAACATCTGACACGTGTTGGAAGACATCCATATCAACTCCACCAGCCTGAACTGCAAGTAGCCAAAAACAAAGCCGGAGAGGACATCTGTGATGTGGTGCCGCCCAATCATGACGCGGGAAAAGCCCACACAGAGGGCCCAGAGGACCAGCAGGATGCGGAGGGGGATGGCCAAGACCAGGTGGTTGAGGAAGAACTTGGAGAGCATGGCCACTCGGCTGGCGTGCCCCGCTGGGAAGGCGTAGGTGTCCATGGTCAGGTAGTCCAACAAGCCAGGGTTGATGTCGTACGGGCCCTTCCGCTTGGCCAGCTTCTGCAAACCAGCCACAATCATGATGTCCAGCAGCAGGGCTGCAAAGTGAGAGAATAAGAGGGAATGGTCAGAGGCAGAAGCGGTCAAGGGCTGTTTTCAAGGCAGGACGTCCAAGGATTGTTGTCTTTAAAGAAAAGGTTTGGGTTCGGGTCTGGCCAGATGTCCACGGTTCAGCTGCACACAACCCTCCCCACCCAAATGTTGATTAACCCTGCCAGTTCACTCACAGAGAAGGCAATTACCAGTATCATCATCTGACAGAGGGGAAACCCAAACCACAGAGGCAAGCAATCCGCCTGGGGAGGGAGGGAGCAACTGGCAAAGCTAAAATTAAAACTTTTTTGGCCCTCAAACCACCACTCTGGGTGCTCCTCTCAGTGTCCTCCACCCCATGCTACAGAAACCTCATGCAGCAAGGTCCCTGCCTGGGGGCCTCTGTGCCAGGGTGACCAGGCTGCTGGAGGAAAAGTGCCCCACAGCTCTTTCTGGCATTGTTCCTTGCCCTCTCCCAAGCCCACCACGTCTCCCTGCCCTGAGCCAGCCAGCAGAATCACACCACACTCACGGATTTCACTAAGAAAAGAGTATTAGGAGCCAGTGAGCCAAGAGGAAAGCCATGCAATAAAGAAAAAAGGGCTCCTGTGTTAGAAATAGCACCACTGTGAGTTGAAGCAGAGGGTGGGTGACATCTTCCTGGATGTCCCCCACCCATCCCTTTCCCTTTGCCAAAGTGCCGAACACCCACGACCCACTTCTTGTTTCAACTTGCCTTTTGCCCCCCGTGGCTTTCTCCCCGCAAGTCACCCCACACACTCCCTTCCCTGCACAAACATGGTGGGGGAAACTCTCCTCCCAGCCCCAGCAAACCCAAGCTTGTAGTGGCACAGGGACCACCCCTCCAGCTGCAGCTCTCAGCACCAAAACACCTTTCTTCCCTAACAGCTTCAGGAGTGAAACCCATCAGCGCTCGTCTACATCCTCCTCCTCTACATCCCACCTCCTTCTTCCCGGCCGACAGGTACTGTCATTTCTATTTCCTAGCATCAATTTTATTTTTCTTTAGTCCCCTCATCTGCTTTTCCCCCAACCCTCCTAATTAGTCAGAGTGCTGGTTTCAGCTCCTCGCAGCAGTGACGAGGACATTTCTGCCATCACGAGCACAGCCCGCTCCCTCGGCAGGAGCGCCGGGGGCCAGTTGCCTGGCTCCCAGGCCGTGCTAAGGACCATTCCCTGAGAGCTGACAAGCTCAGGAGGATGGATGGGGATGGAAAATGAGGCAGCACAGGGGAGGCAGGCAGCTCCTCCTGCCTGCTCAGCACCTGGCAGGAGCTGGGAAGGGAGGAGCTGTCACGATGGCTCTGCTCACCCACCTCCCCCAGCGTCCCACCCCTGCACACCCGCCCCCAGCACTGCCTGGGGAAGGGGCTGCTATTTATCCTGGCCAAACTCTCGCCTCGGGGGAGACTACTTTTCTTCCTTGTCTGCAGGGCACCTTGCAGGGGGAAGTGGGACAGCAGGACCTCCCTGGACCTCCTGCCCACCAGGTCATGCCCTGGGGGTCTCAGAGCTGTGCAGGGCAGATGGAGCAGAGGAAGAGGTCTGGACACCAGCTCCTTGCTGGCACAGGCAGCAGTGGGAATCTGAGCTCAACACAAGAAGAAGCAGGAGGCTGAAAATTTCATAGGTGGCACCTGAAACGAGGTGGTGAGGCTGCAGGTGGCAAGAGGCTGCAAGGTCTCACCTTCATCCCCGCAGTGGTAGGGATGGGCTTAGGAGGACAAGGACAACAAGGGGCTGCTCAGATCCCACCTGACATGACCAGCAGGCAGGGAGAGAGCAGGGGGAGGCTTGCAGCCCGCAGGGACCCCAGCACTCAGCAGAGCAGCTCTCTGCATTTTGCTGATTCTTTTTTTTTTTGAGGGAATCCCAAAGGATCCCAGTGTCTCCTCCACAGTGTTCAATACACCCACTACAGAGCTTTTCCCCTCCAAACCCACCCGTGGATCAGCAGCACAGATGCTGTGTGCTTTAGCAACTCCTGGTGCTCACCATTGCCCGTCTGCATTTTGCACTGACGATATTTTTTCACGGTCAAAGGTGATGTCAGGGCAACTCGAGGGATGCAGGCATGTGTGCACGGAGGTGTTCAGGGCATGGAGGACAAGCCAAAGAGCTGTTTTAATAATCCTTTCATTCAGAAGATGAATAAAATGGGCCTTCAGTACTGCTAGGTTTGATTTTCGTCAAATGATGCACAGAAAGCAAAAAGCCTCGTTTGCCCACATTTCAAGATCTGAAGGCACGACAGCACTAAAACCGGGGGTTAATTTGCCGTTAAAAGAAAAAAAAACACAGCGAAGATCCCTCTGCCTGGTGCTTTTTCTGTCACTTCCCCCATGCACTTTCTGTTCCTTTCATGAAGCAACTTCTTCATGAAACAGCCCCAGCAGCCTGCCCTGCCCCAGCCCCTGCGGGTCCCGCTGCCCTCACCCCGAGCTGGGTCTCCACAGTGCCCCTGCCCTCTCCTGCTGCTGCTGCTGCTGGGCAAGAGCTGGCAGGGTGAATCAGCAGGCAGCACTGCTGCTGACAGTGCTGCCAAGGGCCCATCCTTCAGAAACAGATAAAGATGATGCCATTGCCCAGCAGCCCCGGCCCTATTCCCTTGCAATCCCATGACCTACATACCCGCTTGGACCTCGTCTTGCTTGCTTTGTCCCCTTAATGCACATCAAATCCTCCCTCCTCAGGTGGGCACACCCATGCCAGGGATAGGCAGGTAAGGGGTTAACTTGATTACAGGTGCCCTCCACGACTGCAGCTGCAGGTGGGTGTCTCTTCACGGGGGAAGGTGCCCGATGGCTACCAAAGCTCCAAACCCCCTGAGCCCACCCGCAAACCGGCACCATCACCTTCAGCCTGCCCTTCCCTGGTCCCTCACAGAGAGCCGTGCAAATCCTTCAGGCTGACCTGACTGAAGGCTGGGGGAAATACAGCCCCGGGAGAGCCCCTGGGAAGGGAGCCTGCAGCTGATGCACCAGCCTGCACTTGCGCAAGGCTGATCTCTGGGGACCCGCGGGGCTGCCGGAGGCGCAGCAGGGATGGCCGAGCGCCACCGGACCGAGGGTGAGATGAGAGGAGCAAGAAATTCTAATTTTAAGCATTTTTTTTGCCCATCATGCCCTTTGTCCAGATGCAGGTAGCATTGGATTTAAACCAGAGGCATCACTGGATGTAACATCCAGGTAGAGCTGGATTTAAGAGCAAAGGAAGGATTAGCTCTTGCCCATCGTTCTTTTCACATTTTTCTGAAAAAAATCACGAATTTTCCTTTTGACCTGGTGTTAAGGGAAACAATCCTTCAGATTTCCACTGCAAAACCATCCAATCCCAAAATCCTCTATTAACATCTAAGGCTTCCTTAAAGCCCAAAACCAAAGAGCAAGTCTTGCCTTGCCTGTGACAATTTGAGCATCAGAGATCCCCTTGGTATTGAAAAAAACCAACATCTGGCATTGGATGCACAGTAAATGAGCTGAAAGTGAGCCCCCTGGGCAGGCATTTTATATCTATTAATAAGAAAAAGAAAACAGACATCTGCCTTGCTCCTACCACTAAATTTTAGGAGCCTGTTAGGAGCAGAGAGGTGAGCAGAGAGAAGCCCTGGGCAGGCAGGGCACGAGGACAAACCTGAACCATCATCATCAGAACCAAACCAAACCCCAAAGCTTGTATTTAAAAGTAATTGAAACAGTTGGACATCCCCTGTCACCATAAGGTCCTTTCTGTCCCTGAGGTGCCACCTCTGCTGCTGTTCCTTATGGCTGAAGGAGGCTGAGGATGGTGCGAGCACCTTGGGGGCATTGCCTGCTCCAGGTCAGAGCCAGGCAGCGCTCCAGGGACAGAGGCAGATTCCATCTGAGGTGTTTATATAAACATGTTATCCAAACCACAGCTGAAAACCAACCTGGGGGCAGTGCTGGGGGCAGTGGGGGGAGGAAAAGAGGAGAAAGCCAAGAAAGCCCTTGGCCTCGAATCCTGAAGCCTCACATGACTTCACACACATGGGGCTGCTCTCCAGAGTTCAGCTGATGAGGTTGGGATCAGAAACACTCACAAGCTGGACTTGGCCTCTCAAAATTGGGGGTGAGCATGTGGGGAGAGGAAAATGGTGAGGTAAATGCCCAGGAAGGAAGAGGGAACCCCCGAGAGCTCAAGATGCTCCCAACATGGGAGCAGATGTTCGTTGGACAACCCCTCTGCCCAGCCCAGCACTGCTTTAAAGAAGAGCCAAGCTGGTGATAACTCAAGACTAGCCAACCTCACTCAGGAGTGAACTCTGGATGAATGTCACCATTCCCAGGAAGCAGTTTCTTTTGCTCCATAATTAGAATTCACAGTTTCTTCCTTTCATTTTTCTTGTTACTTACATACCCCCTCCTACTCCTTCTGAACTTCCCAAATCACCCACAGGCATCGGGCTCCCTGACCTGGAAAATGAGCCGTTTGCAGCCTTGACTAGTTGACATTAATGAAAGATGCAGGTTTCAAAAGAATCTTCACCCTCTCTCCAGTGGAGTCAGCGGAAGCTGGAAGAGGTCCACTCCTCTGGAAATGAACTCCTCTACTCCATTTTCTTCCCCAAACGTGGTCCTGTGGTGTGTAAGAGCTGACAAAAGGCACAGACGGCACGACACATTGAAGAGCCAAAGAATCAGGCACTGTGGTATTTTGGGGTGGGTTATTTTTTGGCTGAACAAGCAGCAGCATGGGGTGAGTGGTCATGGGGAGGTGAAAAAATGGTGGAAAGCAGAATTGTGTAATTAATTAAAATAAAAACCCACAACAACTAAAAATAGACTCGCTATATTCGGGATGATTAGAAACAGCCCCGAGTGCAAACACAGGCTGCCTGGAGTTCTCCCCTTGGAAACACCGTGCCCTGGGAGCTGGGAATTTGTACTCAGCACCAAATACCGAGCAGGGCTGCCTTGCTGGGGGTCTGCACAGGCTTGGATGAGACCCAGGTGAGAGGGGGACTGAAGTGAAAAGGGCTTGTGCTACTGGGGAAAAGGAGCTGAGCAGCCCCCAGGATGGCTCAGCTGCCTCCCAGAGGGGCCCTGACAGCTTGAAATGCCCCTGTACCCAACGGCAGCAGCACAGGTACCATCAGTACATCTCCCAGGTGCCACACGCACCAGCATGATGGCACAGCACGGGATGAACTCGGGAAAGAAAAGTTCTGGTGACCAGCAGCATGTCCCAGTCCACAAAGACTGGGCTCCTCCCTCAGACCTGGTGCTGTCTGGGCTTGTATTTACACCCCACTGCCTTCAATGAGGGCAAAAAAAGAAAGGGGGCTGATCCTGTGGCACTCAGAGGGTCTCCAACTATCAAACCTAACAGGGCACTGGACCTGGATCAGGTACATCTGCCAGCATTCCTATATAGATGGAAATGGAGAGCAAGACCAGAACTCTGTTCCAGGTTAAAACACGGAGATTTCTTCAAAGAGGAGGACAAAGAGACAGTTCATCTGATTACCCTCTCCCACCCCATCCTCCACCACTGCTGGCCCAGAGCAGGAGACCCAATGGGCTCTCCCTGCCTGCTGCTCCTCCCAGCAACTCACCTCACTCCCCCACCTTCCTCTTCCCAGCCACTGCTCCTGTCAGGGCGTGTTAGAGGCAAACACACTCACCCATTTCCCGGGATCTCCCTCCGGGCCAGAGCCTGGCTCAGCTTCCCTGTCAGGGCTGGCTCTGCCTGCGTGAAACAGTCACTGTCCCCTCTGAGCTCCAGGCAGGGGCAATGGGAAGCTGTTCCCAGAGTGACAGACATAAGGATGACTCATTTCCCATGTTTATTCCCCTTCTTCCCATTCAACAACCCTCGCACTTCTCTTTCGCTCTGCATTCAGGCTCTGGAAGGTTTCGCTGCTCGCTCTGCGTGAGGGTTTCATTCCAGCTCGCTGCAGATTCCCCAAGGGCTGCACACTGATGGCTGCAGGGCTCTCAGCATCCCCAGCAGCCTGCCAGGACCTGAGCTCCTCGGTGCTGCCCAGTACCAAGGGGGTGGATCTGATGCAGACCCCGTGCAGGTCACTGGAAATTCCCCCCTGCCTGCTCCAGCCACAGTCAGCTGGGTCCCAGCCTGTCACCGACTGTCCTTTATCCAAAGGGACACTGCAGCCTGCCCTGCAGTGAGCAGGATACAGGGAGGGGGCAGGGAAGCCGGGAGAGCTGGGCATCACTGCCTGCTCAGAGATGCCTGAGCTCATCAGCTCTGAAGGGATGAAGGCTGAGCACGGCACCTACCAAAGGACCAGGGACTTCAACTGCTGTATCCGGGCAGAACAACTGGAGGCAGATTAGCAGCCTGATGTGATGAAGAGGAATGTTTAATGCCAGGCTGGACCTGGATTAGATGCTGGATGCAGAGAGTGGGCATCTGTGTCGTTCCCTCTGCCTGGCACCCTCCATGGGTCAGTCATGTCGGGTTACTTGGCATTTAAGTGTTTCCACCACTCTGGGCAGAAGTGCTGCTGGCTCCCTGAGGTCTTGGTGGGCACTGGTAAGGCAGCAGGACAGAGGCCGAACCTCCTCTGTGTGCCAGGTTGTACAAGGAGGGGTTTCCATGGGGCACCAGCTCCCGAGCTCCTCTCCCCTTCCCTGACCGAGCATCATCTGCCCTGCCTGGCTCAGAAAATCCTTGCTCTCACAGTGGAAAAATGAAAGGGAGGAAAAAATAGACACAACTGGCCCCAAACCATCTCAGGGGCTCTCGGCTTTAGCAAGCTCTGCTGCATAAGGACTGATCCATCTGCTGTGCAGCTCCCTGGCCCCTGCTGGGGCTGGGCTGCCCTGAGGCTCGACAGGATGAGCTTGTCTGTACAGCCCAGGCATTTCATGTACCCAGTGACCTTTATCAGTAAGGGGCTGTACTGCCTGGATTTCCCTCACACAGCCTCCAAAGAGAAGCATGACAATACCTGAAGCAGGTCTGTATTGTTAGAGCAGGGTCAGCGAGCTCCCGAGAGGGGTTTGGTGGAGGCATTTCTTGCTTTCTTTTCCTTCCTAATCCACCACTTTCCTGCCAGTCTGGTTTGGCTTGGAAGCTGCTGTGGTGGGATCGCAGAGTCCTGACCACATATAGGTGTTTATAAATATATCTATACTTTAAAGAAGTATAGATATGGCTCAGGGTAAAGTCCCAGGTTTGCAGGGGACTATGCCTTAGAATATCACAGCCTGGGTCCTGGTCAGAGTGAAGCTCAGTCAGTATTCAGGGAGAAGGCTGGATAGAGCAGGAACTTCCTTCTTGCTGACCTCCAGGAATGGAGAAGTGGCCCTGGGTGCCCTCTTTCCCTCCTCCTGTGGCATCCACCCATCCCCATCCCGACACGCTGCTCGGATGATACACCCACGTCCCGCGGCACTGCTTCACTTGATGGGATAAATGCTCAGTGACAGCACCAAAGAGCCATCCTGCCCCTCGGAAGCAGGATGAAGAGCCAGCTGGAGAGGGCTGAGGACTGGCACCAATGTCCAGAGACAGCAGGCGAAGAGAAGACCAGGGCTTTCTCTTCTCCTAGTCTGGATACCTATTTCAGAGAGCCACGACCACAGTTACTGGCTGGTGCTTCAAACTGAGCACAAACACGAATTTTATGTCCAAGGGTTACCCAAGCAGACACCTCCCAACAGCAAAGGCCCATGGCTGGACTGCAGATAACTGAACACAGTGGTGATCTGGCTCCAAACACAACAGCTTTGGGCAGGTGACCATGTTCCGTCCCCACCGCAGTGAGAAGGTGCCTGGATCTGCAAAGACCATCAGTTTAACGAGATCAATCTGTTTAGCTTAATAAATAGGAGGTGAAGAAATGACTTGAGCACTGTCCAAAATACTGAAAGGCAGAAAAGATGCTGGCTAAAAGAGCTGTTGAGCTGGAGAGACAAGGGTATGCAGTTGCAATGAAGGGAAGAGTCCAACTAAAAGCGCTTGTGAGAAGCGCTACCACTGCAGTAATACAGAAATGGCTCTGACAAGTTCACCCTCACTTGTAACTGTACATCAGATTGAGTGTTTGGGTTTTTTCCCTTAACAAATTGAACAGGAATAAATTAAGGGATGTGCTACAGCCTGTATTTTGCCGTGGGTTAGATCGATGATCCAAATGTTCTTTGCTGGCTTTGCAGTCAATGAATCACTAAATTTGGATCCACATCCTCACCAGATGGATCAGAACCAGGAACCGAGGTACTGCTGCCCCCAGGCTTTAATGGAGTTTATGTCTGGTTCTGAAGCAGACCTGGGGTTTTTACTGTAAATTTTATATCTACTTTCCCCCTCAAAGGCCAATTGCAAGGTTCAAGTAACTTTCTAAGCATCTCAGTTTTCATTAAATCCTTGTGATTTTGCAAAGGAAAGCTTGAATGGTTCTAAAAGTTTCAAGACTGGCAGGTAAATAAAATGAACCTTAAAACTGAGGGGTTTCCTGAATAATGATTTTCTGAGTTTGGCCAGGGGGCGTGGACTTTCTCCCTGACTCTTGCCCAGCCAGGGCTGGTGATGCTGAGACAGACTTCCTGAAAGCATATTCTGGCAGAGGGATTTTTACAGTGGGCACAGATATCTGGCTTCTTCCACCTTTTCAGTAACGGGCTCTGAGCGTGTTTCTCTGGCTGTTTGGCATTCGCTGGAAAAGATTACGATGGGAAGGGGAAATCAATAAATTCCATCACAGATGACAAACATGGAGAGGAAACATTGCTCGGGGTTGCTAATCAACATCTGCAGTGGGGATGGATGGAGCATCCCAGGGTCAGACCCCCTCACCCGAAATGCTCCCACACGTGTTGGCAAAGCCCCTGCCCAGAGCTCCTCCTCCATCTGCAGTGGTGCTCTGCCAGGTTCCAGGTCCCATTTCAGCAGTCTCCTGTCTCCTCGCCTTGGAAGCCTGATTGCAAATCCTAAACAAGTGCTCTGTGATGGGCTGGCTCCCTGCCCAGAGACTGCATCAGAAATTCTGCTCTATGTATCAAACCCTCAGCAAGCAGGGTGGAGGGAGGAGAGCCAGAGGGGGCAAGGAAGGGGTACCATGGACAACCCCAACTTCCCTCCTTCCCTCTTCTCAGGAGAGCAGGGAAGCACCAGGAGGTTCCCTTCCCTTTGACCTGTCTGTACCCAGGAGGGCTTTTCACCACATCCTGATGGATTTGAACCACAGGAAAACAGCAGTGAGAGGGACCAAGGATGCCAGACACAGCAGTCATGCCATGCCCTTCCTGTCTACACAAGACCCCACTTCTCCTGGGACCTGTCCAGGTTCACCAGCCCCACACTCCCCAGCCAGGCTCTTTCCTCCACCAGCAGGGCAGGTGTTACAGCAGCAGCTACTCAGATACTCGGAGTTTCTGACTGCAATCTTAAATATCAGCCCAAGGCCACTCTCACAGCAGAGATCTGCTCTGTGGGGTGACACAAGTCCTGCTGTGCAAGCTCTGACAAGAGAGGCTGAGGGCACCCTGGCCAGTCCCACCAGTCTGTGTCATCTATTTGGAGGAAGCAGTGGAGATCTTTGGAGGCTGCCAGACCTATGGAACCAATTCTTCACACAATTTGACTATTTAATTTCACGGCAGGCAGAGAAGAGGGGTGGATGTAGTGCATCTAGGGAAGGAAGCAAGACTTCAGAACCCCCCTAAATTGTTCCCAGACACCACATTTCAGCTCAGGAGACCTGGAGATGCAGGCAGTGGCACAGGGCTCTCCCAGACACCACTCCATACTCAAAGTTCCAACACAACCCCAAGGTGGCTTTGCATTTGGCCTCCCCATTTGGCAACAGAACACTGAGAAAACCTTCGTTGTTTTTAAGCCAAAGAAGGCATTAGCTCTTTATAAGGATCTCAGATATTTTGGAGTCAAAGAGATCAGTTTTCAGGCTCCAACCCCATCAAAGGCTCTTGGGTCAAGAGACATCTGGAAACCGTGGTGGTTGATGTTAGTCACCTACTATTTCATCCTCGTGCCCTTTCAAATGGATCTCCTCTCAGCGAGGGGTTGACCCCGCGCACCGAGGAGCCCCTGGAAGAAGTGCTGACGCTGGCGGGCTCTGCATCATGCTGCTGCTATTCTGGCTCCTTCCCTGCAATGGCCTCCCCCCATTAGATGTCACAGCACGAGGACAGTCTCCTCCAAAGGCAGAGGGGAGGAAAGGCAGCCACTGCTGTGCTTTTCAAGGCAGTTCTGTGCAATCTTCACCCTCTCTGGAGGATGAACTTGTGAAAAGAAAAACAACCTGGGGCCACGTTGCAGAGCCTGTATCATGTCTCAGTCGGCTCCTGTGGACAGGACGTCCTTTTCCTGTGGTGCCTGTGAAATAAAGTGTCCCTACGTCGCCTCAAAACGCTCCCCGAGAAGAAGCGGTCTAAATACAATGTTCTCAGTTTCTCTTACCAGACAAAAGAGGGATTGTTGGGTTTTTTGGGGAGGGTGAAACACCAGGGTGAATCACAGCCAGATGAGAGGATAATTAGTCCCAAGGAAAAATAGGATAACTGGGCCCTGTGTCAAAGGCAGAAGAGCAAGGTCCTCAGGTAGACATGGCCAGGGCAGGTTGGGGCCAGGATCTAAGGCAAGTCAAGCCTTAAGCTCAGCCTGGCCACTGGTGGGACATCAGTCCACACAGATGGGAGGGATGGGCCCTGCTCAGCAGAGAAGCCAAACCCTTTAACACATCCCAACCTTTGGAAACGGAGACACCGACCACTGCGCAAGGAAGAACTAGCAGGAGAGCCAGAGGGATCCCAGCCTGCCTACACGGCCTCTGGGTCAAATTAGCACATGGAAACGGGGACAGCAGCCAGAAAGGTACTCAGGGGAAGGAGGATGAAAGAACAAACTGCAGCAGGGAAGGAGACAGGACTCCATTACACAGCGGCTGAGACGTGGAGCCAAGATCTGGTCAAGAAAGTGGTGAGGGGATGGAAATCTGGGGGTTTTTTTTCCCCCCCTCAAGAATATCCTCGGGAATTGATCCAGATATCAAAGACTAAAATCTGCATCTTTTCCTCACTTACCAAACCACCAACGCAGATGACCACAGACTAAACAAAATACATCATTGCTGGTATCCACCTGCCCATCACAGACACTCCCCCTCGATCTGACTGGACAACCCTGCCCCACACAGGACCAGGGACCTGCCCCCACTCCATGGTTGTCACCAGCTACCATCCATCTTAGACAACTTCTTGCTACATCCATCACCCACAGTACCTGGGGCTGAGGTGGCCAAATAGTGCAGCCTTAACCCTAAAGGTCACTCCCTGCTGCCCGACCACACTGGATTCTGGGAGCAGCCAGAGGAGGAGTCCCAGTGCCACTGTCCCTTGTGACTAGGGCTGGGCTTTCCCAGCAGGGAGGGAGGTTTGCTACTCACCTAGCAGCAGGTTCATGAGGACTTCTTGGCCTGCCAGCGTGCTGCTCTTCACCAGGCAGATGAGCGTACCCGCAATCCAGGGGATGCCGTGCCCCGTTATCCCCAGAAGGTTGATCATGGAGCGGGCACCACCCCAGGAGGAGGCTCTGTTGGCACACACTCCCAGCCTCTTGGACATGCAGATATCGATGGCCAGCAGCGAGTTGAAGGCGATTCCCTTGAAGGAGGGGTTGAGCTGCATGCAATCCTCCTCAGGCAGCTGCTGCGACTGCCTCCGCTCCTTGGGGTTGGTGTTCTGGGCACCGGCTGCCCCGGCCTGGCCGCTCTGCTTTCTTCCCGAGCTCCTGCTCTCCTGGTTCCCCTTCAAGGGCTGATTCAGGGAGAGGAACTCAGCCCTGTTGAGGACATTGTTCCTGTCCCTTGCCCTGGACCGTGGCTGGGATGCTGGCATTGCAGTCTCTCTTTAACGCAACCTGCTTTGCGAATACCGGGAAGGAGAGAAATCCCTCTTCTCCCTGCAGAAAGCTTCCCCCGCTCCCACCCTCACAAGCTGTGAATTTGGGAAGCTACAAAGGTTCCCCTCTGTTGCAGTTGCCCCCAGCACAGACTGCAGCTGTTAAATATAGAGTAAGGAATGCACATGGCTGTTTACTTCATGGGCCTAGCAAGCTTGGAAGGAAAATTAATGCCAGGCTTGGCAGCCACTCCAGTGCCAGGGAAAAAGGTTAAACAGCCAATAGATTGGAAGAAGAGGAGGGAAAAACGTTGTGCCAAAGGTTGGTTGCTTCTGGCCTGGTCTATTTAAATCTTCCAATTGCTTATTCCCCTGGGCTGCAAGGGAAAGTGGGAAATGTAGTTTTTTGTGCCGCAATTCACATTTCAGTATCAAAGTCAGAGCTGGAGGAGATGACGGCATCCCCCTCCCCACAGCAGCCCTCCCACGGGGGGCTGTGCTGCCTGGCTTTGCAACACCGAGGCTGAGTGTTGCTTGGGGGCTTCCCCCCGAGGAGCTGTCCCCAGAATCTTCTTGATTAGTCTGTTCTGCAACATCTCCCCCAACACACACCCCATGCTGGGGCACCCCAAATACCACCCTCCTCCCCCTGGCACAGACACCTGTCAAGCCCCATCCTCCCTCCCCGCCCGGGGTGCGCCCCTGCAGCGACTTCATCACTCACCCTGTTTCCGGACGGAGGAGAAGCATCACCTGCCTCCTGATCACAGCAGACACGGCGCTGCTGATGAATTCCCATCCTCCTGCCCCCGGCGCCGCGCGTGGCCTCGTTACCGCACGTGTCCCTGCCGTGTCACCCAGCACCGCGCTGAGCAGGTGACAGGCAGTGCCCGTGTCCCTGAGCTGCAGGTGGGATCAGCAGCACAGGCACCGGCCCCAGTAGCGTGGGCAGCATGGGACAAGGAGGAGGAAAGCTCATGCCAGGCCCTGGGGTGTCCTCCAGCAGAGGACAGGGAATTCCAGCCGTCCCTCCTGCCACGGCTCCACACTGTGCTCCATCCCACTGCACGGCTGCTGTCAGCCTCCTGCCTCCCTGCTCCCCACCTCAGCTGGGGAGAACCCCTCTGAGACATCAAGGGATGGTCCTTGTGGGTGCCCTCCAACTCAGAATATTCTGTGATCTCCCACCTGCCGATCCCAGCACTGATCAGCCCCTGGGAATGTCCCATCGGTGCTTGCAGCTCCAGTTTACAGGCCTGAATGATCTTTCTACAGTCCCTGAACTGCAGTTGTGTGGATCTAAGCTGGGAGAAACTGTCCAAAGGATGACAGCCCCTGGCAGCAACCACTTGAGCCAGGATCACCCTGGCATCAACCCAGTTACCTTCCCTGGGCAATGGGGCTGTCGCAGCTCCACACCACCCACACGCTCCATGAACAGGATTATTCCTGTGCAAATAGGCTGGAAATCCCCTGTGGATAGAGAACTGGAGAAGATGAATATTACACTGAGGAGCAGAACAGCCACGTCTCGTGGTGCCGGCGACACTTGCCTATACCAAAGTCCAGTTACAGAGGTCAGTGTTTGCACAGGCAATCCTGGGAACTGGACACCCAGGCATCTCAAAGTCTAGTCCAAAATGCACTGGAGAGCTTAAGCGCTAAAGGGAAGGTGGTTCTTGGCTTCTGAAAGTAATAAGAAAAATTTTGCATTTCCTTCACCTTTTTTATCCATAGTTCTCAAAATGCTCTCAGTGAACTGTGCACCCAGGCTGTGCCCATCTGACCAACTGACTGGCCAGAGGCAACAGCAATGTTTGGACAAGCAAGTGTTTGAGGTCCTGAGGAGCCCTCTCTTCTGGGTTTTGTTCATATTTTCCTTCCTCAAAGAAAAATAATATACATCAATTTATTTCTGAATCCTACCCTCCAGCAACCTACCCCCAGTCAAGGGAGGTGATGCTGCCCCTCTGCTCCACCCTGATGAGACCTTACCTGGAGCACTGTGTCCAGCTCTGTGTCCACCACAGGAAAGACATGGACCTGTTGGAATGAGTCCACAGGAGGCCCTGGAGATGCTTCTGCCACAGAGACCTTAACCCAAACCCTTCTGTGATTCCATGATCCCAGCTGGAAGAAGAGCTCATCCCCTTCTCAGGCACCCCCACCCTGCCCATAAAACACAACCCTGCTCAGCTCAGGTTGCCACGTGGGGCTGTGGCAGCCCTGGAGCTTGCACAGAAGGTGCCACATCACCAACACCCACCAGCTGCCGTCCCACCACCAGCTCTGCAGCCACATTCTCACGCTGTCGGGGCAGTCAGCACCCTGTCCCTATCTGCCTGCCCTCACCCCACTGCCCAGCTCCCAGGCACGTGGAAAATCTCAGCCCACCTGACATCAGCTGAGGAGATAACTGCCATCATCACTGCTTTCACTTGCCTGTAGCCATCACCTCCCTGGATGGCCCCCCAGATTCTCCTGGTGCTGCAGGGCTCTTTGCAAACATCAGTGGGCAGCGGGTTAAAGGTGCTGGTGGCCAGGAGGCAGAAACAGGGAGACTCCTGCCCAGTCTGGTGCTGGGGATGCTGAGCTACAACCGAGCACGTTCCTCGGGAGCTGTCACAGGTTAAAAAATACCTTTAAAGCTCTGAGAGTGAATTTAATCTGGTGCCTGTCTCTTCTGCTGACACTGATATGAGGGAATTTCTCTGCCTGAGCTGCCCCATGAGACTCCAACCTCCCAGCCCAGTACGAGTCCCCAGCGGGAAGGGCACGGGGGAGGAAGGGCAGCGCGTGATGGACCCTGTGCCAGCAAACCCCTGTCAAAAGTGGAGTGGGAAAGGAAAGCTGTTTGCTCTCTCCTGCAGCCAGGTGGGCTGCCACTGCCAGTCCCAGCCAAAGAAATTGAGCTTGGGAAGGAAATGTCCCTGACCCTACTGGGGCCACGACAAGCCCAGTCCTGCTGCGCTGCTCGCAGAACAGCCGCAAACCCAGGGGTTTATAAATATCCCTGCTAAACCTGTAGACAGGCTCCCTGCTCTGGTGGGGCTATTCCAGGCCTGACACATGATCCACGGGGGTCATCAAGCACCCGGGAGAACGCCCAGACGGACAAATCCGGCATGCTCCCTTCACCCATGCCCTGGCTGTGCTCCTCGCCACCCTGCCCACCCTCCCTGGCCCGGGGGCTGCTGGCCACAATTCCCTGCACAGCTGTGGCCACACACAGTGCCGAGGCCATGCAAACTACGCTGGAATGAGGGTGGGACAAGAGTGACAGCTCCCACCCCTTTCTCTTCAGCTCACTGGCAGCATGGGTGAATCCCAGCCTCCGGCAGCAACTGGCCAAGAGGCAGCGCTTGCAACCAAAGTGCTTCCTGCAAACCTGGTGTTCCTGGGTGGGATTCTTCCAGGGACAGAAAGGAAAGCTTGGCCAAAATAAGATATAATACCCTGCAGTATTTATGGCACACGCAGCGGTGTGTCAGCAGCGCCAGCATAGCCTCTGGTGGGTGGCTTTTATTGCCACTGCTCAGACAGTGCAGGGAGACCCTGTCCTTTAATAAACCCAGAAAACATGGCCATGATGCTGGGGAGAACCCCCAAAGAAACAGAGCATGGCCATGCTACTGTGAGGCATGGACTGGTGCATCAAATGGGTAGCAGAAGGAAACACAACGCCCAGCATCACCAGACACTCCTAATTCTTACTTACCACAGCTTGGCCTCACATCTCCAGCAATCCCATCAGGGAACACCACACACTCCAGCACAGGAGCCCTTCTGCCCATGGCTTAAAGCAGCCACTCCGGAGTGGGGCATGCTAATGACTTAATTACTCACAGCAGCCTGATGGAGACAGGCAGGACCAAAACCCAAGGAAAATTCCAGCTGAAGATGAAAAGCTGATTTAATTAGAATGAGATAATGCAATTTCCTAGTTGACCAGAACACCAGAGACAGCCAAGTTGAAGCAAGACCTGGCTGAAGCTTGAGTGAAACTGAAGTCGCAGAATATGCAGTTTCACCAGATCCATGATGCTCTGAGAAACTGTGACAAGCTTGTTTGAAAAGTGTGAAAGAGTCTTGGGGATGTCAAAGGATTTCAGCACCTTCTGGAGGCTGCTGGATATTTCATTCGGAAGATGCTAATTTCATTCTTTCTTGTACTACACAGTAGTAAGTTGCTCGTAACTTGAGCAGGCTCTTAGTGTTTCTCTCTGTCACAGGGCTAGTGACTGTAATTGTGCCCTTCACACAGACTGTGAAGTTTAAAATAAATACTTCCCCAATGCTTTGAGAAGAGCGTGCAGAAGAAAAACATAACAATATACTGTGCTTTTTTCCACCTGCTGTGGGTGGAAAGGAGTAAATTTGCCTCTCCTCGTTCTGTGACATGCACTTGTCAGGATCACCCAGTAGCTCCAGTCTCTCCTACCCGCCGAGGGCTAATCCAGCCTGCTGAGACTGCGGGGTGGGAAGAACTAAAAGACATTTACTCAGCCCTGTGCTGCTGTACTGCACCACAAGCAGCACCAGCAAAGCAATTTTTCCCTCTCTGTTCCCCAAGCTTCCTCTTTAGAAACATGTAACAGAGGACACTCTCACCCAACATTCAACGCCCACCAGTTATTACCGAAAAAGGAGAGCCATATTCTGCGAAAAGCTGGACACATGCACCTCACCTGGTGTTCAGATCCTCAGATGGCCAGCAGGACCAGCCAGCAGTGGTACTCCCAAAACCATCTCTAATAGGAGTTTACAACTTTCCACAGGCCGCTGCTGCCTCAGATTCTTCTTACTCCCTGTCCCCAGCTACTCCTTAGTCCCACTCAGAGCTTTGCATTTCTCACTGCTGGAATCACAGCCCATCCAGCCTGGGGCTACAGGCTCTGTAAATAAGGAGACCATTGCCTTTAGTGCCCTTGGGTTGGTTCCACATTTACCTGCAAATCTTCAGGCAGTAGAGGAAAATTTTAATCTGAAAACCCAAGAGAAAATATACGCTGTGACCAAATTAGAAAATAATATAATAATAATAATAATAATAATAATAATAATAATAATAATAATAATGGGGAGGGAGGGAAAGGCGTTTCTAAAAGAAAACAAAAAAAACTACATTACCCACAATTCACGGACATGTAGGAGGAAATGCTGCCTTTTTTTTTTTTTTTTTTTTGCAAAGGAGGTTTAGCCTTCAACAGCTGCAGTTTAAAAGCGAAATACAGGGGGAGGGATGGCACTGGGCGAAGGAGGGCGGACAGGGCGGCGGGGGGCGCGGGGGGGCCCCGGAGCCGCAGCCGGTGCCTCTGGGGCCGGCGGAGCCAAAGGGATGCGGCGGACCCTGCCCGGGCAGCCGGGGCGGCATCGTCCGGGCACGCCCGGGGGCACCGAGGGGCTGCGAGCGAGTTTCTTGCAAAGTTTGACCCCGTTGGCCTCTCTGATGCTGCGGCGGCGAGCGGAGCGGGAGCCCCCCCGCAACCCCCCGCTCCACCGGCGAGGCTGAGACCCGCGGCCGGCGCCGTCCCCGGGTGCGCGAATGTATTGCGGGAGAGGAAGCCTGCGGCAGCCGGGAGGCGGAGGCACCGATCCTGCTCCGCTCACCTCCCCGGGCAGCTAAAAGCAAAAGAGGCGAAGGGGAGGGAAAGAAAAAAAAAAAAACCAAGCCAAAAACCTAAACCACCCATCGAAAGCGAAGGAGCCTCCCCCCCATCTCCCCCCCGCCCCGCGCCGCCGCTCGCCCCCGCAGCGCAGGGAGCCGGGGCTCGGCGGCGCGGCCGGGGCTCGGCGCTGCTGCCCGGGATGCTGTGACGCCCTGCGGGGCCCACGCGTGTGCGGGGCAGCCCCGCCGCCCGCCCATGAGCCCCGCCGGCTGAGCCACAGCCGGCGCGCCCGGGAGCAGCAGCGAGAGGAGGAGGAGGAGGAGGAGGAGGAGGAGGTGGAAGGTCGGACACCCCTGCGGAGAGCCGCTCGCCGAGGAGGAGGAGGAAGAAGGGGAGCGGCGGGGCCGGCGCCCCCCGGGCCGGTGCGTGTCGGGGGATGTCACGGGCGGCGGTTCCGCGGCGCTGAGCGGGCGCGGAGCGGCGCGGCCCCGGCGGGCGCGGGGGAGGCTCCTCACCGCCTGCCCCGCAGCGCTCCCGGAGCCGCCGGCCCCACCGGCACCGCGCTGCTGCCCTGCGCGCACGGCTATTTCTAAGAGAGAGAGAGAGAGGAGAAAAAAAAAAAAAACAAAAAAGAAAAATTAATCCCCAAAGCCCTGACCGCGCTGGCGGAGGAGCCTCCAAATTGGGAGATTTGGCGACTTTTTGCGGTGTTTTTTTTGCAGCCGTCGTTTCTTTTTCTGTTATTATTGTAATTCTGGGCGAAAGGAAGTTATGAACAACTGCAAGTCAGGAAGTGGAAATCCACACCGGTTGTGACAAGCTGGGGCTAAAAACTATTTCATTATTTATATAGATGTGTCTATCAACATTCTGCTTTTCATCCAAAGAATAAAGGGAAATACCGGCTAGTCCGATGTTTGATGGTGAATGACAGACCGCATCTGAGGAAAGGAAGGACTAAATATATCAGCTAACAACACCACCGTTATTTATTGAACTCAAGAGACCTTTTTTTAACCCAAAGACTGTTTTGAGCAAGAGATATAATGGGTCATTAAAAGGGAAAAAAAAATTTTAAAGGCCCTTTTGCTTCTGAAGCGCAGCTAACCTCAAAAATAGGAGCAGTGCTTGTAAGACAGATACTCAAATTAAGGCTTTACATGATGAATTTTCTATCCTATGGATATCAGTTTTGAGATTACAAACCCAGAAGATCTGTAATTGATCTAGCACCCGATAATTTCAATGCCTAATATTCCCCAGGATTGCTGGAGTACCCCAGGAGCTGCGTCGGACTGTACTCGGGGTATGCCATGGGCTGTATTCAGAGTATTAGCTGCAAATCCAAAGTTTTCCGGGAAAGTATTTCAGTGATTGAAGTCAAAGCCTCCATCGATCCCATTCCCACCAGCATTGACGAGTCCTCCAGCGTGGTCCTGCGCTACCGGACCCCTCACTTCCGAGCCTCAGCGCAAGTGTTGGTGCCCCCTCTTCCCAAGAAGGAGACCTGGATTGTGGGCTGGATCCAGGCTTGCAGCCACATGGAATTTTACAATCACTACGGGGAACAGGGGATGTAAGTATTTCCAAGAGCGCGTGCGGGTGCATTTGCCTTAGCGGGAAGAAAGAGCGGGAGGACCATGGCCTGGCTGGGGAGCAGTGGATTAAACCCCAAAATTATAATCCTGATTTTAAAACCCAGCTCCTGTGAAACTTAAGAGGACTTTCTCATACGTTTAAAGTACAGGAGAGCTTGTCCCTGCCTTATTAAAGGAGTGGGTGTTCTTCTCTTCGAATGGGAATGTGCCTGCCCAAGCCCCAATCAAACCCCACTTGTTCTGGTAAGAACCCAAAAGCAACACTATTTCACAACAGCTTTTGTGCAGCAGTGGAGATCCTGAAACACCAGGGCAGCCCTACCATGGCAGGCACCCCTGTTTTGATATGTGTTTGACACGAGTGGTTCTCCTGACCGCCATCTCCTCTCGCCTGCATCCCTCCCCATCCCAAAACTGCGCATTGAGAAGCCCCAGGGACAGCCGAGGGCTGACACTTGTGGCACGGAGCCGTCCCTGGCGTGCTGTGCAGCTTCTGCTTCTGCTGCAGAGAGCTGTGGCTGGGAGCTCAGTAGCCCACCAGCTTTGGGAGCACATTTAACGTCACAGGAGGAATCCTGCTTGCTTTGCCCACGGTAGCAGGCAGCCCACGGGGAAAGCACAAGATGCTTTTAACCCACTGATAATTAAACCCTCTGCATCACCTTGGAGCAGGGTGAAAATTTCACATTACCCTCCTTATGGGTAACGTGTAAATGGGAATATATAGATGTATATGTGAGGTAGGGGGAATACAGGGGCTCTATGCACACCAAAAAAAATCCCCGTGTTACTGGTCAGTCAGTCACAGTGAGACAGGAATGAGTCAAATTAGAATGTCATCTCCCTGCTGAGAAAAGTCGTCTGTCCCCAGTCCCCCACCAGCTTGTTCTCCAAACATTGTTGCAGGCTTTGGGCCGCAGTTAAGTCAGACCCACGGCATCTAATCCCTAAATGCCCGCACAGAGCAGCAATTCTGCAACTCACGGTGCTGGGCAGCCTCCTGGTGCCGCAGAAATCTGTCCGTCCAGCCGCGGGCACAGAACGCGAGCGCAGAGCGCTGGCGGACGGGGCAGTGGCTGCGGGCGCTGGTGCTGCCCGGCCTCGGGGGAAAGGGAGGAAGGACGGGAAGGTCAGGTCCGAGCAACCCGCCCGCCTGCTCATCTCAAGTGCCCTGAGTCAGGGGGATGCCGGCTCAGCCCCTCCGGGGTCAGTCTGGGTGGCTTAAACATCACCGAATGAGGAGGGCTGAGGGAGGAGGGGAGCTGGCAGGGCTGCAGAGCAGGGCAATCTCGGACTTAACGCGGCGCCTTCCTGATGGCCTGAACATCTGCACGCACACCCCGACCCTCCTTCCCTCCCTGCTGCCTGTAAAGCCCCGCCGAGGACACGGGTTCAGCATCTCGGCATCACGCGAATCGGGCGCTGTAAGATGCGGACCAGAGGGAAGGGCACTGGAGGAGCAGCCGGAGGCGACAGGCTGCCCCCCTTCTGTCCCCACGTCCCCTCTCAGCTCAAGCAGAAAGTGCCTTGAGAAGCGAACTGGCACCTGGCAAACACCAGCAGTTGCAGACCGGCTTATCTTGATTTTAAAAGTACTTACAGCAGGCCCAGAATCTGTAGGCTTTTTGGCTCCAACACCGTCTTTAGCAAGGACAATTTGTTGCTCAGATGTTCCCAATTCCAGGCCTTTGGGATTTGCATGTGTAATTCTCAGGCTCATTTAGAAATTCTGTCTTTACTGACCAGCTGCAAAGGAAAACAGAGAAGTCCACTGTATATAAATACAGCTCAGATGCACCGAAATAAAGAGGACTGGGCAGAGAGTGATGCTGCCAGTGCTGCTGTGGGCTGCAAACCTCAGCCTGGCCTTTTATTTCCCTGCACCTGAGTTTTCCTGGGTTTAAAATGAGGATTTGGTGAGGTCTGCCCTTGCTGGAATGCTTTGGGACAAAAAAAAAAAAAAGTAGTATCTATCAGCTAAGTGCTGTAAACAGGTAGAATTAAAACCTGCAGCTGTGTAGGAGAGCTATTAGCCAGAAAATCATGGAAACAAAGATTTTTCCCTAGGAGGTTCACTGACATTTAGCTGATACTAAAAAAGTTACCCGAACATAAGCAGGAATTGGTCTGCTCCTCCACTCTCCTTCTATAGACCCGTTGCCATCTGAAAGCTATAAATAAAAGCATTTGGGAGGAAAGGCCTCTTCCAATGCCATCAGAACATGCTCTTGGAAGACCTTTATGGAGAGAGAGACAGGACACAAACCTATGGGAAAGGATGGGCCAAGCCTTTACTGGTGTAACTCGATGTAATCCCACTGACCTCCACAGAGCTGCATTGATTTATGCCACCAGAGTATTTGTCCCAACTTTCCATGATGGAGAGAGGCTGCTGCCACATACATATTTTTAATGACTGTGGTGACAGGCAAAGAGAAAACTCCAAATAATCAAAAATTTGCAGGTCAAACGGAGCACCAATACTTACAGCAGGCTCTGGATTAATTTTTCACTTCTCTGCTGGGAAGTTGGTAGCTGTGCATAAGCTGGCCATTATACTGGGGAAGGAAACAGCTGAGAAATACTGGAGCAGATGGAGCTGTGCATAATGCTGCTATAGGGATGGGAGCTACAGAGGGGATAATTTAGACACATGCGTTTAAAGCGGCGCTGACAATTTTGGGGCTAAATGCAGCATTTTTAGATGTAAAGAATTAAAGCTCAGATAACACATAAATGCTGGCATTGTTTTACGTGGGACTCAGTGGATGCTGCTGGGTCCATGAGAACCACCAGCATGAGGATGTGGATGTGCCCTCTGACCCTGCTCTGTGCAGAACTGGGGCGAACTGCTGTTCACCCCGTGGCTGCTGTTGCTGCTCCCCCCGTTGCAGGGCTTTACCCTGACCCTGAGGGAAGGTGCTGCTGTGCAGAGGGGAGGCATCAGGATCAGGCCAGAGCTCTGACCTGCACAGGAGCAGCTGGACCAGGTCCCTGCTGGCATCTCCTGGGGTGGGCTCTGGTGGGACCTGTGTCAGCGGCTGGGCCACGCTGGAGTGGCATTATCAGCCTTGTTTCTCCATCTCCATGGAGATGTGCAAGAAGCAGTGCAGATGGAGATATGCAGAAGAGAGAGAGAAATAAATTGAGGTTGGAATAATATCATCAGCCAAGAATCTGGAGAAGTTTCAGGGGGATGTTTCTCCCCTGGAGGACCGGATGGGGCACTTACGTCGTTACATCATTGCCTTGCCTTACCGGGCTTCTCTCTGGTGAGATTAAATCTTCCGTGCCCTGCAGCAGGGACACAATGAACTGGAGAAATCAGCTTGTCAAGAGAATAAACCCCCAGTCCTCGTGAGGGAGGATCCAGTCAAAATTCAGCAAAGGGAAAAAAAAAGGGTATTCTTTCCATGGGAAGTGAAGGGAGGTCAGTTCACTGTGGGAATTCACCCCTCCAGGGGTTTAGAGGGAAAGGCTTCTCTGCCCTTGTGTGGCCCCTGACCCTCACCTGTGCGGTGAGTACCCACCTTAGCCCCCTTAAATAGCTTGTCCAGTCAGACTTGAGTCTGCTCAGCTAAACCAGCAGAAACTGATCCTTTTTTTCCCTAATGCCAGTTCTCTGCTAGTTTTACTCCCTGAACCAGCCATGCATCAAACATTGCTGCCAGTTCAAGAGACGAGGCAGGAACACACAGCTGGAGGGTGGGGGGCAGAGGGACCACAGCAGCACAGCTCTGTCAGCCAGGGAACAACATCTGAAATTTCCTTCCTGTTCTTCACTCTAACTCTGCCTTGACTTGCCTGATGTGCTGCAGTAGCTGGGAGAGAGGCACTGTAAAGGACAATTGAAAATTAAGCACCTCTGGCTGTCAGGTTTTTTTTTCTTTTATGAGTCCCCGGTGCAGGCCAGCAGTGGAGGGAGGCAGGGAGGGAGCAGGGATGTGAAATACCTGAGACAGCGTTTCACTGCACCCACACATGGCCCCGGTACCTGCGTGAGCAGGGGCTGCATCCCAGCGAGGCTGCTCTGGGTTAGGGAGCTGCTGGAGAGGAAGGTGTTGGAGAGCATAAGGTTATGCAAGTCCATCTGGCCTATGACTAGTTAGGAGCTGGCTTTAAGGACCTGGAGCTGAGGATGCAGTAGTGCCTGTCTGAAAAGGTTAACTGGATGCATCCACACTGCTGGATGCTCAGGGCTGGAGGCTGCTGTGCTGGCTTTGCTGTCACTGCCCAGGCCACTGCAGTGATTGCTGTGGTGGCTGCTGTGAGACAGATATGTGGGGGCTTGAGATGAGCTGGGGGCTTCATCCTGTGTGACAGAACAGGAAGAAAAGTGTCTGAAAGAGGACTCGGAGGCTTAAACATACATAAAGCTGCTTGGCTGTCAGCAGCAGGGCTCTGGTTCTGACACAAGAAATAGCTCAAAGTTCCTTCTGGTAGCAAGAAGACATTTGTTAAGAGAGGATTCTTGGCAGCTCCAGTCACTGATGATGCCCAAACTGACTCTGAAGGTTTCAGAAAAGGTTTAAAGCTTGTTTCAGAAACTAGCTTGTCAGTTTTACAAGCCAGAATCTACTGATTTTGGAGCTGATCAGCTGCAGTGAACCCATGAAACCAGATAGCTTGGTTTCTTTTCATTTCTCTTCCCTGCTATTGTCAGCAAAGTGTTTACTGGGCACTTTCTGGTCTCTCCTTGGCTCGACACTACCAAAGAAAGATGCTGATGCAGCCAAAGATCATTCCACAGCATTCTTTCCAAAATCATCCAGTTGTTGGCATATTATTTAACATGGACACGCTCTGCAAGCAGAGGCTGCCAAGCCTGGCTGGCACACAGGCTCTGCTGTAGCACCAGGCGAGGGGCAACCACCGCCAGCAGCAACCACCCTGCAGCCTCTGCTCTGCTCCAGTCATGGGATCATCAGGAGGCCTCGTTTTTCTCCTCATTCCAGGCTGTGCAGATAAAGCGTGATGGTTTTGAAACCCTGGGGTTAACCACACGCCAGAATTAGGCACAGTGTGCTCTGTGAAGAAACACAGGCCAGTTTCTCCTTCCCCATTCCTGCCCCTGCCTTTCCTTAAGCTGGGTGCCCACCTGGGCCACCCCAGCCAAGCCCGGCCACTTGGCTTTGTGCTGGGGTTCTGCAGGCTCTGCCTCCAGCATCCTGCCCAGGCCCTGACACAGCTTCACCTTCTTGCTCTTGTTCAAACCCCAGGCAAATCCTAAGAAGGTCCTGCAATTCTGTACTGGGGTACTGGGAATGAAGATGGGGAGAAGCAGATATTAGTGGACCAGCATTTTCTGAGCATCCTCTACCTGATTCTCCCACCATTCACCCACCAGCCTGTGACCCAAGTAGGCTGGAGCAGCCCAGGAGGGTTATCAGCCTCCTGGGGCATCTCAGGTCCTGGTTTGGCACCTCTGTACCTGCAGACATGCTGTGGTTGCACCTTAGCACTGTGCCTGTCACAGAGTCAACCTCCAGGACACTGTCACATCTCATCCCTGGGTGACAGCCAAGCTGAGCACCAGCCACTGCCTGAATGGAAAGTAATCCTAAACCACCTGCTGAAAGGGAGAGAAAGAGCCCCCAGATGGGGTTTCAGAGCCGGGCTGTGCACTGGGGAGGAGGTGGGGGCAGAGCACGACCTCCACTCCTGTGCCTGCAAGGGCTGGGTCACACAGAGCCTTGTCTGGTCCCCAGAGCCTTCCCCTGCTCAGCTCTGCCTGCAGAGCGTGGGGGTGGTGAGCCAGGACGACTCTGGTTTGGAGAGCAGAGCGTATCAACATCTCTGCAGTGGACAGGGGGCCTGGCAGGACTGCTCAGGGATCTCCTTTTGGCTGCCTTCACTAAAAATTTTCTTCCAGGGAAAGGACTCCCTCTGCCTGCTGGCGATGGGCTCGGGAGGAGAGGATTGCTGCAGCTGCGGTGCTGTAGCTGACAGCAGCCTGTAAATCTGTGCGGGGAGATGTTGTGCTTGCATAACCCCTGGTCCTGCGGCTCAGAGCAGCCCTGCCAGCCCCAGTCCTGCTGCTCGGAGCGTCCCCTGGCCCTGCTGCTTGGAGCATCCCTGCATCCATCCCCCGGAGCACCCCACGTCCTGCCTCGCACTTCCATCTCCCGGGTTCCTGCCATGGATCCGCCTGCGTGGCACAGGGGAGGTGTTTGCTGGGACCCCCCTCTCGCGTGGAGAAAAGACAAATGAGATCTTTGAATCCCCCACGGTATCCTCTAGCCAGAGCCAGACACAGCTCACTGCTGAACGATCCAGCAGCTGCAAACATGGAGGCAATTCACGGTCATTAACTAATTAACAATCAGTTCAGCCTTGTGAGACGGTCACATCAGCCCTGCCCAGAGCAGCTCATCCCAAAGCTGTGCAAGAGCCGGCCGGGCTGACACGTACCCCCACCCACAGCCCCCACTGCGGCCAAAGGGCTATTTTAAGCTGCAGCACCAGACTTATGAAAGGCTTGGACAGTCACCCTGACCCTGACGGGCCTCAGCATGTCCCCTCTGTCTCCTCCCGGGATAAATCGTGTCCAAGCCTGCAGCAGGGAGCCGCAGGGCTTGGGGGGCTGGAGCACAGCCCAGAGTCCCAGCCCCAGAGCAGGGTCAGGTGCAAACGCCACTGCTGCAGCCACCCAGCCCCTTCTGCCACCTCGGTGGCTGGGACGCCATCCCTGGGTGGTGGGGAGGGCTGGTTGGTAAGAAAGAGGGAGAAAAAGTACCTTAGAACCACCTCTGCCAGCCTGTTTTTTGAAAAGAATGTCCTTAAAACACCTGGTGTGCACTGAGCATGTGATCTGCGGTCGTGCAGTCTTAGTGCAAACGTCTTACCCTTTTTCTGAGGCGTTTGCAGCAGTTTGTGCTTCCACTGGCAAATCTAATCTTAAAAATTAAATTGGAAGTTAGTAAAAAAACCCACTCCAATTTGTGCATCAGCAGTACAAGGTGACAGGGGACCATTTCCACTGACTTTCTTGTTAGAAGGACTGACCTTTCTGTCCCTCTCACAGATGACCAGCGCAGGCAGTTTTACAAGCTGCTCGACCTCGGGGTCTCTGATTACTGTAACACCATCCCCAGCCTGGAGCCTGGTGTGCAGCCCTTGAGCTGGGTCCTTCCAAGGGCTGGAGAAGGATGGGTTACACTTCCAGTGCCAGGCAGACAGCAGGGAGGGACAGTGGCTCGTCCAGAGAGAAATTTCGGGGATGAACGGATCGAGAGCAGCCCTGCTGAGAAGGATGGTTCTAATGGCAGGGATGAGCTCCTTCAGCAGGATGGCATGAAGGACACAGATTCCAGTAAAAACTAGAGGGGGAATGCACCCACAACTCCTTCCCAAAGTCCAGCAAGTTTCTAAACTAATGAATTAATACTCTATGCCTAATTTGTTGTTGATTACGGCAGGTCGAGTTGGGAGCTTCCCGATCTACTGGACGGTAAAATCCAGGCCATCAGTGACTCAGACGGAGTGAACTATCCCTGGTACGGAAACACGACAGAAACCTGCACCATCGTGGGTCCCACCAAGAAGGAGTCCAAGTTCAACATCAGCATGAACGACAACTTCTACCCGAGCGTGACGTGGGCGGTGCCCGTCAGCGAGAGCAACGTGGCCAAGCTCACGAGCATCCACCGGGATCAAAGCTTCACCACCTGGCTGGTGGCGACCAACACGGCCACCAACGAGATGGTGACCTTGCAGACTATCAAATGGCGCATGAGGCTGGGCATCGAGGTCAACCCCAGCAGGCCCCTGGGGCAGCGTGCCAAGCTGCAGGAGCCCTCTGCCCAAGAGCAGCCCCAGGTCCTCAGCAAGAATGAGCCAATACCACCCAGTGCCCTTGTCAAACCCAATGCCAATGATGCTCAGGTACTCATGTGGAGGCCAAAGGATGGACCGCCCCTCGTGGTGATACCTCCCAAACATCGGTAATACACACCTGGCGTCCCCCCCCCGGCACCAAAAAAGGGAGAAAACAAAGACCCGAAGCAAAACAATCACTTAGGTATTAGGATACACATGTATTAATCTGAGCAAAATCAAAATGCACTTTTTATTCATTCAACAAATGCAACCATTCTACCTTCTCCCATTGGGACGGATTTCACTGTGCTAAAGCTAAAGAGGAGACCTTTGGACTGGGTCTGTCTCATCACTGGATTCCTAAGGGAAGGAACACTGATGTCTACCCTATAGTTTGTTTTTTTTTCTTCCCTACTTTAGTTCCTGTTTGAATTTCAGTCTCATTAGCTTGTCCAGACTGCCCAGAACAATAAGAACATTTTATTTGGGATTTTAAGAATTTTTTTTTTTCCTTTTGTTCTTTTTGGTTGAGAACAAAACAAGTTTCCTGGAGCAAAAAGTTGACTATTTAAGATAAGGAATTATTATTATTTTTTTTTAAAGCAGTAAAGTTCTGAGTTGCAAATCCAAGTCATGCGGCCTTATGTAGACTTTGCTTTGCATTGCCAAACTTTTGCCTTAAAGCTATGTTTGAAAAAAAAACAAACCAACAACCAACAAAAACAAACACCACCAGGCAGAATGTCCTTTCTACAGAATTTTGGAGAGAAAATTTTGAAGCAAGGAATAAGATTGTCGGTGTGGCACGGGCTGATGGATGAAAAGGGCATGGAATTGGAAGAAGCGGGATAAAAAGGAAAAAATCTTCCTGGTTTTAAAACCTGGAACAAGGAAGCGTGGAAGTGATCTCAGTTTCAAAGCAATGCAAATAACAAACCTGCTGTCGGATGGCTCTGGAGTGGGAGCTGCCAGGCCATCTCCCTGCTTTGCAGGAGGGGTAGGAAGCAGCTCAGGCTGCTCACCCGTGGTGACCTCAGCCTCCCGTTAGCATTTTAATATGGGATAACCTCACAGCTGGAATTGTGGCCCTGGGAGTCAATGTCAGTCAAGGGGGGGGATGTGCCACTGTGTTTGTCTTTAGGACACACAGATGTTTGCCCAGCTAGCCCACAGTCTCACTTTCTCATGGATAAGAGCCAGGGGCTCGTGCACTGGCTGTTGTTGGGTGAAGCTCTGTTGCCCCATTTTCCCATGGAATTCCAATGACGGTGCTGTACAAAGAGCAGGATATAAAAAGCATCCTTCTGAAGTCATTGGAGACTCGTGGGTGTCAGCAAGGGCAGATCTTATCTACCAACTCCCCAGCAATATCCATAATTCAGGAACAACCACATCCGAAAACTAAAGGCACCCATTCCCAGCAAACGCAGCAGTGACAGCTGTGGAAAACTCTTCCTCCTGTGGTAACAAACCACGTTGGGGTTAGTGGATCATTTTCTTCCCAGTGACCTCCCATCCTACCTGACTGCCAGGAATGGGGTACAGACAGAACCATGACACCATCCCTGTCTGGTCATGGCACAAACACCCACTGTAGCAAAGGGTGATGCACGAGAAGGTGCAGGCAGGGCAACACCTGAGCCGTGGGTGTGGATGATCCTCAAGTGAGGAAGGAGTATTTGGAGGAGGAGGTGGAATCTGTAGGTTTCAGTAAGGACCAGATGGCTTCTGAGATAACCAGCTGCACTTCTGCAGAGGAGGGTGGCACAGAGGAGCTGTTTGAATGGGAGGGACGTGGTTTGCAGGCAGAGGAAGTTCTGTGGTAAGGGTGGCATCTGGAGGCTGGGGCACAGGACGAGGAGCAGAGGATCTGCCCTGCTCCAGCACATGGCCCGAGGCAGATCACTTCCCTCTGCAGCTCCTTCCCTTAGAAAACATTTCTTCCTCATTTTAACAACTTGCCTCAAGAGCTGGGACTGAGGAGAGCTCCGTGTGCCAGGTACAGGCCTGGCCCTGCTGAGCTGGTCTGAACAGGTCTCACAGCCCCACACGCGCTGCTCAAAAGGCTCTCCCCTCGGAGAGGCACCAATTAGCTGCTATTCCCATCTTTATCTTCCACACTGGACATTGCCAGCAAGAAATTCTCCTTCCTCACTTCTCCACAGCCACACCACCTACTTTGGCAGCAGGTTCAACGTCACCCCCTGCCCAGGGAACACGCGCCCAGAGGTGTCCCCCACCAAGACAGCCTCAAACCAGCAAATGAGGATCCTGGGGCCCTGCAGCGGCCCCCTCACCTCCAGGGGAGCCCACCCTCCTCCATCCACTGGCTTTCAGAGGTGTTCAGCCATGGAGCTGCTCCCTTCCACGGGCAGATCTCCGAGGTGGGAAGTCCAGCATTGCAAGCAGCTTGTAAATGACTGGACCGGATCAAACCCAAATCCATGAGCCAAAGGGTGCCTAAATCTTGGCTTTGGGACTATACAGGATGAAGCTGGAGAGACTTGGAATTGCACAGTCACTCTCTGTATTAAACTCCGTTTTCTTACCTGGATTCAGATCCAACTATAGCTCTACTGGCACAGCCCTTTGGGACTTGTCTGTATTTTCTCCGAGGCAATACATGCAGAAGAGGACAAACTGTGAGCTGTGGGTGAATAGCTGATCACGCTCACACGCAGCTCAGCTGCCACTGAGGTGCTCTCCTGGGCAGCCCTGTGGGTGGGAGCAGAAGGGGAATTTGTGTTTGGTATTCACTTTGTCTCCAGGTGCTGAGTACTTACAGTTCTCACTGATGTCAGCATGGGTCGAAGGAATCGGACCCAGTTGTCTTAATTAGCTGCATGAAGGAATTCCAAGGAAAGATTTCTTCTCAGTCACCAAAAACCACATTCAGGGAACACCTATGTCCTTTTCCACTTAGCTTTGTGTTGGACTTAGTCTCCCAGTGCATTAAGTAAATCTGGTTCCTCCTATTCCCTCAGCCTGGTGGACTGGATGCGTCCATGCAATTTGGTAGTAACCTCCTGGCTAATTTGTCCTGTTGCACTGAACGGACCCAGCTAAGCAGCAAACACAAAATTCAGATTTCACGTTGGGGTCGGCTTTGCATGGACTTGTCCCTTCCCAAAGAATGCCTTTATCCCGTGCCTAGGTCAAAACGTGCCCCTCCACCTCCATTTGCATCACCAGACATGGCACAGAAAGTGATGCTGCCTCTTTGGAGATTTCATGTTGTGATTAAAAGTGATGTCTTTTCCGATGCTGCTTCATTACAGAACTGATGGGGACAGATTGGCTATAAAAGGAAGAGTGGCTGGAAGTAACAGGGCTCCAGACACCACTATTGCTCCAGCTGGTTAATGGCCACGTGGTTAGAACAGGGATTGGCAGGGTCCCAATGGGGACTTAAATATCTGGGGACCTGGGACACCCTGCCCTGAGCAAGGTGGTAAATTGAGCAGAGGTAAATCCAGCTCCCTCTCTGGCAGCTTTTTACAGAACCAGGAATACACAGAGGATACCCTGGGAAGGTGATGGGGCACCGACACGGAATACGGGTGTGTTTGAGCGTGTCTCTGCCTCACCCCTCCATCAACGATGCTCAGCTCCTTACAGCCCCAAATCCCCACAGGAGCTGAGTGTGCAGCCTGACCATCCCTGTCAAAGCCCTGTCGTGGTGCAGGGTGGGAAGCAGGAGGGCGGAGACCCTCCCCTGCACCCACTCCCCAGCCAGGGACAGGCAGGGGCTGCCGAGCACGGCCAACATGCCAAGCAGCATCACTGACCTTGTGGTTCTCCTTTCCTACCCTAGACACAGAGATAGGCTTGGGAAGAGAGGGGCAGCCCCTCAGAGAGTCAGTCAAGACCCTCAGCAGCCTTGGGGAGGGGTAGAGACCTGCTGAGCCGGCGTGGCAGAGAGCAAGGCTGGGCCCAGCAGCGGGGGGAAGGCGAGGGCTGCCCGAGCCCCGGCACCGCCGTCCCTCCTGCCCTGGCTCCTGGCACAGCAATAAGAGTTGTCCTTGATCTTGCAGAGATACTGTGAAAATAAAACCAAGATGTACCGAGTCTGGACACTTAACAGAGATGTAAAAAAAAAAAACAAAAAAAACAAAAACCCAAACCCTGCTTTTATAACAGACGGAGAAATAAAGTGAAATTTTCAAACGTGTCTGCCTGGAGTCGCTTGGGCGGTGGCTGTTTTCAAACAAATGGCTCTGTGCTCACGTTTCAAGGCAGTGATAAACACTCTGGTGTACCAGGAGTGCCTTCTCTCTCTCCATATCAACTCTTAGGCCACAGCAGACAAAAGTTTCTAGTGGAAAACACCGACATCCTGCATTTTTCAGTAGCAGGCTGCTGCGCATCTTGGGGCAGCGGCAGCAGGGCTGGCTGGTTCAGGCAGCAGCTCAACTTCCGCACAGTTCGGTTTCCTGACACTGTTTGCTTATTTAGCAAAAGCCAGGTCAGATGTTTGCTGTAAATACCACATCTGGAGAGAGCACAGCCCTGGGAAAGAAGAGGGTAAAAGCTGCTGCAGCCCACGATTGGTTTTCGAAGACTACCTGTATTCATTCCATTATTCAAAGTTATCACGTTTAGCTTTTGTTTGCTTTCCAGTAAAGGAAACTGCTGCCTGAGTTCTGGAGAGCAGGGGGATGCGTGGCCAAGCAGCCAGCAGAGCTCCTCTGCTGATCCCTTAAATCCATCCTGGCACCTTCCAGCTCTGTGCTCCAGCTCCTCCTACCAGAGCCTGATCCCACTGCGGGCTCCGTCCCATGGGCTGTGCCCAGGGAAGAGACAGGTTCCTCCTTATTACATTTTACCCAGGGGCTGGACCCTCACCTGTGGGGCCCCCCCAGCAAGGTGCAGCTCACACAGGTGTGTCCCCCTTTGCTGCACCTCCCTGGGGTGAGCAAGAGCCCGTTACACCCCTCAAAGGTTGCAGCCCACCTTCACAGAGCCAGGCAGCAGGGAGACCTGGCACCACCCCCCAAACCCACCGAGGTGTGTGCCCACATAATCCATGGAGAGCCACAGAGTCCATTTGGGAAGTTCCACCAGCATGTGGCAGCGACACAAACCCAAGTGCAGGAAGGGAAGGAAGGAAACTGGAGGAAAGGAATGTGCATGGACAGAGCCCGAGCAGGGGAGAGGATGGGCTCTGAGTGGGATTCCTTTCCACAGTGGAAACTGTCCAGCCTCATCTGTTGATAGCAGGTTAAATTTAGATGTCCCAGTTTTGGAGGGAGGGAGAGGTAGGGAGGGGACACCAGCCAAGTCACAGCTGCTTTTGGGTGACACTCTGAAAAAGCCAAGAGCACCCAGTCACTCACTGTCACAGAGACATGGGAAAACCCCTGAGGGGGATGAGGATGGAGGGAAGGACATGGGCTGGTGAGCCCAGCACGGCCTGGGTGGTGCTGGAGCTCTGTTCTGGTGCTTCAGGTAACACCAACACCAATCCCTGACTGGCAGCTCTTCCATGAATGCCAAGACTATGAATTAAACTTCACCTTTCTACAGGTTTGTCCCTTGGCTTTGTGATTTTCTAACCTCAGTTTTAAGCAGACTGAGTCAGCGGTTACTTCATTTGAAGAAATACCCTCTGGCCCCCACAGTTCCTGCTTGAAACTCTTTGCAGGGACTTCCCTTCACTGATGCAAATCAGGTTTTGTTTCCTATTTCTCCTCTCTCACATCTTAAGCTGCTCATGTGCAGCAGCTGCAAACGCTCATTTTACTCCTTCATGTTTTAAAGCAAAATATTTTTAGCAATGCCCTGAAGAGCTTGAAGCATCTATTAAAAACAAAATAAAAATACAGTGTCATGAGTTGACACATGATTATAACAGAGCTCCTCAAACAACTTGCACTGAGATTCCCAGGGCTGCCTTTAGTTACCTTTGTAAACTGGTCCCTAAAAAGCTGTCTGTTGGGTACAGAGTCCTGGCAAAAAGGATTTTATTAAGAGGGTGGTGAGGGACTGGCACAGGTTGCCCAGAGAAGCTGTGGATGCTCCATCCCTGGAAGTGTCCAAGGCCAGGTTGGAAGAGGCTTGGAGCAACCTGGGATAGTGGAAGGTGTCCCAGCCCATGACAAGGGAGTGGAACTGGATGAGCTTTTAGGTCCCTTACAAGTTAAACCAGTTTGTGATTCTATGAAGAAACCCAAACATGGCAGAGCAGCACTGGAGAGCCAGCTCTGACTCTGCCACGATTCGTAACTTTGGGGTTGTCCCACTTTTCCCCTAAAACTACATCCTAAACTACATGCCTAAAACTGCATCCTAATTGGTTTTTGCTTAACCATAACATTCTAGTTATCTAACCCTTGTTGTGCTATTGTGGCCTTGAGTTCTAAAACTTTCTCTAAACCTTTAGCAGCTGGTCTACAGAAGTTTCAACCCAAAAGGTTCCCACAGAGGAGCCTGGACCGGGAGCAACTGGAGCATCCTGCTCCAGGAGAGGGTGGGATAAGGGGGGTCACAGGTTCTTCCAGCACTGGGGTGGTCTGTGAGGAGGCAGAACTGCAGCCCGAGGCCAGAGCAGCACCACAGTCCCAGGAGTGGAGCCACAGCACTCGAGCTTATCTCGGGCACAGGGACCGGTCGGAGTCCCAGTCCAGGCACTGGCAGCACAGAGTGTGCCTGTGTGAGATAAGGGCAGGCAGGGGGAGGTCCTGGCTCCGCAGCAAGGGACAGACACATGTTTGTAGAGAAGGAGCTTTGTGACCTTCCAGGAGCTGCAGAAAAAGGAAGGGGGGGATGGTGCAAGACAGGGAACGTGCTGAGCACAACCACAGGGCCCTTGGGGGGTCAATCCCACAGACACACGTAGGTGTGCAGAGCTGAAAAACGTGTGGACACATCCAAACTCATCCCTGGATGAGGAAGAGTCACAGAATCATTAAGTTGGAAAAGACCTCCAAGATCATCGAGTCCAACCTTTGACCAAACACCCACCAGAGCACTAAGTGGCTGTGCTCAGTGGCTGCAGGAGCCTCGCTGCTGCAAGAGGGAGGACAGGGATGGACTCACTGCTGACCCAGAGCTGCTCATCCCTGCGAGCCACAGCCGCCTCTTCCCAGCCCCTGGGGCTCCACACGACATTTATCCAGGAACAAAAACTCCCCTGGCACTCCCAGACACGCTCATGCCAAAGCCTCATGCAGGATTATTTTTCCTTGTAAGCAATGCTGGAAGCAAAGCACAGGGGACACATGAAAACTAAGAAGGGATAAATAAAATGTGACTTCAGCCTCCGAGCCTGCAGTGCAGGGGCACGTCCGTGGCCAACAGGGAGAAGGGAGGCAATTCCACACCGGACTGCTGGAAAGGACAGAGACCAGTGTCCCTGGTTCCTGGGCAAAGGGGTGGCAGGACAGGCAGTGCCACAACTTGCCTTCCCCTTCCCATGGCCTCTGGAGCAAGGGGCTGAGATGTCCAGCAGCACTTTTCCAACCTTCCTTGTCTGTCATGGGGATCTTGCTCATCCCTGACACTCACCCCACATGTGAACACACCACAGCAGCCACTGCTGAGGTTGAGAAGCCCATCCTGAGCAACATGATCATGTCAGGAACACATCTGGCTTCTCCCATGGAACATCACCAGGATTTTAGTCAGGGACACACCAACTCTGCCCCCAGCACTGCTCAGCAGGAAGGTGGCTGTGAGGGACAAGGCAAGCCCAGGGATATAGCCCAGTAGCACAGGATGAACTTCAGCCCTGTGATCCCTTCTCAGTCTGACAGCAGTGGGATGCCACTGGCATTTGTCCTCCAGTCACCTCTGCATCACGGCACTGTGGCACAGCAGGGCCAAAGGAACGATGTCCTTCCCTTCCCAGGAGACAGAGCCAAGACCACTGGTACTCTGCAAGACATCCACATTCTGGAACACTGAGCATTATACAGTAAAAACCTTTAAAACATGAGATTAAATATTCTTCTCCTACCTCTCTGTGACCAAAGGTACGCTTTCTTTGCTCCTTTTCCAGGAAAAAGCTCTTTTCTTTGTTGCTCTTCCAGCCTTGGAGGAAGCAGAAATCCCTGGCCTGGTCTCCCCAGGGGTTTGGGGAATCCTCTCTGTGCCTCAGGCTCCCCCTCTGCCCACCACAGTGTGACACTATCCCTGGTGCTCTGCCATAGCAGCACCACCAGCACTCGGCTCTCCGCTGCCTCGAGGCCACAGCATGGTCTCAGGGGAGGGGAAAATAAGTGTGTTCTTTCATTAGACATAATTAAGACTCCCCCTTTGATAAAAGCCTTGGAAGATTTCTGCTCATACTGAAGTGGCAGGAAAAGAGAGGCACAACCACCTTAGCAGAGACAAAGGGATAAGCTCCTTCAGAGCAGTGGTTGGGGCAAGTGCTGTCGGTTATCAGAGGATTAACCAACGTGGACAAATTACTGGAATGAGACTCCAAGCCTGGTTAGTCCTTGACTTCTTCTCCAGGACTGCCAAGACTGGGGCTTTCTACCTTAGCAGCTTTACTCTTTGGTGACTACCTGTCCCAGAACAGGAGGGGCACAGAGGCCCCCTGACCACTCAGCACAGATGTGACACAGCCCGTGACAGCTTCTGGCAACCACCAGAACGAGCACCACGAGCACTTGCCAAGCCCCTGAGTCATCTAATGAAAATGCAGATTTTTCAAAGTCGGCTTTGCTGGGGTTTGTGCATATTCCTGTAGGCTTGTGGTCACGATCAGCCTCTGCACTGCTCAGCTCCTCCAGCAGCTACTATGGAAACCAGGAGCAGCACCCGAATCTCAAGGGCAGATAGTTCAGAGGCTTGGGTTGTTTCAACCGTTATTTGGGAAGCATTGCAAGAAAACGGGCCTGGAGTAATTCTAAAGGCACTTCACTTGCCAGGAGTTAGAACAGGTATCAAGCAGCAGAGCTGGGACAACCCCCAACTGCTCCCATCATTCCAAAAAAGAAACTTGAAATGGCTCAGCATGCCAACATCACATTCTTACCAAGCCAGTCTTCTCCATAGCAAGAGGCTTCTGAGCTATCTGGGGGAGCACAGCTGATATGGCCTGGAGAGGAGGTGTCACATGCCACAGCCAGAGGAGATTAATGCAAAGAATTTAAGGTCAATGGTTTGGGCCAGCTGCTATTTATAAAGAGGAAGGAAAGCAGAACAACAGTTTCACCTCTAGGCCTTAAGAAATGTTGTCTAGTCAAGGAGAACACACTGGGAGGGGCACACTTCAGCTTTTCTTCACCTCCAACCAGCAAAATTTAGAGCATTCTCTCCTGTTCCAGTGTTGTGGTCCTTGGAACACCAGCACTCACCCTCTTCTATCACATGGGCTGGGAGGTCACACACAAATCCCAGTAGTGCTGCCTTTAACATGACCCACAGCACACCTGGGTCCATAAATCCAGGGCATATGGAAAAGCCTTGGAGCCTGTGGCCTTGCAAAGCCTCTCCACAGCTAAAAACAAGCCCTCCTTGTACACTGAATTTCCTACATTGCTTCCTTCTTAAAGGAAAACTACCAAAGGTTGTTCCCAGGTGCAGAGATAGGAAGGACACCTGCCACAGCTAGGACAGGAGTTAGGACAGACACTGACTTTTTAGGCTCACTTGAAAAAAGCAACTTCTTCAGGAACTGTTGATAAATAAGAGTAGTTTATAATGCTGGGCATGAAAGCAAAAAAAAAAAAAAATCAACTATTTACAATTCCCAAGAGTGACCACAGGCCCACCAAACCACAAAATGCCACCTGTCATATCATGTGGTATTAAAAAAAAAAGAAGAAAAAAAAAGGAATGTTTCTGCTGAAAATAGAAGAAGTACCCCAAAACATCCTAACAGGACCAACAAGATAAACCCATCCAGTCTGCATGTACTCAGCTAACATAGGAGATGTTATTTCAAATACCTTATTCCAAAGAGCCACAGAACCTGACTGCATCGTTTGGAGGTTTCACAGAGGGCAGATGCATCAAACAGAAGTGTTTGGCCAGAATGCCTTTGTATGTTCAAGTATAATAAACACAGGAGAATTTCACAAATGATATTGGCCAAAGCCAGAAGCTACAGGGAAAAAGCAAAAACTCCTCCATGTTAGGAAAAAAACCCAAAAGTATCCAAATCCACCAGCCAAAGCCATGAGCTGCAGAATCACTGATGCCTCTGGATGGAGGTCATGTGTCCACTTCCAGGGCCAGGAGTTTTCCCTATAACCCCAGTTCCATTTTTTTTTTTTTTGAGCTCTGTAAAATTTGCAGAAAGGTAAAAATAGGAGAGCTTTTACTTCCCACCTCTTTGCTGAATGTTACTGCCATGGGAACGTGCTCTGCAGGCTGCCAGCTTCTTCTCAGATAATTTCCTATTCCTCCACTAAGCCTCTGGCTCACACATGACTCAGTTTTAGCACTTCACCGAGATAAGCATGTGCCCCATCCTAGACTTAAAATTAGCAGGGTAAACCTCAGCCCCTTCTTAAGAGCCTGGGATAATCAGGCATTCTCTTAATGAAAAATGTGCTGGTTTATGTCAGGAACCAACTGGAGCTGCTGCCTTGTGTAAGGCAAGGGATGAACAGGAGAAACCTGGAAACCCCAGAACACAGGGAGATAAACCCTCCCAACACAAATAACACCAAGGCAGATAAAATAGTTTAATACAGAGCGAGAACAAGTATTGCATAAAAATAAGCAAAATCTTTTCTTCTGAATAAAAAAAAAAAAAGTCTGAGAACTTTTATTTAAAAGAAAAGCTGGTTGGATATTGATCTTGTAGGTGTCTCAAGAAGGCAGGAGCTACGGCACAGTTCTACAGGAGAGTTCAGCACATTTCTAGCTTCTCCATCCACTAAATCCAGAGGAAGATCTGTGGAGCAAGGAAATGGGAAAAAAAAAAAAAGAAAACCAGAGCAATGAGTGCTAGAGCCTCCCTCAGGCAGCATTAATTCAGCAGATCTCTCAATCAAACCTTCAAGTCTCCCTGGTACCAGAAGCTTTTTATGAGAACACAGGAGTATTTCCAGCATCTTTTACCTGAGCCTGCAGCAACGCACCCTGAGTAGATATAATTGTGCTTATTCTAGAGCCTGTCATCTGCAGAGATCCATGATCTCTCTGCTTGACAGGGAAACAAAGTTTAAGAAACTAGCTGGCAGGGACCCAGCCAGGCAGAGGGGATGACAGAGTTAACCTTTAGCTGTAAATCATCATCTTGCTTCAGCCACAAAAGTACCAATTTATTTCATTCCTTGTTTCGACCTGATAAATGGAAGGGATTTTTAGATTCTCACACACATAGTCTGAGCACACACATCATGTCCCTGAGAGGTGGAGAAAAAGCATGATCCAACTGGAAATTCTCTCCTGTGAGACAGATGAACCTCACTGGGAAGCAGAAAGCCTGGACTTTGAGCTCTCTGCAGTGCCACCAAAATGGAAATCAGCACTAATATTTTATTGTTATTATTTTCAGAGCTTGCTCTTGTAAACCATTCAACTCTTTCTTCTGATTCTATTTGTATTTTGATTGAAAAATTAGATACAATAAATGGTACTTACGTGTTTGCTGCACCAAAACCAAACCCTGCAAAATTAGAAAAATAGCTGTTAAAAGGGAAAAACGAACACATACAGATTTGTAGTAAATGCCCCCTCCCACACACAGATTGAAAAATATTTATTTCCTGCCTTAGGCCAGGAAAAAAAAAAAAAAGATGGGCAAACAATGAAAGTCAAATCTCTGCCTAGAAGAGAAGTGACTGGCCTGGCTCCTAAGAGGGCTTGGCTTTCACTGCTCATCAGACAGGTCGTTCATTAGCAGCACTGCAGACAATGTGCCTGGGTTATTCAGCTCTCTGAGAGCAGCTTTCTGGAGATGGTTTGTGCTTAATGCAAGTCCTTGCTGACAGGCAGCCACCAGTGAACGTGGCCTTCCACAGGCTCTGCTCTCAGCCCTGGGTAAATCACTGAATTGCAGCAGAAAACCACTTGGCTGTTGGTGCCCCAGCTCAACTTTGCAGTGCATATTCCTCTGGCAGTAGTACTTACACACAGATGCCCATGTGGAGATATTAGCTATTTCTCAGAGTTTTCCTTTGAGGACAAAGAGCAACTCCACAGAAAGGGGTGAAAAGCAATAACCTGATGAGGTGTGCAGAGGAGGGATGTACTGACATGCCACACAGCACCTCAGTGATGGAATTAGGGGCTGAAGGCTGAGAAGGTGCTACACCCCACCCTGCAGCTCAGTTTTCCAGGACATGGTGCCTTCCCTACAGCAGAGCAGATTTTTGGCAGGGAACTGATGAGTCACACCCAATTTCCAGGGAAAACCAGGGACATGGAGCTTGTATTGGGTCATTGTATTTTCACAGAATCACACAATACGCCGAGGTGGAAAGGACCCACAAGGGTCATCGAGTCCAACCCTTAGCCCTGCACAGGACCATCCCCAAGACCATGTGCCTGAGAGTATCAACCAAATGCTAATTTTGGCCTCTCCTACCTCCTCCTCCTGTCCCAAAAGCTGAGAATCCGCTGCCCTGTGTGCCGAAGCCGGTGCCCTGTTGCGACAGGGATCCAAACGTGGGGGTGTTTTGGTTTGCCAGGGTGCCAAACGATGCTGTGTTGTTACTGGTACCACCAAACCTGCAGTTTTTAAAGAGAAAAGCTGCGTTTGCAAACTCCTGCTCACTTACACTGGAAGTGTGCCCCCATACCAATGGTAACAGTGCACTCCTTAAGTGAGGGTACATCAAAAGGAGAGACCAGCTGATATGAATAATTATGATGGCTCATTTTGGAAAGAGTTTCTGGTTTGGGGAAGATTATTGTCTGTTCAGCTCCCATTCTTAACATACACCAGGCAGAAAGGCAAATATGTTCATGCTTACACAGGGTATGTTTTCAAGTGCTTGGAAATACCAACTCCAGCCATCAAATGGGATATTTTAATTCGCCTCCGTGTGTACTTTTCACCAAAAGTAGTGCATCATTTAGCTGCACAAACAGGGCAGCAAACACAGAATTAATATGAGCTGCTCATGGCTGCAGCACCAAGCAGAGCACAGATACAGAACCCACACTCCCAAATTTCAGGGTGTACCTTACTCACTGCCCATGAAACTGTCTGCATATTTCTCAATTCCTTTTTTTTCCCCAGCCCATTTTGAACCACAAAGAGTTCCAGTGCTTCCCTGAAGATCTGCATCTACCTGGCACTTCTCCCCATCACCTCTGGATCACTTCCCTAATTGCCTTTGGGGACTGAGATAAGAAACGCTTTTATATATGGAAATCTGTCTCCTTTCTCCACCCACTCTGTCCAACCAGGCAGTGCAGAGCTCTCAGCATGACACACTAATGAGACCACGATATGCATTGTGGTTCTCTGCCCCCTCTACACTTCTCCTAATTCTGAATGTAAGAAATGCACTCAAAGAACGATCTTCAAGTTAAGTTAAAACTGGGCAAAATGCAGACACAAGATTTCCAAATGCCAAGCTCTGCTGAAGCTCTGCAAGCGCACAACTCTACCAGCACCAACCCAGCACAGCCTCCCCCGAGCAGAGCTGGACCAGTCACAGTGTGCCAGCTTTGCAGAGCTGTGCCTCACCCAGGCTCCTGTCATTTCTCACTTAAAATATGACCTGACAGCACGTTAACCCACCTCTCCATCCATCCACATCTAGTAGACTTAAAAAAAACCCCAAAACACAAACCCACATCAAAAGCTATCTCTCCATATAAAAGACAGCCCTTGCAGCAGTGTGACAAGCAAGTCACCTGGTAAAGGACATCACCTCTCCTCTCCCAGACAGTGCCAAGTACACACACTGCTCTCACAGACAGCATGAGATACCAGGGCAGTTCAGTGACTCTGCATCTCTGGCCCTGCTGCCCATCCCCTGTGCCTCTGCTCTGGCTCTTGACCCCTGTACTTTGCAGGCAGCTTCAGATCAGAGCCACAGATGCGCTTTTCTTGGGAAAGGCAGAGCAGGTTTTTTTAGTTCTTTTAAAAGAGAAGCAAGATGGGGTGATACTTTTAGAACAAGAGGCTTTGCAGGGCTCCATCTTCTCAGGACTAGACCACAACTCACAAATCACGTCTATCTGGGGGTAAGGCAGTGGAGGTGAAAACAGTGGCAAGGAAAACTCGTGGTTCAAACTGCTCCTTTCAGCTGCAACTAAAACATGCCTGTTGGAAAGGCTACACACAGTATGAGTAAGGAACAGCTCAAGCTACAGACAGATTTTCCCAAACATATGAAAGACATGAGATGCAGCCCCTGCCTGGTAACAATTTAATCCAACCTATCTTGCCCAGGTTTCCAGGACTTTTGTAAAGCTGCTGTGCAAAACACAAATCAAGAGGCACTTGAGGTTAGTTTATGAAAGCAAAACATTATTTGCTCACAAACAGTCGGAACTGCAGACTCTGAAGAAGTGTAGTGGTTTCTATTTTTGACACCCCAGTCATCTATTGAGTGATGCAGATTTTTCAGAATTGAAGCAGTATGAATCACATGTATTTCAGTCAGCAGGGTGTTCTCAGGAACTTGGAGCTAATACGGCACAATGTACTGGCAAGTAACTTCTTTGGAATTGGGATTTTTAAAGTTTCACTTCAGGAAAAAGGCAGAAAGGAAATCCCACACAGATGCTACATTATGCTGGAGAATTAAACTATTGCTCAATATTTTGTGGTGAGATTTGGAGTTTTGTAAAGCCATCTGGGAATTGTGCACACTCTTATAAAGTTTTAAAAATCAAAATCAAATTCCTCAGGCAACTCTGAAAATATCAGACCGAGTCTGCACCTTTCTAGTAGAGAAAAAAATTGTCAAAACTTCCCACAAGTTCAGTCACTGAATTATCGTTCTTGAGTCTACAGACTGCTTATGCAAGACCTCTGTTTCATCAACACGCTGCTTGTTCTGAATCCCATTTTATCTTTTAAGCTTCCAACGTTGTCAGGGAGCACATCCAGTTTCAGTACAAAATCCTGCAGCACAATGGCTGGGTGTTGGAACTGAACAAAACCATCAGCTGAGTTAAGCTAAGCCATCCCTACAAGTGCATCCTGCTTTGTGGAGATTCAATCCCGCCCTTTCCAAAGGGACTCTCTGCACCGGAGCTCTGGGTGGCAAAACCACCCGGCTGAAGCCTCCCACAGCTCAGGGGTACCTGCCCTCACCTCTCAGGGAATTAACAAGCTACACTTGGGGATGTTCTAATGTGTCTCACAAAAAGGCAGTTCCTCCTGAAACCAGACAAAGAGACAAACACTTGTGAAATATGTAAACACCAGGATTGGGAAGACATCCTGTTTCCTCTCCTCACTGGAAGTTTTTCCTCTTTTTAATTGGCTCTGCTCAGTCTGAGTTTAACTGCAGGGCGTGAGGGAGCATTGCTGGCTGGTAGCACAGCGTTCAAAAAGTGCACATACTGCCAGTTGCAGAAGCTGCTCTGCAAGGTCTGAAATTCTGTATTTGCTGTACAAAGCCAGGAATAATGTCCTGTCTGCTCTGGTGCCAAGTACAGGCTTAAAGGGGCGCAGAAACAGGTAAAAACAATCAGTGTGGGATGAATGTGAAGCGCTCTGCGAGCACAGGCTGTTACAAGTGCCTCATCCCAAAGGTGAGGGAACAGCTTGAATTCCCATTAGCAGCTCTAGCCCAAATCTAAGCAGCGGATCAGGGGGCTGGACAGAGTCACAGACAACAATATTTGTTATTTTCTTTGCTAGGCATAGTTTGTAGCCCCAGATTTGCCCTCATTAAGTGAAATATTCCTGCATTCCCTTAGACAATTGCAAGACGACATCTCTAAAGCTAAAGATTCAACACAGTAGCATCAGCATTAGAATGAGATCACACACATTATTTCCATTGGGGTTAGAGTCTTAAGCTTTATGCCTTAATTGTTGTTTTAAAACAAACAACCAAACCAAGGGCATTTTGAGCTCACCAAACAATCACCGTATTCTCTCCCCGCTAATGCAGAGGTAACTAAGCACAATCTTGTCATGCAGGAATGTTGTTTTTCCCCTGGTTGCCTTACCCAAATCCTCCAGCGCTGGCTGCTGCAGTACCCTCGCCGAACACTTTGCCTCCCGTTGAGCCCAGAGGGCTTGAAAAGGTTGGGGCTGAACCGAATGCTGGCACCCCTCCGAACCCAGGGGATCCCCCGAAAGTGGGAGGGCTGCCAAACACTGGAGCAGCACCGAAGCCACCTGAGCAAAACAGAGGCAAAAAAAAAGAAAGAAAAAAAAAAAAAGGGACAAGAACATCACATAAATAATAACACAGAGAAAGAAAAAACTAGGTTTCCAAATAGATAATGTGGTTTTTCCATCTTATCGTATGAACGTCGCGTTATTTATAAAACTAACTGCAGGGGGTTTTGTTGCAAAGGGTAAGAAGTGCCTGAATGCATGCGAGAAACTGCAAGCAAATTAAATGAGTATCCAGAAGGAAACCACGTTCTGGGTCTCTTGTGCTACAGCTGAATCCTAGAGCTGAACTAGAAGGTGGTAACATACTGCACATGCTTGCACACTGTGAAGAAATCTCTACTTGCTTTATGAAGATTAACTCCCAGTATCTTAATTGTGAGACACAAGCATGCACAATAACATGTTCCAGTACAAATACATACAACAGGCCTTACACTGATGCTTTTACTATTATTATTATTATTATTATTATTATTATTATTATTATTATTATATTAAAAAAAACAAACATATTCATCCTTCATCATACAACTCTGGAATAACTCCCCAGTGCAATGGAAAAGTCTGCCCCATCTCTTAGAATCAGAGAGCAGATGCAAGCTTGGTTTTTAGGTGCTCCAGTGATGCAAAGATTCAGGAGGTAGGGTATTATTTAATCCCAGTCTAAGCAGTGGAAAGTAAAATGCAAGGATTAAATGCCAGGTCAGTGTAACTGCACAATTCCCACAGGGAGTCAAGAACTGCGCTCAGGGTTTAGCTGCCTTCTGCAGCCCTCAGTGGGCTTGTACCCAGATTATTTTATTCTCTGTTCATCTGCTGATATTATTGGCCTGTTTCTAATCGACACTGTGGAACGTGAAGGACACCTGCTCTTTTGTTTGATTAGGGATGAGGATGGGATACCACCGCACATTTTAATACCCAGGGTGAAATTCCAGTCCATGTCAAGGCAATGGATACTGTTTGGCTGTAAACACAAAAGGTCTGGAAAAAAAATAAATGCTGGGCCTGAATTATTTAAACACAGATCAGATATCTTGTTACCTCTATCTCTAGGAAGTTACAGCATTTATCCCAGGGGGTGAAGCTTTGCTCAGCATGCCCTCTCTTTTGCAATGCATTTAACAGGTTTCACTTTCTTTTTTCTACTATTTTTAAGTAGTGAAATGGGGATAAAAAAGGTTGCAAAACCCAGAGTGAAGTCTGTAAGATAATATTCCAAGGAAGTATCTAAAATAGGAAAAATTCATTCAGTTCTATATTCTGTACTCTTCACTGTACAGAGTATAAGACCAGAACTAAGCTCTCTGCTCTTAAATTGCAAAGGGAATTTTTGGAATGAACATCTGAGGGTATAACTTACTGGGGGCTTTCTTGCACAAGAGTGTAAATTTTGGCCTTGAACCTACCACTTACAGTTCTATTCACAAGCCATTAGTTATTTTTATTTATTGTTCAGAGACAATGCTTGTATGTTCAAATGAGGCCGGTCTATAGAGAGCTAAGTGGTAGAATTTTAAATATTTCCCAGACAAACTGTCACAGTGGGTGGATTCCCAAAGTACCTGCTTTGTTTGGACTGGAGAACCCAAAGCCTTGAGAGGCCACACTTCCACCGCCGGAGCTGAAGGTGCCCGTAGGCTTCTGCTCTCCGAAAGATGAGCTGCCAAATCCAAAGGTCTTTGCTCCACTGTTTCCAAATAAGCTCGAAGAATCTGGGGAGATGAAGAACACTTGTCAACAGCCAATACTCATAACAGTCAATATTCTACACTGCACTTCATTAACTGAGGCAGCAGAAAGGAAAATGCCTTTTCCTTCCCCAGCCCCCAGGCGCACAATGAACATCACGCTGAAAACAATGCAGAGAGAAGCCAAGTTTTCCCCAATTTGTAGCTTTGTAGTTCCACCAAGATCCATTCCGGATCTGATGGACCACTAACAAGCCTTTACTGCTGCAATCTAGTAAATCACCACGATGGATGATTTGTTTAGATGCATCCTGTGCCCCAGTCAGTAAAACACAATCCCTCAGTGAGAAATCCCAGCAGCTACAATCAGTCTCTCCAGACAACACAAATATCAGCAAACCACAAATTAAAGATTCTCGGCTGTTCTGGCAATGGCTAGTATTTCTACACATTACTATCTGACAGGACCTTAAAGGAGGAGAAATAACTCACGTTTTCATCTTTCACAAGGCTACACTGAGGTTTTGCATCTACAGTCAGGACACAGAACAACCAAAGCCTTTCTCTGGTGAATCACCTGTTTTATTTCATCACAAAACCCAGCACTGCAATGAATTATTAAATTGGCAAGGTTAGAAAACTGACCTCAACCATTAATCCCAACGGATCATTAAAGATGTAATAAAATAAATGGATTTACTCTCTCAAGACTTGAAGTGCTACTTTTAGCCACTTGCAGCTAAATCTGCAGCTACCTGCTTAACCACAGGTCATAGCAAAGTTTGATAAAATTATCTTGTATGTGCTGCACAAAGACATTTGCTTTTAGGACGAGGTTGACAAAACTTCGATCCCTCACATATTTGTTAACTTGGTTTCTCTTGATTCTTTAACAATTTTTACAGTCTTAGGGCAGATGAGAAATAATCAAAGCTTTCTAACTTCCAACAAAGTTGGAAGCAGAAATGCAGTAATATCGATTTAGAGTGTTTGATTGTAAAGAAGGATTTGTCCAAGAATTCCCTACAGAATATGGGTACTCTTCACACTTCCTGCATCTGCTTGTTTGTTTCAATGGCTTCCCTACTTGTTTTCCATAAACTTAAAAGAAAAATTCTGGATTACACATCACACACAGTCTCAGTTACCCCCTCAAAGCCTTTTTCAAATTAACACAGAATTTACTCAAAGAGAGCCAGCAGCAGAAAAGCAGATGGGATCACAAAAGCAGATGGAAATCACAACACATTTTGTATTCTTGTTTTGCTCACTTACTCTGGGAAGCTGCAGATCCAAATCCTCCACTGGAGGAACCGAAGGGATTCTTATTGGCTGCATCCTGACTTGGCTTTCCTCCCAAACCACTGAAGAAGCCTCCACCTCTTCCACCACTTCCAGCTCCAAACAAGCCTCCACTGGAAGAAGATGGCTGCTAGAAAACAACAAGGACAAAAAAAGGATTTAAGTGAAGTCAAAGCAGCACATGTTCCCAAGGCTGCTCTTCCTCTCTGGCTCTGGCCAGTTGTGGATTTGTGAAGGGGCTGACAAACGAGCAACCAATCACCTTCCAACACAGAATGCCATGAAATTTTATTTAAGTTTGCCTCAAACTTCATCCATGGCATAGAATAACACCCTTGAGACTTGCCCTACATTGTTCACTTTCCCCTTAGCATGGAATAAAGGCAGGTGACTTACTACATCTCTGTCTTATCTTGCCTGTGATAAAATGGTTGTGCCTTCAAACCCCTCAGAAAACAATCATTCAGGTGCTGCTTTGGTGAACATATCAAATTGTATTTTTTTTTTAAATATATCAGAAACAGAGAGCCCTGATCAAGTGTCCTACACCTGACAGGCCCGTGTTTCTACAGAAAGCCATAAATACTTGCCTGGCCAAAGACAGTGCCTCCAGAATTAGCTGCTTGCCCAAACACAGAACCTGTGTTACTAGAACCAAAACCTAAGAAAAGAAAGAAAAACAAACCACCAGAACTATTAGTAGGGTATAAGACATTCAGGGAGGTGACAGTAGTCCAGCACAGGGGAAAGACAGCTCTTCCATACCAAAACCCAGGGATACAAACGATGCTACCAAACGTATCTAGGCTGCACAAATACAAAGCATGTGGCAACACACAAATAATAAAATACATTGAGAGTTTATTTGAAAGGTATTCTCCTTGTCTTACTGTCCAACTTAAAAGCAAACAGACAACAAAAGGCCTTTTCACTTGTGGGATTGTTGCTACCACCAAGAGAGTTGGATTTCTGTTAACATGGCTACAGCAGCACTGCAAGTTGAGCACAGGCTCTGTAGCTTTATGATTGCCCTTGTGTAAGGAGGATCTGAGCTTTGTTACCTGATGACTCCTGTTAAAGATAATGAAATGTTTTGATTAAAAAAAGAACTCCCCTTTCCATTTCCCAGTTCACTTAAATGCGCCTTTTGTAATAAAACTTGCATTTCTATAATTAGGAACACCTTTCTCAAGCAGAGTTCACTTCCCCCAATTTAACTATTCTCTGTTACTGTAGTTAAAATGAACAAGGAGTTGCCTCCAGTGCCATAATTTTTAATTAAATGAGCCTAATTAGTTTTTCTTCCTTGCAAACACATGCTCTCTATTATTACTGTGTACTTTTCACTTTTCCCTGGGAGCTCTCTGAAGATTGTACAGACAAACCTCTGTAAAAAAAAAAAACCAATAAATTGAGCACTGTGGAGAACAAAAGGACACTGACAAGGGAGGTTTGGTCTGTGTAGGTATTTGATTTAACTGTGTGGACAGGTAGCTGATGGTCGTGCTACTGTAACATTTAGTTTTGAGATGTTTCCAAATGCAAAAGCGGATTTAACAGATTATTCCTCACCAGCTCATCACTTTGAGGGCTTAAGATTTTTTTTTTGCCACTCCAGATGACAACATGGTATCATACCTGTTTGGACATGCACTGTTGCATGTCCTCAGTGCAGCCCACTGAAGGAAGGGCTGGATCTGTATTCACTGCCTTGGTTATGGCCTCAGAGCTGCCTCGCCTCTTCCACAGAACAATTCACAACACTTACATATCTCGTGCAACAGGCAGGACAAAACGTTATTCCAAATTAAATCAAGGTTAATTTGTAAGTATAAAATGAAGGCAGGATTGGATTGACAAGGCTGCACTCAAAGAGGGGCCTGCTGATGAACAGTGAAGCAGAGCAAAAGCTTCTTTGGTCTCCAACATTAGTCTCCCCCCTCACACACCCACTGTAGCTCCTGTTCTTACTAATTGAAAAAAAACCAACAAACTAAAACAGAACAAAGAGAGAAAAAACACACCAAAAAAAATGAAAACCATCAGGTACCACAGGGGAAAGAAAGCCCCAAGTCACATCTCCCAGTTTGCTCTCACCTGAAGCCTGGCAGAAGCTGAACCCAGCAGATGACGTGGTGGTGGTGACAGCGGCGGTGCTTCCGAAGACAGATCCCCCTTGCCCAAAGCCCGTGCTCTGCCCAAACACAGGGGGGGTGCTTTGCCCAAAGAGCCCCCCTCCAGTGCTGGCAGATGGCTGTCCAAAGAAGGAGCTGGAGCTGTTGGTGCTAGCTGGTGCTCCAAAAACATTCCCGCTGCTCGAGGCTGCCGTGGAAGCCGCTGGCTGGCCAAAGGCCGGCACTGTCCCAAACCCAGACTGGCTAAAGGTAAAGCCACCCGAGGAACTGCTTGCAGGCTGCCCAAAGATGGGTGCTTGCCCAAAGGCTGGCTGACCAAAGCCCCCCGTCGTGGTGGTGCCAAAAGCAGAAGTACCGAAGCCCGGGCTGGCAGCCGGAGTGGTGGCGGTGGCAGTGGACAGTGTGCTGGTGCTGAGCTGCCCAAACGGAGAGGACGCCGTGGTACCTGCTGGGAGCTGCCCAAAAACCGGTGGTGTGGAAGGAGTGGCACCTGTATCACCAGCAGCAGGCTGGCTAAATGCTGAGCCAGAAGGGCTGGAACTTGGAGGCTGAGAGAACACCGAGGAGCCCGCAGAAGTGGGGGCGAACACGGCGGCACCCACAGCCGGACTCTGCACAGCTGCACTAACATCAGAGGGAGCAGCCAGCACACCGGTGGCTTCTGCAGGAGCGGCAATGTTGGCTGTGGAGGTGGGTGCTGAGACACTCTGATCTGGTGGGGCGGCTGCAGGGATGGCAGGAGGCACCGGTGCCTTCAGATCACTCGTGAAGGCAGGAGCAGCCACGGCCTCAGGGGGAGGCGGTGCCGCCGCGGTGCCAGAGCCCTCTAGGACGGCTTCCCCGGCCATGGTTTGGGGTAAGCTGGGTTCTTTCACCGGCTCTGAGAGCTGTGGCTGTGAGGACTGTGCCACTGGAGGTGAAGACACAGCTGCTACAGCTTCATTTTCAGATGGTTTTTCTGACACAGATGGTAATTTGGCATCCCCCGCAGACTTACTAGAAGTTGCAGCAGGGACAGCAGTTTGTGATGAACTTGAGAAACTTCCAAACGAGAGGGACGTTGAAGCAGAGAGGGTAGAAGGGGTAGAGGTGGATGTGGTCGTGCTGTTTGTTTGCTGAATACCAAATGAAAAGGTGGGTTTGCTGCCACTGGAGCCTCCAAGATTAAACACCCCAGAGGACCCTGTGTTGGTTAACTGGATGTTGCCAAAGAGACTGCCGGTGGCACTAGTGCTGATGGACACGGATGCCGTGCCAGCTGACGTGACTGACGTGGAAGCAGCTTCTCCAGCTTTTCCTAATGTCAGGGGAGCAGCAAAATTAAACCCAGAAGATATTGTAGATACTTTAGTTGACTGTGTTCCTGCAACACTGGTAGGTGGTGCTTTAGTGGTGGCCTTGGCATTATCATCTACTTGACCAACCCGTAGTCCTGAGAAGCTCCCAAGAGTTTCCCCAGCCAGATTACTCTGAAACAAGTGATCTCCTGGTTTAGATGGAGCAACATCCAACTTGCCAGAGGCTGTGGGGGGAGCAGAAGATGTTGTTGCAGCAGGTTTGTTTGACTGGGTGCCATCTGCTGAGGAGCTACTTCCTACTACGCCTCCTGGAGCACTTGCTGCCTTTTGGGACCCAAAAGCAAAGGAGCCCTCGGGAACTGGGGCAAGTTTGGAACTCCCAGCAAACAAAAATGGCTGGGTAGAATCTTTAGCAGGGGCTGCTGGAGAGAGAGAAGAAGAGGTTACAAATTGAGTTAGGGTATGCAAAGCTTGTTTATCAGTCTTATAATACCGGTCCACTTTAGCCCTTCATAGATTGTCAGTGCTTTTGCCTCAAAACTATAAACCCTCTGACCACCAGGCAGCTGCCACTTTCATATGCAATCAGGAGACAACAGTGACATCTGAAGCCTTTATAGCCAGGGTGGCAGTGAAGAAGTTACTGTCATGTCATAGCCTTCACTTAACCATCCCTGTCTTTGAGTACAGACAATTCCTGCCTTTGGCTCCTATTTCTTTTTCAACTGTTTGATAAAAACTTAGACCTGGTTACTACAGACCATTTGTTATTGACATCACTTTCACCCCTTCCTCCTTGGTTCAGGTAAATTATTTCCTCACATTCACTACAGAACTCTAAACAAATGGCTCAGAACAGAGTTTAGGTCATAAAAATACTTTCTGAACACTTGAAGAGTCTTCTACAGATTCAACTCTTTACAAATTCAGCTATTTATAGACCACCAACCAGTTTCTACACAGCCTGCTTTCAGCTTTGAAAAACTAGAGAAAAGCTTTCAAATATAATTTCCAAAGCAGCTCCACTTGCAACATACACTGCTGTCCAACAGTGTGAAACTCCTGAAGTTTCAAGGGAGACTGGGCTAGTTTTATTTAATGTACTGTCATTTCGTTTCTGAGCACCAAACACACAATTTCTGACTTGAAAACACTGCATTGGTGCTTAGACCTTGGGCCAATTTGGACAAAGTATAGGAAATCTGCATGGAGATCAAATAACAAAGAGCAAAAGCTTCTTAGCAGAGCTGTTATTATCCTTCCGCTTTCCCCTGTAAGTATACTAAGTATATTTAAGTAACTGACACTCAATAACGTATTGCTTTTTTCCTCCTGAGGCACTGAAATTCCTTCTGTTGTTGTTCCATCACCAGCTAATAGAGATAAAGGTGCTCCTACCATTTCACAGAGCAGTGTGAAGCATCTGCCCTCACACAACGCTGTGGTTTGCAAGTCTGTCTCCTGCACCTCCCACTCCTCCTTTATCTGTGTCATTTACCTTTTATGTTAACCAAACCTTCAAATTTTAAGCCCAGTTCATTCTCTCTGCTTAACATCAACAGAGTATCAGTATCATTACTGTGACTGTGATGGTCTAAGGTTAGAAACAAGCCAAGATTCATAAGAAAAGGTGATATCTCTTATCAGAGCAACCAGTAACACCGGGAGCGAGTTTTTGACGCTACGACCTCTTTTGCAAGATTGGAATTAAGAGGCAGAAAACTTCAAGAATATTATAAAGCAGATGTATTTGTCCCCTTTGTCCAGGTTGGGCAAATATGGTCTACCTGTGAAGTAGAAAGGTAGCCTATGTATTGTCACTTCAATTTTAGAAGGAACACAAAGCCATTCCCAGCATTTCCCTCCGATTACTAAATGCTCATTTCGCTGGATGACAGTTTTCTCTGTCAGTCCACCTCAGCAGCTTTAAACCTACAGATTAGAGACAGCAGAGGAAATGACTACAGATGTCACCCTTTTCATAAACTGGTACCTCCTAAAAGCTCTTGACAACAAATATTTTGCTTCCTCTTAACTGAAAGCCAGGTGGCCCAGAGTGCTGCATGCCAAAGGCAGAGCCCTGTATGTAGCCCCTGCATCCAATCTGATTGCAACTTTAGTACTACAACTGCAGTGTAGAACAAGAACCACATGAATTAAGAAGAGTAAATACTCTCTTAGCAAGGAAGAGATGCTGTTGGCACATTCTCCCAAACTAACCTTGCGAGGAAGCGAGGCTGAGCGGCGTCGGTGACGAAGCAGCTGATGTGACACCACTAAAATTAAACACGGGCCTAGGAGGAAAGAGGAGGAAGGCAAGGAATGACACTCAGCTCAAAGTGTTGAAACTTCCAACCATACGATTAAGACAACTCTGAGACTCAGACTTCCAGTACAGACTTGCACAAAGCCAGGCACGCAGCAACAGTTTCTCCAACAACTAAACTGGAAGAGGGAAGCATGCACAGGGACTGTGCTCCATTTGTTTCCTCTCTGACAAGCCTTCTAGAGGGTTAAAGAGAGTCAGAAGTCAAAGTTCTTTTGACCACCCTTCACCCTCCCATGTTCCTTCCTTTCTGCTGTATATTTTTTCCCCATGCAGCTCGGCCACTGAACACCCCGAAACTGATAGCTTTGGGGAGACTAGCAAGAGCAAAAACCACAGTGGCAACTAGAGTTTAAAAGAGCTAAAAAGGGAAGAGTCAGTGCATGTACAAAAGGGAATAACATCCATCAAAAAGGAGATCACTCACAGCGAGACAGAAATGAAGAGTTACTGTAACTATTTCACATTGAAAACATTCTGTCTTGCAAAAATACTGTGATCTTTCATAATGAGCACTGGGGTCTTACAGAGATCTTCATTCCCTGAGGCTCTTAAAGCTTTCTCTGATTCTCAAAGACCAGCTGCTGATATAGAAGTCAGGCTCTGGAACTAAGACATCACTGACAACAGCACTGTACTTAGCATATGGTTTGCACACTCAGGCACCACACATGGGACAAAGGCAGGGTTGTTTGCTTTTTGAATCTGAATTTCCATCACTCAAAAGGACCCTTTCAGCCCTCTGAAGAGCACAGCAAGGCATTTGGGTAACATCCACTGGACAAACGTGCAGAAAAATGAGTAAGACTGAAAGAAACCAGCCATTTGAAGGTACCTGTGTTCTGAAATATTTAATGTTGCCCACTTCATAAAGTGAAATTCACTGGAGTGTTAGACTGGTAAATATGCAGAATTTCAAACAATCCTGTCTAAGGAGCCGTCCCTCTCCCCTAAACATAGATTATGTTTAGATATGATCAAAGAAGTATTTGTGTCATCCCTGAAAAAAACCACTCCAAAAGAGAGATCTCAGAGTAACTGTATGTTCATAACATGTGCCTTGCTTTGTGTTATTGTTATGTAACAGCCATCACCAGATGGCATGGGGCCTCTCTAGTCACCTTCAGGAATTGACTTTTTTCCCAAGCCAAAACATGAAATTTGTTCTGCTGTTCTAAAATAAATAATTCATTCAGCAAGCCTGACCATCAGGACAGATTTCAAGTCCTAACTGGGAACTTGCTCAATACTCCACTATAGAAAAACCCCAAAGCAAGTCACTTTACAGTCATCCTTTACTTTTGATTAGTTACACACTGAAAAATCTCAAAGCAATGCAATTCTGTGCCCAAGTCTCGGGGACCTTCACACCTCACTCAGGTTTCCACAAACAAGATCTTCCAAGAACTCCAGTACAACTCCTGTCCTCCCAGCCTAACATTTGCAGGTGCCATTTTACAGTATCACACAGCTTGCAGGCAACACCTGCTGTAACAGCCCATGCTCATATTTCATGTCAACCACAAAGAAATCTTAAGGTTCATACAGACCCCGCTGAGGAGAACGAGAACGCTTTGTTAAGCTGTGAAGTTGTTGCTTGTACTGATGTCACAGTAGAAGAAACAGCTGTAACTGTTTTTACTGTCCCTTGTCCTGTAAGTGACAAGAACAACAAATAAATATACTGATAAAATATATTTACAAACAAACAAAAGCACCTTCTCATCCAACTATCAGAAAGGGAATTAATAGCTTGCACACGCAGTCTGCGATTTAATCAACTTCAAATAAAAAGGAAATGCTGTCCAATTCAGGAGTTGACATTCTCAATAAACCAAAATTTAAGAAGCATTTGCCAAGTCAAATATGATTCCCAGCTATTTTTACTGCTTTTTACGCCTGGCTAAGAGGCAACCTACATCCACGGATTAAAGGCAAAAGACCAACAGAGATGGATTTCAGACATTTATGCAAGAGGCTTATAAAACCATGTCCAATGCAAGGCATTATTATCTAATACACATTAAAAATCAATTCCTTCCTTCCCTGTCTCCTCTTCCCCCGTTTGCATGAATGATTTAAACTGAGCATTCTTTTTCCAAGAAACTTCCAAACTCTGTGCAGCCGATCACAGCATCTGAGCTGGATCTGAAGTTGGTCTTCGAGCTCAGTGCTCAACACACCCAGCACCAAATTAGTTCACTTCAAGCTTGTTCAGGTACTCCTACAATGCTCTGTATTTAAAATGTTTAAAACCAGCATGATTTTCATGTTTTAAAAACAAAACAGTTGCTTTTGATTTGCTGTCAGACCGCAGCAGCCTTTGGAAGACGTGCTTTTGCATTTACTGATAAGGATTACATGTCCTGAGCCCACTCTGAGCAAGGAATTGTATCACTGAATTAATTCTAGGTGCAGGAACAGAGACAAAACACAGGGTAGGATAGAAAACTACTCTCCTGTGCTCCTGTAACTTGGTTTCTCAAATTCTCTCCCTCAGGATTGGCACAGCAACCTCTCAGGGGAGGCAAATCTTTTTTTCCTGTCTTCATTCACCCTGACAGGTGGCAAGAAACATCCAGGCCTTATTTCCACCCCCTCCTCATGACAACTTACCTGAGATCTTGTTGGCAGATGATGTTGGACCAGCTGTGGATGCCACAGTGCAGGGTGTACACACAGAGGAAGGTGGAGTCTGTCCCTTAATGGAGCTTGTTAGAGGTGCCTAAAAACACAAGACCCCTTCAGGTTAGTGCAGGCTGTCCACTAACAAACGTCCTTCAACACTGGCTTAGCACTACGGGTGTCATGCAATGACTTCAGAATAAAATAGAGGAAGGTGGTCGAAGCACTTAAAAGTGCCCTTCAATCTTGGGCCTGTTATGTGTTGACACTTAAATACAGGGTCAATCCTGAATGTTTTCACCAGGTCAGTAAGCCTCCATGGGCAGCAGCTCAATGACTGCAGGGGACGAAAACTGCTGTGTTGGTTTTTTTTTGTTGTATAGATATAAAACCCAGCAGCCTGTCAACCAGTAAGAAATGTTTTCAGTAGGATAAGTAAACTATTCTGTCTCCTGATTGCCTATCACTTTTTTTTTTAGTTTTATCTACCTAGCACAGTTTCCTTTGCTGGTTTTTTTTTTTTTTTTTGCTGCAGCCCCTACTGCAGCAAGGTTGTGGCCATTAGAAAGCTACAACTCTTCCAAAGTGAGAAAAGGCAAGACATAACAAAGATATGTCTCTGGCATCACACTGGTGAGGTCACAGATAGATAAATGGTTTGTCAAGAATGCAGGGCAAGCTGCTGTGAAAAGGGATTTTTAGATGATCTGTTCATCAACAACAACTAAACCCCCAAACTGTGCTGAGCATGCATAGGTACAGCATTCCCCAGGGAAAGGGTTCTACATCAGGTACCTGTTTAGCTTGATTTGTAGCAACAGTAGCCAAAACTTGATGAACTGCCTGGGCTGCAGAGTGAGGTACAGATGATCTTAAAAAGAAAAATATAAACAATTATATGAATAACTAGTCTGAAAGAGGATTTCCTCTCCTCTCAGAAGGCACAGCTTCCAGAAGCCTCGAACAACCGCCGCTATTAAAGATTCCACACACAACTGCAAACGAACAAATCTGATTAGAGAATAAACCTCTTAAATGAATCAGCCACATTTAACAAAGGAAGTCTGCAAGTGTGTTTAAACCTCTAGACTTAAATGATCAAGTCTTCTTCACATACTCCTGTCTCTGAAGGGAGTCAGGTCTTTCTATTTTACAGGGAGTTGATGAAAAATCAGCAGGTAAGGAGATTACAATTTTATGCCTTGTGGATAACAAATCTAAGCAGCTTCCTTTATAGTGTGGAGCCCAGACAAATAAATGCAATGCTCAGAAATGCTGAGCAAGGAGACATTGGAAGGGGGTGGAGAGAGCATTTCCTGTCTTTGATGTGTAGTACAAACATTATCGAAGTCATGGCAAGAACTGTGATAAAATTAACCTGCATTCTACACCACAGGTTTGGGAATTTGACCATGAAATAAACTGTACATGAGAACCCATAGACAATTGCTGCAGAAAGGCAGCTTCTTATGGGGTGAAGCATCCAACCCCTGCACTGTGAGCCATTAATACACCAAATCACCGTAACTTGGGAACAGCCATCCAGTTTTAACACCTCCTCAAAGTCTGTGGCTCACCAGGCTCAGAAGCCTCAATAGCCAATATCAGAAGATTTCAGAAGCTTAAATTCAACACTGGTTGCATTTTTTTAGTGGCAAAAGGCAGCTTTCTTACCCTACCAGGTTCTCTTCATCTTGACTCAGGTCAGATGTTTCCTAAGGCAATAACCAGTCTCTGTACTATAAAAAGGGCTGAGCCTGCAAATCCCAGAAGTGAATTTGGGCATCCAAAGTTGTCTATCTCATAAAACATGTAAATTCCCAAACTGCAGTTACTGCCCAGCCAACTGACAGGAATTTTCTACCATATTCCAAAGGAAGTGGACACCTGCATGAAACATTTTGCAAGGCCATTTGGTCTTGGATATGGTTTTTGTGCCCTGAACAGCTTTGCATTACTAGGAAGCCCTTTCTCCCCTCCAGCAATGCATGCTGCCTCTCCGCATTGCACAGCCTGGATCTGCCCTCTGCCCAAAGCAAAACTAAAGCAAACAAGGAAAACTTCAAGATTAACGCTGGAAGGAGTCGGTGTTGGGATGGTGCAGCTGTAAATTCAAGTTTAAACTGAACAAAGAAGAGAACAACAGAAGGTCTGTGGAATTCATGAAAGGGTGGGACCTTTCCCCCAGAAAAGTCTCAAGATAATTTGACCCACAGGTTCCCTGACAAGGCTATGAAAGTGCTGGGTTCGACTTCAGTTGTGGAAACCGGATTTTTTTTTTTCCACTGGAAACTATCTGCCAGTAACTGGACTGGGACCACCAACACACCCACTCACAGGCCACTGAACAACCGATAACAACTGAAAAATCGTTCCTGCTTAACAACCCGAAGAGTGTGCTGTGGCAGCAAAAGGGAGCCAGGATGTCTGAAGTAGCAAAAACTGATGAATTAACTTTGCTGGGTGAATGCTCTTCATTTTAGTGCTGAATCTGACTGGCAAGCACGGTTCATTTGGGTAGAATTTTTAGAAAGTACATTTTTATGAGGTCAGCTATAAAATAAGACTATAGAGAGCCTTCAAGATATCAAGCTAGCTGGAGATCTATAAATTAGAGAGATCAATCAATACTGCCAGTCTAAAACTACTTGAAAGTAAGACAGGTCTTTAACTACAGCTCAAGTGAAAACCAATCTCATTTATGTATTGCTTGCTCACGTCCTTCTCTATGCACAGCCAGTACTTTCTACTTTTTTCATCACTGTTCTGATGAAAAAGTGAGTGGAAAAGTCTTCCTGGTCACAATACTGCTAAAATGCTCCCAGACTGTTTCACAATTAAAATGCAGAAGAAACCATGAAGCAAATGCCAAGGTCAGCAGCTGAGCACCACCACTGCAAGACTGTTCTCTGTTTGAAAAGCTGCATCAAAGGAACTTCACCTTTTTTCTTTGACAGTGAAGAGTCTACACGAGTGTATGAAAACCAGAAACGATGCAACAACAGCAATTGTTCCAAGAGCTGCACGTACAGCTCATACGTGTATGGATAAAGCATTTGCAACTCCATGTGAACTTATAATCAGAGATGTGGTGAGTTTATCCCACTTTATGCAGTAAGCCCAACTCTGCTCATACTCTTCAGCAGTGCCCTTGCCTTCCCAGCCCAGAATATGGTGGCCCTGCACTACCCTGGTCTTAAGCAGCAGCAGCAGCTTCAAGTAAAGACAGTTTCAAGGTTACTGCAATGACAGGGAAAAGGACTAGTTCTGTGGCTGGTGACAGAGCCTGGTGATAAGACAGAAATCTTTGGAATGAGCTGAGCTGGCCGTTGTCTGCACGAGGCAGAGCAGGGAGGCCAAGTGTTACAGCTAACTCACAAGAAATCGTAACAACAACTTCAAGGTTAAATAACAGGAGTCAACATTCATAATTTACTCATCAAGAAGACAGCCCTGCAGCTCTGTAGTTCTCCAAAGTGATCGGCCCCTACTGACACACAACCCTTCAGTCAAAATTCTGATGTCAAAAAATTTGGGACAAGTTTCCAGAAAAGCCAGAGCACATTTCTGCCTCCCTCAGGGGGTGAATCTGGGAACAGACAGAAGAGGCATGACTCCAGAGGTTTTCTCTGTAACGGATGACAAAGTAGAAGAAAAACATCTGGACAGCCTGAAGTCAGACCACACTCAACGACAGAGGTCTGCACTTCCCTCACTCAAAGAGGCAGAACAGAGGTAGTGACTGGAGAGATACCAGGTCCAAAGTACATATTAACAGTAAAACAACTGGATACCAGAAGGAGAGGATGCACTAAAATGCATTTCACAGACTAATGGAGAAGGAGGTTACTACTGGACTCATCATTTGTTCAGGACAAACCATTAGCAAATCCTTGAATGACCCAGAAAGAAGATCTTTCTTTCTTTCTTTCTTTCTTTCTTTCATTCCACAAACCCAATACTCTTCTCTAAATCCCCTTCAGGTTTTCCACAGCCAGACTAAGTAAAACACTGCTACTGCTCCCCACTGGCAGATATGCTGTAGTGCAAGTGTTACCAGAGGCCACAGGAAAGAAGGGGGGCACTCACTCACCCTATTACTGCAGAGACAGCTGGAGTCAGTGCACCAGACTTGAGTTCTCGCACATTCACCACCTGAGGAACGTTTTTCAGAGTCGATTCAGTCAAGGAGGTGCTTACAGCTTTAAGGAACAATAAAAGAGAGGAGGGAAAAAAAAAGATGTAAAGACAATCTCCATATTAAGCATTTCATTCAAGATGGTACCTGAGTAACTCCAAAAAAAACCCCATCTAAGTTTCTAGAACATATGTAGCATATCTGGCCCAAAACATTTGGTACCTCAGCCCTCAACAAAGACACCAGAGAAGCAGACAAAGAGCTATATAGTTGGTACAGTTTTCGTTGCTTGTTGCTCAATTATTCTTATGAACTTTCCCTCACATACATTGTAACATCTTCAATTAAGAGCAGTGACCTGTGTAGTTACTCCCCAGCCTCGGTCAGAATTCATGTCATTAGTTAAACTTTCTGCACTTAGGCACTCCTTGGGCAAGGAGAATAAACTAATCTAATTTCTCTACCAGTAACTGAGTTGTGTTTCTTTTCTGTACTGGCACTGCAGTGCTGGAGAAGCACCAAGAAATGTCTAAAGCCAAACAGGAAAAGCTTAGACTGGGGAACCTTTCTCCTGTCAACTCAAAACCTTACAATCAAATCCAAGGCTTAACTCAACAGTTCACCCTAAAATTTAAGTTTCAATATTAATTTGTTTTGCAGTTCATATCTTTAATTGCACAGCTAATAATGAATAGTTATTAATACAGGCCAGTGACATCCTTTCTCTGCTCTGCAAGAGTTTCCTGCACAGAGATCAATGGTTGTGCCAGGACCTCATCAACATTTCTGCCACTGCACAGATGAGAAAGGCAGAAGAAATCTGAGGTGGGAGTTCCTCAGGCATTTTGTACTAGCAGCTTCCAGGAAGAAGGAAGACAAAGAAGCACTGGAAAAGCTCTGAGATGCAGCAACTACAGATCTGCGTCACATTTTGTCTGATGATCTCCTCTGAGAGAAATAAATTCCTGTGAAAGCCACATTCAGCTGCTCAGAGGTCACTTGGGCAATTAGCCATCCTTTTACCTGGGGACTGGTTAGCAGCCATCTGCCTCTGCAGAGCTGCAGCAGCTGCTGCCTGTGGTGCTGGAACAGTGACAGTGGGAGCAGGGGCCCCGTGTTTCACAGTCTTTGTTGCAAGCATTGTGCTGTCTGCCCCTTGTGGTATGATTCTGTTTGAAGATGTAGGCACTGAAAAACAAAATGAACAAAAAACATTACAGTCCACTGTATCTCTCCACAAACCAGGGAAGTCTTTGGAAGCCTTTGCTGAAGTGCAGTTCCTCTAAGTGCACAGTTTCCTTCTGACAGGACTGATGTGCAGACCTTTCAAAACAATCAACACAATCTGTCCCTGGCAGTTTTGGTGTATCCCAAGGAATTTAGCACGTAAGTGTCAATATATATGCCATTTTAGTGCATTAGAGGACTTTAAGTTTGCTGTTAGAGACACTTGTGCTGACACTTTATTTTTCTCTCTGACTTCAAGATTAAAAAACCTCCCTCACACAAGGAAAACTGAGTGTATGCAAATACAGTTCTTAGTGAGCTTGCTGGGCTCAGAACTCCTAACCTTGGCAACATCAATCAAATGCAGCAGTACTTCAGTTTCCTAGTCTTTAGGGCAGTACTTTAGGTCACTACAGTCTGAAAGAACCAGGCTATCATGAAAACACAGTCGATGAGACAAGGTCTTTTAGTACTTTCAGCTCAAGTTCATGAGTTAACAATGCTACTCTGCTATTGCTCCTAGGAACTTGGCAGCATAAATCTGCTTCCTGCAACCTCACTTCTCCAGGGCCTGAAGCACTGGCAATGGATACAGTGGTTAAAGATACCCACAAGAACATACTCAGAATTGAAGAGGCACTGCAAACACAACTCATGCAAAGTACCAAGGGAGAGGTGCTGCTTCCCAAAGGACGGAGACTGAGCCATCAAACCAGGCTGGATAGAAGGAGTTCGGACCACAGGAGCATGACGAGGGACCTGGACTGGAGCAGCCTCTTCTTCCTGGTCCACTGCTTGGGAATCATCATTCTCCAGCGACTGGGAAACTGAGGATGTTGAGCTGACTTCATCCAAATCTTCATAATATCTTGTGGACAAGAAGGCAGACCGGGACAAACTTGCTGCAATATCAGAAACAAAATCATGTGTGCATTAAGTTGAGGGAATCATCCAGCCCAACAGCCACAACAGGTGCACCCTGCTTTAGGATGCTCTTCTATTGGCTTGTTTTAATCCTGCATTGGTAAGATTTGACTTCTTAATTGCCAGGAAAGGCAGCCTTCAACCAGACAGTAACTGCAGGAAATTCTTATTCAGAGCAGATGGGGAACAGGAAAGGAGAAGTAGGGGTTGAGAAGCCAAAATGTAACTTCAGGACTGAGTCTCACAGCAGGCAGTCAAGCCTCTCAGAAACCACTTCAGACTTCTACAGTAACTAAAGGTTTACCTGGAGCTGTAGACCTGATTGGCGGAGTCTTCCTCTTGGCTAGGAAATTCCTCAACTGTGCCTGCTTCAACAGGGACAACTTAGCTGGAAAATGGAAGACAGTTATTAGTCTGTAATCGAACTGCAAATCAAAAAAAAAATTCACACATTTATGGTGTGAATGCCAGGAAGAAAGAATAAATTACCAGGTGCTTTGGGCAGAGGTTTGGCTTGTGATTTCAAGGTAGTTTTCATCAAAGCATTGCGCAGGCTTTCAAGGTCACTGTCAAAACTGGGACAAAACAGAGCAGTGAAGAAACAGCATCAGCAGAAAGAAGGCAACCAAAGCAGGAGCAGAAGTGGGCCAAAAGAGCCACTAGAAGCAGGGGCGTATCTGGAAGAACAACCCGCTCCTGTAGATACCGTGTGATTTAAACAACTGTTTTGGAAACTTCAAGAGCCATTCATTCACTTCTTCCCCCGAAGTCAGACAGACAACCAGCAGTATCTCATCCTGGAAGCTCTATTATACCATTTACTATGTCACAGAACATAACTAGTGAGCTTCGGTATCACCCAGGCATAGTTCGTGTCATTTCTAGAACATCCCATCCTCCCATACCATGCTCACATCATTCTTTGGAGGAGGCACCTTTGCACACTGCTAGGGGCAAGAGAGGAGGAGTGTCAACACCACTGAGGGACTGATGTTTCACATACCTCTGAGCACTGCTAAGGGATGTATCGCTGGGCACACTCCACTGGGACGTCTGATTATACAGGCGGAGCTGCTGCAGGCTGTTCACCAGGTGATTCAGTCTCTTCCTCTGCTGGTTGATTATCTCCCGGTTATTAGCCAGGGTGTTAAACAAAGTCTCTCGCTCAGGAACGATCAGACGCCTGAAGGGATCAGATCAAGAGATAAGGACATTGTGTATATCTGGCCACAGGCAGGCAAGCAAACACCAAGTGGTTTAGTGGTTCTGGCTACTTAAAACTCAGTGAGATTTAGTGGTTCTGGCTACTTAAACTCAGTAAGGTCAAACATGGTTTGGTTTGAACAACAAAGAAGTTCGGTTCATCTCCAATGCATACTCCTCCTTTAGATATGCTGCCAGTTTATTAATTTAGCTCATTTACTTCATGATGATCTGTTAGTAAGGTTTCATTAGCTACCACAGTTTTTTTCTATAACCACTATTTTCACTGTACAGAGACACAGCAAGCTTGTAGCATGTATGAAGCCAGAGAGTCTAAACCTGTAGCTCCCAGTAGGTGCCTTAGCCAAGCTTTATTTACCCAGACCCCTTGAAAAAGATCAAACTGTCTGTTGATCAGAGAGTAATTCCCAATTCACTGATGTGTTTTTTATAGTAGTCCTGTACTCCAATTTCAATTACTTACTTCTGCTTTCTCTTCTGTTCCAGATGCCGATCCCACTCCAAATCCAGAACGTCATTCACATCCTGAACAGCAAACTTCACGTACTGGTGCAAGCGCCGAATTTCCTGCCATGCAAGATAAAGTCAGTTTTAAATTCAATTCAGAAATCTCAGTTTCAGAAGCTGAAGACTCTTTGGGCTCATTCAGTCCAAGCCATGCAGCACTTCTCCATATTTCTGCCTGGAAAGTTTTACCAGCACAACTGAACCAAACACAGAGGAAATTTACATATCAGTCAATGGGGTACACACAGGGTTTGGCTTGGGCATTTTACCCCAGTTCTTGTTTCTCTCTCTAGAAATAACACTATCCATAATATTTGCAAAACATTGCCAGATCTTTAAAGAAAGGGTTTTACAAACACCAGGCATTGTACAAAACAATCCTTTTTTTCAAATGTCATTTCCAGAACATGAGTCATTTGCTCCCATTTTATAACGCTGAAACTTCTAACAATTACAAGTGATCAAAGCTTTGCAGGCAACTCGCAAGGCTCTGGGAGACCAGCGTTCACAGACTATGATTCATGAAAGCATTCACAAATGCTCACAACTCCCACATTAAGGCAAGGAATTAATTTGATTTTTATAGGTAGGAAAGGAAAGGAAAAAAAATTAAAAAGCAAGCACGGAGAGTGAAGTGACTTATCCACGTCCACACAGTTGCACAACTGCCATGGCTAAGCCAGAGACCTCTGGCCTCAAGCCCTGCTCCTTAAACAAACCCAGCACTCAGCCTCATTACTGTCATCCCTCCAGCCTGGCATGGCATGGCCATGGCTTGAACTCTGACTCTGTAAATTGGAAATGGCAACTGCAGTTGGTTTCAGCTCATCCCAACAGAATTCTTACTTCAAATACAATGATGAAGCACTCAAGGAACATGGCTTGGGAAAAATTCCACTGCAAGTGTTTTCAAGATACAGCATGAAATTCTACTGTGACATCCCCAACCTGAAACCAAACCTAGTTCTGCTGTGGGCTTAGTGTTACACACTGCCAAGGCCAAGTTTTCTCTCTCCAGCAACTACACAGCAGCAACTCTCTGGATACCAAATCAATATGGCTGGACATCAGAAAATTTTCAGAGTCTTTAAAACTTCACTGGAAACTAAGACACAAAGCTGACTAAGGGAGCTTTTCTCACCCAGGAGAATGGGGATCATGCAGACTGAGCAAAATTTAATAGTCAGGGCGGAGCTTTCTCACAAACTTTCAGAAAGCTGACCTGACCTGAAAGTTCTCTCCTTACTTTCCAATTCACTTCCACTTCTCTCTCAGTGTGTTATCCTTTCCTCAAGATCCTCCCTCCAGAACAGGGAAACATGCATTTCAAGATTATCTCTGAAGTCACAAGCATAAGCTTGAACTGTTGCAGAGACACACTGGACATCAAAGCAAGGGTGCAATTAAGACTGTGAATCAACCTACAGAACCCAGGTGAAGATCAGACCTGAAAGAAATGACTTTGTGTCAGCTCAACTGCATGCCTACTCCTGATAACTCCTGCCACAAAGATGACATTCAATTATGCCTCCAGCCTGCCAGTCAAACTTCCTGAGGGGAACTTATCAGTGTATAAAAGACCAAGTATCATTTGTAGGGCACATTCACTCTATTTTGCTTAGGGTTAAATAGCCCTCATCACCAGAGCTGTAACAAAGAGTACTTCACCCCTATTTTCTTTCATGTCTTTGAAAGGCTCTTTATGTACTGCTGGTTATTTTCCTTTGTGCCCCAGCTTTTAGAATATCATTAAGCTTTATGCTCCACCATCCATGAAATTAACCACACAGTTCTGTAAGTCATAATAAATCATCAAATTGTTCCATAAGGCACTTGCTGAAGATAAAAATAATTCCAAGAACTCTTCTATAAAGTGAAGAAAAAAACCCCAACACTCTTTTATCTGAAATCCCTGAGCAAATATTACAGGCTGAGAAGGAACAGGATGTCAAGAGTCACATTCTAAGCTTAGAATAGACTTGGATCTCAGGTGAACTGCTTCCCTTCAGCAGGAGTTTTGAATCATCACTGCAAAAGGCAACAACAAAGAAGAGCTTTAGGAGAGGATTTTCAGTGTGTATTGAAACTCAGGTAAAAACAAAACTCACTGCACTTTTACTAGTCTCTGTTGAAACAGCAAATACCTAGGGCAGAACAACAATGATGGGCACTTGCACATGAAGACCTCAGTTACATTTTATTTAAAACTCTCTATTTTAGTACCTGAAGCTGCGCTTCACTCTTGGGATCCAAAGGTTTCTTGTAGAGCAAGTGTAAATACCCCGAACTGCGGTTCTGTTCGTTCTGTTCTTTAGCCTCTTCTACCCCTGCAAACCCCTCTAGCAGGGTTGTCTTCAGAATGCTAATATCTCCATGAAGTGACTGCAAATAGAACAGATGGGACAAGGTTCAAAGTACCATCTCTCACTGCCATCTCCAGCACAAGGGTTTTTGCAAGCACAAACGCAAACGTCACCCCCACATTAACACAGCAGAGTCAGATGTTCCATCTGCATCAGTTCAGCTCTGGCAGGTTAAGCAGGAACATCAGGTGAGGAACAGTCACTGCTGAGGAGCTAAAAGGTTTACAGTTTGAAGATACCCTGCTCACCTCTGTTGTCTCTTTAATTTCCAAGAGGAAGGTGTGAAGATCATCTGACTCGGTTCGCAACATCTTCATTTCCTCTGGAGTTCCAACCTGGAAACAGGCTTTGGAAGTCCTGGCTTTCAGCTCCTCCATCTCCTTTTGAAAATGTGCAATCTGCAAAGTCAAGAGGAAGAAAGTGCAGCCAATGAAACACAGCAGGGTCTGGAACAAATGTCACAGCTCCTGGATCATGCTTCAGCTGCACCATGAACACCGGTCACAAAGTGGGAAATTTCTCTTGAACACTGAACAGGAAAGAACAGTCCATCTTTTTAGCACAGTGAGTGAAGATGACTGAAGAGGACACACAGACAGCAACTACAAACCAGGCTGATTATCTTGGGAAAAATTTCCATTCTGATTCCTAAGCTACTTACAGGCACCATCAGGACACGGCTGAACTGAAGAGTCTGGGGTCTTAACAGTTTCTAAAATGTAGAAAACTGCTTCAAAATCTCACCTCCTCTCTGATTCCTGCTATGACAGGGTCTGAATCCTTCCACTGGTGGGTCTGTTTCTCTAAAGCTGCATTGGGGGCTGCTGACTTGCCCTGAAAAAAAAAACCCAAACCAAAACCAATACTAAAAGATATATCCATTGCAACAGGGAGCTTAGAATATCAAAAAAGGCCTCATGTTAGAAACTCCAGACACCTGTTAACTCTGGTTATAACAACACAGATCAGAACACAGCTCTTTAAAGACACACAGAGAACATTGTTTTAAAACCACAGATTTGCTGTTATTTAAATGTCAAAAGCTAGCTAATTATTGGACCTAAGAATACTAGTTCTGTCCAAGGAATTCTAAGCAATCATAGGCCATGCAAAATATTCACCCTCTGAAGAACCCAGTCCAGTTCCTGTTACCTGAGCAGAGCTTGGCTTTGCTGCAGACGGGGTGATTTTGGGTGTCTTCTGTACTAAGGAAGCTGAAGGAACATTTTGAGCAGGACGTGCCACTGGAATTTAAGGAGAGGAACGGTAATTTATGAACTTGAGAAAACAGGTTGTGATCAGACACATAATTACTGCTGTCAAATCCAACAGCAGCAGCACTATGGGCCCTAGTCCCAGAACAGCTTCCTCAGGTGCCTTTTCACTCCCATCCAGTAAAATCTGCTAACTGTAAAACCAGCAAAAACTGCTAACAGTAAAAACTGCCACTCTGCAGTGGCTGGCTGCACCACTCCTGAGGACCTTGAGCCCCCCAGTCACACAACCATTTGAGAGATGGAATATCATTCTGCTAACAACTGAGTGCCATCTGATTTGAACTCATTTGTGGTCCTTTTGAACTCTAGTCAGTCCAGATGAAAAGAAAGGCATCAATTTGTGTGACTGCCCAGAAACATTCACAATCAGTGCTGCATTACAGAGCCCTGAAAATGCCAGGACTTCTGGATGAATGTAAGCAGCTGAATATAATTGTTTCACATATGTCTCTCTGAGGAATGAAGAGCACAAATGGAAAAACTGCTCAGTTTCAAGACTAAGTGCATCACATCATTATGGTGTGCCAATCAGGAGGGCCACTAAAGCAGGAAAAACAAGAAAGAAAGAAGCCAAATAAAAGCTCACTATGTCCTAAGATTTTTAGGACATTGTTTATAATGCACTATTCTCAACAACAGGATCAGCCTCCTACCCGTGGCAGGCACAGGGGATGAAGTCTTCAGTGGTGTGGCAGGAGAGGCTGGGACAGGCGTGGACTGGTTCAGAGAACCTCCAGAAGCAGGTTTTGAAGTGGTTGAGAAGGAAAACATTGTGGAAGTGCATTGGCCACTGCTGCTCGTGGGAGAAGAGGTGTCTACAGCAGTGAACCTGCAACAAAAAGCAGAACATCTCTCAGCTCTGAACTGATTCCAGCTGCCTCCCTCCATCCAAAAGTTCCCCTGAATTAGCATCCACTGGAATCAGCAAAAACTCAAGCTCCAGCTATAAAATCAGAAGTGTAGCTTCTGGAGATGGTGGGAAGGAACCACTCAGGGTAATTTCTGAATACGTGGAACCACAAACCCACCCAGTGAGCAAAAGGCAATGCAAGTAAAAAGCACTACACTGCTTCAAAATGCACCTCGTCATTTGGCACCAACTATAGCAAATCTGAGCTGCCCTTCAGTGTTATCCTCACAGCGAGGCTCAAGCAGAAATTCTGCAAGAAAATATGAATTTCGATTCATCTGCAAACTCGTCTCCTCAAGGCAGCCAATTTAAATATTCAGCCAATTCACTGGTGTATCATTTGCTTTATACACCAAATATAAAAAGCCTTAAGAGCTCCCATCAGATCCTGGCATAGTAAAGATTTTCCTAATTAAAAAAAAAAAAAAAATCATTTGAACTATTGGAAATTTCTTGTGATACATTTACATGAAAGTTGCTTTCTAAAAAGAGCAGCTTCAATTAACATAGCTCTGTGTTTTAAACCATTTTTTCTAAAATCAGAGAGCAAGTCTCAGGAGTTGGAGGGAAGAGTGGGTATATGAAATCTGAGAACACTCCCTCAAACCCCTTTTGCATAGTTTCTAATATTAATATTTTCAATATTATTTTTTTTAGTCAGTGTGAAGAAGCTTTAAAGATTTCAGATCCTGTGTTCAGTGGCCAAGCATCCATTTAGGGACAAAACCAAAAGGTCTGGCACCTTCTCTGTTGAACACAGGAGTGGCAAAGCCATCCACCAGCTGTGGATACAGCTTCCCCTCAGCTCTCCAAGTTGCTCTTTAGGTTGGTGGTAGGGAACCTTCAACAAACACTCAATGAAACTTCTGCTATGACCACCCCAATAAATCAGTCCCAGACAGAAGGGATTTCAAATCCCAGAGTTTTTAAGCATAATTTGCATCAAACCAAGGCATGGAGTTACCATTTGATGCCTATGAAGAAGACATAAAAAAACCTACCAGGTCTCTGGCAATTCTGCAAATTATCAGTCTAATTTTTGGCAGTGCCCCTTGACTCATACCCTGCCCATGAACATAACCTCTGGCATGGCAAGCACTGAGGGTTTTCACAGCCAAGACAGCTATGTCTTTATAGATAAAGAGAGGCTTCCTCAGTGCTTTCTTGGGAGCGTGGGGAAGAGCTGTCATGGCAAAAAGCCAAACACCATCTTCAGAACTACCATAGGTTATCCATGCCTGGAGCAATTTAAGAAGGAAGCAGCCCCTGCATTCAAACTACTTATCTATTTACTTCTCATTGAGGTTCACTTTAACTGAAGAAGCTGAAGGTGCAAAAGATGATTTCTGTGCAGCAGGAGCTGTGGAAAGTGGTGGCCCAGGTGAGCTGTCTGCAGCTGGTTTAAAGTTCATGGATCCAAAGGGAAAGGAGGTGGCAGTAGCTGCAGTGGTGCCCACAGGAGGAGTCATGGATGCCTTGGAAGCAGCAGAGGAGAATGTTGCTGCTCCAGTCAGAGCAGGAGTCTGGGCTTGCTTGGAGGCATCAGTGGCAAAGGGGTATGGTGGAGGATCGCTGCCTGAGGAGCCGGGTGTCTTCACAGCCGAAGGCATGAAGGAAAAAGCAGCTGCTCCACCTGCTGTGGGAGGTTGACTTGAGGCAGGAGTAGCAGGGGCAGCAGGAGCAACACCTGGTACTGTGTCAGGCTTTAGAGAAGTTGGAGGAGTGGTTGGAGTTGGGGCAGCACTTCCTGCAAAAAGACAAATGGGAAAGGAGACTCATCTGGCTGCACTGACTAATGGCAGAAGGTATTGCAAGGCCAAATGCTGTCAGATGGGGACAGCTCAGCATTGCCTCCCTCACTGGACAGACAGCACAGTGAGGAAGAGAGATGGCAGAGCTGGGCCTGCAGTCCCCAAACCCAGCAAGTGATGCAGAAAGTGCACCCAGTCCAAGTCACGATCAATACTACAATTTGTCTAGATTAATGTTGTCTGCAGTTTCCTGTGAAAAGGCTTCACCTTTCTCCATTGATTTTGATGAGGCTCCTGCCATCTCAAGTAAAACAGGCAATCAGCATACAAAGCCAGCCAGCGCTGCAGAGGGGCAGGCTGCCAAACAGCAGCACTGTGGTTGGGGAAGGAGAAGCAAATTTGGGCTTAGAGACAAAAATGATGCATTTGCAGTTATTACTCCTGCACTCAGACAAGCAAAACAATCAGCTTATCTGCCTGCCCCCGTACAGGAAACTGCCTATGTCACACTACACAGGGCAGCACATCTATAATTCAAACAAAACTACTATTCTCCACCTGCTGACACAATTTTCACAGTGCTGCTGACAGCTATCATTTAAGTAAGATTTGCTGCAGCCAAACAGCTTGGTTTGCACCATGTGGCAAAAGCATGGAGGAAAACCATCACCTCTCTGAAGGGTGCAGACCATGCTCTGGGTCTGCAAAGTGCTTGATCCCTGCCCCAGGCAGAGCCTGCAGTCCCTGCTCCAGTTAGAATCATGCACCCCAAAGCTGAACAAAGGGCCTCCTAAAACTGCTTTGGCCCTGTTCTCCAGAGGTTGAGTCTAAGAGCACAGTCTGCAAAGTGCTTGAGATCCTACAAAGCACAGGACTAGATGATTTCACACTGATGCACAAAAGACACAGAACGGTCCTGGGAGAACAAAACACCCCAACAATACACAGAAAAAAAAAATGTTTTCTGTGACCACATACATGTCTGACTTTCAAACTGCAGACCAAAATGACACAGATCCACAAGTGCAAGTGTTCCCCTACCCCACTGGAGCACTCACCTGCTGCCTTTGGAACTCTCTCCCCTGCCAACTGCAGCGGCTCCGGGGTCACGATAAGTGACCTGACCCCCGGGTTCTGGTTGATCATGTAAAACGGGCAGAGCACACCGTCCGTAGAGAGCAAGAGCAGGACTGGAGCTGGGGCAAGGATCTTGTCATCACCTGCCAGAGACCACATATGTTAAGTCCTGCAGCCAGAGTTCCTTGTTCTGTTCCCACTGGCATTGCCACCTTCATGTGACTTGATGAGCACAGTATCTCCTACATTCCTCCCTTCTCGCTTCTATTTGCATTTTTGTTCCCTTGTTTCTTTATGAATGCCCATTTTTTTCTTTTTCCTTTTGTAGTCCTTTCTGTTCCTGACTTCATGTTTAATAAATTCCTAGATGAAGAGTTATTCTGGCACTCAAATGTCACCTCCTGAATGACAAAGCCCAATTTCCACCTGTGAATTCCCGTGCCAAGCTTTTTCATACTTTGAAGCAGTCCTTTTTCCTCACCTGTATGCTGCTCCCTCCTTCAATCCTCTGTCCCTTTCAGCAGTCCCCATATTCCACTGGGTCCTGCCACCTCATTAACATTCATATTCATAAAGTACCAAAGAGAATTGCTACATAGGAAGCTTTTTAACTTTAAAGAAAGCCAACATCAAACAAATATCCTCGTGATCTGAACCTCTGCTATAAAATACTTGTGTTATTTGCAGCTGCTTTGTGAGTCTGCTTCAGTTCAAAAATTCTCAGCACAGTTAAACACTCCCTATGTTTCTAAATTAAATAATTAACTGGCCTTAATTAAACAAAAAAGCTTCATATAATCTAGAATGCAGGAAAAATCTGCTAAAATCATAGTGCCTTGTTTGTCAGGCAGTGGAGTGGATGCCCATGTTTCTTTACCTATTGATTCTTCAAGAAAAGCATGCTAGGGAAGGGCAGTCTCCACTTGGGAACAAGCTCCAGGACAAAAGAGGTTTCTTTGCAACCTACACTTGCTGTGAACTGCAAAGCCAATTGGCTGCACTCTGTGAGAATACACAGAATGTGTTCGGAAAAAGCTTCTCCAAAAATCCTTCTAAAAACCCTACAGGTTTTAAAAATCTGTCCTGACAGATTCCTTAATCCAGTAACTGTATAGATTAACAGAGAAAAGCCTTCAAATTCAATTTGGCATTCAAGTACAAAGTTTGACCTCAATTCCCTACTGTAGGTTTTCATGCAGGTAAAGTTCTCAGTTAACTGGCACCCTCCTGTGCTCTTCAGGAACTCCTGACTGCAGTACCTTCCACTCTGCCTGAAGGCATCTCTATTTCAATTTGTCTCTGGGTTTCAAGGGAGAGTTCTCAGAATTCACTAAGATACAACAGAGCAGCTCAGAT
>JAWWES010000038.1:4668933-4704848 GCA_035583135.1 Lophotriccus pileatus
ACTCCACCAGAAAGACTAACAAGACTTACTGATCATGATGGGCATGTTACTGGTGTAGTCTACAGCAACACCAACGGGCAGAGTGTCGTCACTTTTATCTGTCACGGGAAGTTCTGCTCTGCTGGAGTCCTCCAAAAGCCACGATTCCCAGTTCTGCAAAAAGTGAGATTATTGACTACTGTTTTCCTGTGATCAGCTCTCTTCAAAACTCCAGCCTGAAGGACTAGCTAGAGAGCATCTACTTCAATTTCTCAGATTAACAAATGCCAGAAGTATCAGGGCCCTTCACAAATGCGTGTGACTTCTCACACATCACTCCATGTCACCTCACATGAATCACTTTATTAAAGTGAGTTGGACCAAATTTTGAGACTGTTAAATGAATCATGAAAAACAGACTGCTGGTATTTGGTTCACAAGCCACTGTTTCTGTTTGTGCTTTCTTTCTGTGTCACGCAAATCTCTTGTTCATCTAAGAATTGTCTTAAGGTTCTGTACAATTTTAGAAGCTTGTTTAGTTTTGGGGTGCTTTTTAAAAATTCATCATCTCATTGTATTCCAGGTTTTATACTTAAGATTTCTGGGAAACAGGAGGTACACATGCACAAACACAACACAAAACATATTCCACATATGGAACAAAAATATTACCTGATCCCCTTGCTTGGCAAGAATGCTGACTTCTGTGGAAGCTGCCGAAGCTGCCAGAACCAGATCCCTGTAAGCATGGACACAAGCAGGTTAAAACTACCATGACAGTCCACTGCAAGGTCCCCAGCTCCATAACTCGTTACCATCTATATAAATTTGCAACCAGGAGGCAACCAGGAATACAGTTATACAATACAAAAATGACTTTCCCTGCCAGGATGAGGGAAACGTGTCTGGTACATCACTACAGAACTTCTTTTTTCTTTCAAAGAAATGATCTGACAGACCCTGTATCATCACAAATAACAATGGTCCAAGTCAGGTAGTTGAAAAGTTAGAGCAGCTTCTTGACACAAACACATAATTAAGTGAGACAAAAGGTCATGCTTTATCCACCCAGTAACTTAAAATCTCAAGGGAAATAGTCATGACAGATTTTAAACAATCTTATGTACCCACATGAAATCATATGAATTCTCACCAAATGAGTATATTGGCATGGAGATAAAGCATGCAGGAGAAATAAGCTGTACTTTCACAAAGCATTTTCAAAATAGCAATTTAATTTCTCTCAAACCCAGGTATTATATAGTTTACAAAAAGAAGGAACACAGGACAGGGAAAGGAATGACCACTCAGACATGAACCCCAAGGAAATGATTGCCATGATTCCTGCCACTCACCATTCCTCAACAAAGCTGAGGAAGTAATGATGCTGTCTCTCCGTGCAGCTCCCATAGCACGGCTCCATGAAATTCACAAACTTCTCTGGTCGCTTCTCTTCCTTTTTCTGTAAAATCAGCATTGCTAATTTATCTTCCAATGCAGAAACCAAGTAATCTCCTATAAATCTGCCTGCACCAGGGTACACCAATAATGTCCTAATTCGATCTCAGCAGAGAGCAAGTTGAACTCACTGATTTTCAGGTGGATCCTACTTCCTCCACTGGACCCCCCCCAGCCTCTAAGCCATGATTTACCACAGCACCAAACTTGAGTTCTACACGATGCCAACAACCAAAGCAACTTGCCAGTGTAACAAACAAGTCAAGAACAAACCCTTGTGTTGCTGTGGCTTGCTGGCACTTACAGGCAATATGGCTATGACCACTTCTGGGGGTGTTTCCAGAGTCCCATCAGCTGCTGCATACACGATAGTAAAGACGTATGTGCCAATCCACAGCACATCCAAAACTGAAAGAGAAAGCAAATACCTCAGCCAGAAACAGTCCAGAACGATACTTCCTGGTTATCTTGATTTCAGCTGTGCACAGCACACAAAACAAAAACGACAAACAAATGGAAACTAACTCCTTAACTACCAAGTTCCAATGATTGTTTTCTGACATTGTATTGAAGAGGCAAAATGATGAGGCGAAACTCATGTGGAATATGAGAATTGGATTTATACCCAGAAATCTTCAGGCTAAAGGGAGATACTTGTGACAGTACTGTCTTATATCAGTGAGCAAAAAATAGCTTTCAAAATGCATACTGAGAACTTTCTAGAAATAGAGCGCAGGACTGTGGCCAACTGGTAATTTTTCTCTGCAACTTAGAAATATAGCATTTTTTTCCCAAATATTTGAAATAAATCACACTGTATTTACATAACCAGAGCAGTACACAGCTGCTATAACTAAAGACAACAGAAGGAGGAATGAGTAAAATAATTTAAAAGAGAAAACAAGTTAAAAAGAAATAAAAAGATGTACCTTTAACAGGATTGTCCGAGTCATAAAAAGGAGGACAAGGGATTACTTTCTTCTCCTGTAGATGCTGCAAATAAAACAACTCTTGAATACAAAGAAAAGACAACAAACAAAGCCAACTGCAAGTTTTGCAGAATGCCCAGAGAACTTTTAGAGCAACTCATTCTTTAACACTCACCATGGGCCACTCTAAAATTGTGACTTTTTAGTGACCATTGCAAAGCCTTAAATTAAACCCAATATTGGCCTAAAACACTTGAATATTACTGAAGCACTGGGGCAGCACCACATGGCTCACACCACGTGCCACCTGACTAAATGCTGTAGCTTGTGATGAAAAAGAGATGAAAAAAATCATATTTCAAAGTATTAAGCAGACATAAGGCCTTACCAACCAACAATACTTACAGGCAGATATTGCACCACCGTGCCATTTTGCCTCCCTACAGCCAGTTGTTTTCCCTTTGGGCTCCAACACACTAAGCAAAATAAAAAGGAACCAAAGAGTTAAAAGGCCCCACAAAAACAGCACCAGTAAATAAAACCTGCTGGTTTTTTCCCCCCTGCAAAAAATCATGAATCTGAATTGAACATGGAGTCCTCCAGACACAGAGCAAGCAAGTCTGCACAGATCAAAAACCAACAGCTGACGATGCTTATTTGCCTGTTTTCCTGGAAATGAGAGCCAAGCCTGAGACAGCAAAAACCACAGGTGAGACCATTTGATGGCTCACAAGACTCAGCTGCGCCAGTCAACTGGGAAAGAGCAATTCTGTTGAAACACACTCCGAGTCTCAAGCTTTTCCTTTCTGTGAAGAATTTTTGTGATGTTAAGAAACCTCCTCCCCGCACAAACAGCCCCCGTGTTTTTACACCTATCGATGTGCGCCTGCTCTTCAGTGCCCAGCACTCCTTGTGTGCCCCCTGAGGATGCCACTCACCAGATGTCACAGCCACGGAGGACGGGAGGGTGGCGTGGACCTTCACGGAGTCTGTGACCTGCAGGACAGAAATGCTGCCATCGGACAGACAGACGGCCACCATGGCGGGATTGGCGGGGTTCCACTTCAGGTCGTTGACTGTGGCCGCGCTCCCCGAGTCCTTGGCCAGTTTGTGGTATGCAAAGGCCTGTTTCTGCTGCTTTGCCTTTTAGGAAAGACAAATACATGAGGACAAAGCTGAGCACAAAATTCTCCCAAAGTCATCGCTCAAAGCAGTTTTGACCTGCCTATAAATTACCGACTGATAAAAAGACGCAGATTTTTGAGTTTATTGAGCAATTCCTTTACAAGACATCTCTCACAGAGAGAGACAAAAATCCCACCCCCAGCTATGCCTCTCCTCTGCTATATTCTGAAAAAAAAACCCAAACAAACAAAACAAAACCCAAACCAAAACCAAACCCAGTTTGCATATTCTGTACCTGATTCAGGAACGTGCGGACATCAAAAAAGCTGATGAAGGAACCAATCTCGCTGGACATCATACACACAGACAGGGTGAGATTGTCACAGCTCAGAGCCAGGTGCTGCACAGGAAACTTCATGGGGACCAAGGTACTTTGAACATTCTCCACTGAGAACACAAAAGGAAAGGAAGACAGGGTGAAGGGGGCAAATTTAAACAGCAAGAACTGTTCTTGTAAAAAAATACAATTAGAAGGAGCTCATGCAAAAACACACAGTGCCATTAACAGCAGCTGTCAAAGGTAACATGGAAAACTGAGGAAAACAGAAAAACTTAGGGAAAGGGGTACATTTGCAGATAGAAAAAGTCAGCCCCACTGCATAGCACCAAACACAGGTGACCCTGAAGAGGAACAGAATGCTTCTGGTGACATGTTCCCAATAGCAATTAAGGTCCTTCCCCCAGAGGGTGGTCAGGCTCTGACCAGGCTCCCCCGGGCAGTGGGCATGGCCCCAAGGCTGTCACAGCTCAAGGAGCGTTTGGACAAGGCTCTCAGGGATATGGTGGGGTTGTTGGGGTGTCCTGTGCAGGGCCAGCAGTTGGACTGATGATCCTTATGGATCCTTTCCAACTCAGGATATTCTATGATTCTATGAACTTCATTCAGCTAGAGGTACAGCAAATATTGTTACTGCCTTCCCACACAAGAATCTGGGGCAATTCAAACCATGACAGAGCATGGCAAGGCCTGAATCACGTATCAGAAGCCAAGAGCTCCGTGTCATAAACCCCACATAAACCTGTCCCTGCAAAGACCACGGGATGTCAGCGCGTCTCACCGATTTTATTGGGATCTTCTCCCAGCTGGTTCTGCATGAGAAGATCTCTGGTGTGGAAGATCTGCAGGCTGGTCCCCCCACCAGCAAAGACCAGCCCGTATTTGTTGGACACTGCAAGGAGGCTGGAGCGCTCTTTGGGAAGGTCATCAGGAGCATCAAAGATACGGACCTTCTTCAGGGCTCTGAACTGGAAATCCTGTTGGGAGAGAGTTGGGAAAGAGGCTGTCCATGTGCTGGGCAAGAGGAAGGGCTTACTCCAGTTTCTCTAAGACAATAAGGGCCTCTCCACAAGGGCTGCAAATCCCTGCCAAGGCAGAGCCCACATTGTTTCTGGCCCTCTCAGCAAATTTTATGTCTCATCCAGGAAAGACCAAGATCACACCATGTTTTTAACACTGGCCGAATTTCCCTTCCACCCAGTGCCTGTGCTCGTAAAACCTTCAGGAGATTAATCTCTCTGGGACATCTGAGCTTCTCAGGAACACACCAAAATCAGCCAAAGGATACAGGGAAAAGAGAAAGAGAAGGGAATAAGACAAGTATAGAACAGGACTGAACAAAACTTGCTACAAAATCACACATTTGCTTACACGGATCTTTGGCTGCCATTGTAACTTATGACACACAGAACAGACACAGGTTTTCCTCTCACCCACCCCCAGAAATTACTTTGTACACTCAGACTGTTTTTTGGTGTTGTTTTTTTTTTTTTTTTTGCATTCATTTCTCTCATAATTCACAGCGTTCTTTTGGAAAAGGAGGGAGAGAAAATCAGAGTGAGAGATAAAAACCTCCAAAGCCAAATCAAAGTGAATTAAGAACCAGCAGTTGCACTGTTACCGTGCAAAACCTGGGGTTCCCTTTAGGAATGAGTCTCCTTTCCCGAGGACAGAAGGGAGGTCTAACACTGGGTCTAATGCCAGTAACTCCAATCAAACATCTGAGTTTTATTTCCATATTATTTCCAGAGCATTCTGTAAGTGCATCCCTGCAACCTGAGGAGCTGTAGGAACTCAGAAACTTCTGCAACACCAACAGCCCAACTCCTCTGGTCCTGAGGGCAGAAAGCAGCTGCACAAAGACCCACAGGTGCTCCAGGAACCTGTTTCCCCGTGTCCCTGCTTACACAGCCCCAGGGGAACAATGCCGGGAGATTCCCAGCACAACGTACGCTCACAGGAGGACTCAAGAACGCATCACTCTTCTCCCAGAACAAGGCTCGCCCAACTCTCCTTCATCCCTGGAAGTGCCCAAGGCCAGGTTGGACGGGGCTGGGAGCAACCTGGTCTAGTGGAAGATGTCCCTGCCCATGACAGAGGGGTGGAACGGGATGATCTTTATGGTCCCTTCCAACTCAAACCATTCTGTGGGTCCTTCCCCAGGAGTTACCAAGACCCCCTCTCCACCAAGGCCACGCCAGACCCTCCCTTCCACCCCCTTGCAGGAGGCTCTGCTGAGTCCTCAAGTGCTTCACAAACCCTGAAAGGACGCCCCGAGCCGCCCCCGGTTTGTGAGTCCCCCAAGCCCCTCCAGAGCCCATAACCCCCCGCAGCCCACACCGAGCCCTCCCTAAGCCCTGCTCCCCTCCGGCCGTTAAGCCAAGGCCCCCAGCCCGAGCCAAATCGCCTGTCGAACCCCCCCGCCCCCACACACACCCCCGTCCGGCGGCCTGCCCCGCCACACCGCCCGCCCCTCACCTTCATCTCCCGCTCGGGGATCACGTCCATGTCGTCCCCCATGGCGGCGCCGCCGCCGCGGTCCCGCCGGGGCAACCCCCTCACACCGCCACTTCCGCTTCCGCCCGGCCGCTCTGGCCGCCGCTCTCGCTGCTCCCGGTCCTCCCAGCGGGCCCTGTGGTTAATAAACCCTCTTTTTCTTTTTCTTTTTTTTTTTTTTTTTTTTCCCCCCCAAATTCAATTAGGTTGGAAAATACCTCAGAGGTCATCGTGTCCAAACTATGACGGAACACCATCACGTCAGCCAGTCCGTGGCACTCAGTGCCGCGTCCAGTCTTGCCTTGAGGGACGGTGACTCCACCACCTCCCTGGGCAGCCCCTTCCGATGTCTAATCGCCCTTTCTGGGAAGAAATTCTTCCTGATGTCCAACGTAAATCTCAAGATTGTGTCCTCTCGTCCTGATTTTTTTTTCCCACATGTTCTGAGGCGGGGCCAGACCCGGTGGGAGCTGCAGGACCCCCATCGCAGCTCCACCCTAAGGAGATCCATCCCTGCTCCACCCTGAGGGGACTCAGTCCGACAGAGCCACCCCGGAGGGCACAGACCCCGCTGCCACCAGGGATGGGGTCCGGCTGACCCTGCCAGGCAGGCGGCTGCTCCATCCCGGCCGTCATCAAAGCAAAAGGGGCTTTGATGACTTTTCCCTATCAGAGATCCAGTGTTGCTGCAGCTCTGAGCTAATCACGTCCACATCATCCCACAAGGATCAAGGCCAACCCCTGGCCCTGCCCCAGGACACCCCAGCAATCCCATCCAGTCCCTGAGAGCGTTGTCCAAACGCTCCTGGAGCTCTGGCAGCCTTGGGGAGCCTGGTCAGTGCCAACCACCCTCGGGGAGATGAACCTTTTCCTAATATCCAATCTAACCCTCCCTTGACACACCTTTATGCCATTCCCTCAGGTAAAATCCTGTTCCCTCGGTATGGACTGCAGTGGGAGCAGGGGATGCTCTGGGGCAGTCCCTGTACACCACCAGTTAGGGGTGGCTGAGCTGGAAACACAGAAGCTCTTTGAGCTGGAATAGCTTTATTGTGCTCCAGGGAAACACAAAAGCAGCATGTGGGGTTTTGATCACAACAGGACCTCGATTTCTTTACTTGCTCCTCAAGTTTTGGCGCTTCAGCCCCCACTCAGGCAGAACACCAGCACCAGGCGTCACCCCAGCACTCAGCCCAAGGGGGACACAGTGAAATGAGATGTTTCCATCTTTAGTAGGTTGTGCTGCTCTTTTCCAGGACCAAAAAGGACAAGGATTTCCACAGAGACAGAAGCAGTGACGGCCCTGGGCAGTGACCTGAACTGTGGCAAACCACATCCAAATTTCCCTTGTGTAATATGCTTCCTTTATTTTCTGTCTGAACAATGGTTTTACACACACAGCCCCGAAAAGCAGGTGCATTCCCAGAGGCTACCAGGCAGCAGAAAGCAAACATGGGGCTCTGATCTCAGGGAAATCCTGTCCTTTTGAGAAACACACGGAAACAGTGCACCCAGTCATTCCCCAGGAAACCTGGTCTACACTTTCGATAATTGACATCAGACAAGAACCTCAGGCAACTGCTTGAAGAGCAGAGAGGATGAAAAAAACCACCACACTCTTTCAAGAGAAGCATTGCAAGTGTCTGCTCTTGTTTATTCCTTAAAACAAGCACTGCCACCTGCTCTCTGTCAGTAAGTCAGGAAAAAAAAAGAAACCAGACAGCTTTCAGGAGGTGGCCTCTGCATTTCATCACACAAACTCCATGGCATTTGGTCAGTTATTACAGACAAAGATCAGATGAAGACAGTCCAAACCTATCTCCAGGATCTGCTTAAGGGTTTATATTAACAGTCTTGGACACCAGCTCCCTTAATCCACAACCAATCATATGGACCAAGCTTCAGAGGAGGTAATACACACTGACACACAGTGTAGGTTCAGGAGATTTATTTTCAGTCCTTGAAGTAGACTGGTGCTGCCTTTGCTCATAATTTTTCTCTCCATTACAGTTTTGGTTTTCATACAAACAGTAGTGAGAATTTTTTTTTTATTATTTTTATTTAAAAGTGCAGCCTTTGGCAGGAACAATCAGCCTAGTAGAGTTAATCATCTGTATTTCTTTTAAAAAAAATGTACTTATTAAACCATGATTTTAAAAAAGTTAAAAGCTGTCAAGAACATTTCTTGAGAAAAGAGTAGGGAAAGGGCAAAGAGCAAACATCTGGGTTCCAGAAATTGTGTGTGGAACAAGAATCACCACAGTAACCAGAGCATGGATAGCACAGTCCCAGCTCACACTCCATACTTACAGCCATTCTGATTTTGTAGATTTGAGGGTTTATCTATGAGGGAAATGTACCCCAGAGGCCCAAGGGACCCAGATGAAACACACAGAGGGAGGTCTGCAAAAACCAGAGGGACAGAGCAGCTACCTGAGGACAGATCCTCATCTGCAACTTGTCTGGCAGGGCCCAGGTTGGTCACCCAGCTGCCTTTCACCTGCAGGTTTGACTTGCCCCAGGCATCCCGTGGGGCTGCAAAGGCATCACAGCTTGTTTTCTGCACTCCATGGATGGGACAGACAAACAACCTGTTCAGAGGTTATGCTCCTGGTCAGATCCAAGTTGAGATTTATCAGGAAGGGGGTCCCTAAGGTGGCTTTACCATCCTCATTCACAGTGGGGGGGTGTTGGACCCCTGAGATCTTCCTGCAGGGTGAGCTCCTGGAGCAGACAGAAGCTGTCCCTGCAGGCAGCCGTGCCCACCCCAAGCCAAAAGGCCGTGCAGGCAGATCTTTGTGTCCAAGCACATCCCCACATCCACCTAGAACATAATCAGACAGAGCCTGATTTGCACTTCGGGGAGGTCAGGAGGGGAAGAACTAATCCAAGGTCAGGAAGTATAGGATGGAGCAGAGAAGGCACTTATTTCTTCTCACCCATGAAGCTGCTCCCAGGGGCTTTGCCAGAGAAATGCTCCATGTCTGGCAGCAAGGCCCTTCAGGTACCTGTTATGACAAGGACAGCTCTGAATCCATATGCTGGGAAGAAAGCAGCTCCTCGTCTGAGAAATGCAGGCAGAGCAGAGGAAAGAGTAAGATCACAGGGTATTTTTTTTTTTTTGGTCTCACATTACACTTGGTGCTACAGCTTCTGTCTAAGAGATCAAGCAGCAGAAAGACATGAGCTGGGGGTCTCCAGCTTCCCTTGCTGTTCCTCTAAGGCAGGTTAGTTGAAAACTAGGACTGTCCACAGTAAAGAGTAACAAAGCACAGGTAACCGCTGTTACAGACCAGCAAAGCCAACAGTGCCCATTTTTGCAGCCTGTCCTCTTCAAGGGAGGCTGGCTATGTCTCTCTCTGGAGGAGGACCAGAAGGTTTTGGGTTGCTTTCATTGGCTTTTCCTTCAAACATCATGACCCTGTAAAACACAACAGATATTACCAATTTAAAAAAAAAAAGAAGGCAAAAAAAGCAGCAAATGCATCTTTACCCATCATTGGGCATTATCTGCTGAAAAAGAGCATCTGGCTCCTCTGCAAAGGGCACCCAATAATTAACAGAGGAGGGAAAGCCAACAGAGGGCAGTGCTGCCAGCCTGGCTTTCCCAGCAGCTTCCAGGAGCGTGTTCCCAAAGTGTCTGCCGGTTTTCCTCCCCGAGCCCAGAGGATTAGCACATTTTATTTAGACAGCCACTTCCGAAATCCCCTGGGCACACACGGCAGGCCAAGCGCTCCTGATGCGGAAAAGCAAACACCACCCCTGGCCCACCTTGCACATAACCACACAGCACAACACTCAGAAACCAACACCAAGCAACAGCAATTACAGTCCAGGGAGAAGGCATGCACTGGCCATAAGAATCTCAAGCATTTTGCAACCACTAGCACTGTCTTCCTCCCTAAGGACTGCAGCTACGCTGGGAATGCCAGCTGCCTCGACGGATCAAAGGGCTGCACTGCTCTTAGGACAGAGTTTTACATTTCTGCTCCTGCTCTAGAGTGCCCAACAGACAATGGGGTTTCTGTTAGCAAGAGAAGGGACCTGTTTGTGAAAGCTGCTGCAGCTGGGAGGAGGGATGGAAGATACAGGACAGGCTGCAGGCTCAGTCTGGTTCCATGGAGAAAGAAAGGAGGAGCGGGGATGTCAGAAGTCTGCGTGTGCTTGGAAGAGGAGCATCCCAACACACAGAAACAGGGCACACAGTGGGGAGACTCACTGCCAGCAAGAACATAGCAGCTTAGAGGAACCTTCCTCCCAACCTGCCCTGAAAGCTGGCTGTGTTTCTAAAGCTGCCTTCAAAAAGGAGGTAAGGAGGATGGAGAGGAGCTGCTCCTATTCATGGTGGTTACAGACACAAAAGCAGGGCCAGCCTCTGTGGCTGTGAAAGGAAGCGCCAGGCTTCAATGGGATGGAGATGGAGCCAAGCAAGTGTTTGGAAGCCATTTGTTACAGCAGCACTTTCAGAGCCCTGTTGAGAGGGCAGAGGGGGCCGTGGGAGGCTAGTGCTGGCAGCCTGTACCACAGAAAACCTCTCCCAGCATGAGCCAGCTGTTTCAAGCATGTGCCCCATCTCCTACTGCCTCCAAAAAATCAGGCAGGGACGGACCATCCTGTGGGAAACAGGAGCCAGCACTGCTGGTGTTGGCAGAACCATCATTCACCACTCAAGCCCTGCCACCATCCACAGGGGAAGCCAGTGCCCCAAAGCCAGCAGGAGCCTCAGGGAAGAGACAGGAAGAAGTCCTGCAGTGCTGAATGCCTGCACAGCCTCGGGGAAGGAGGAGGATCACTCCCACAGAGCAGCACGTGGGAGGAAGCCTGTGCTAACACACAGCGGGCCGCTCTGCCGGGAGCACTTGCCACTGCTTAGCCTGGACGTGGGCTTACACACCCCCTGATGTCACTCTGCAGACTCCCCCTTCACAAGGGTCCTGTCTCCCTCCACGGACGCTGAGCATGCACAGCTCCACCTCCACCAGACAGAGCAGCCTGTGCTCCCCAGCTCAGGTCCTGCATCTCCCCCGCTCCGCCCTGGGACACTCACAGTTTAAGCACAGCAGAGCGTTTTCCAAGCATCACATTGACAAAGTCCTGGTACGAGATGGTGTCGCTGACCCCTCCAGTCACCTCAAAGATCATCTTCTTCAGTTCTAGGTGGGTCTTTGGAGCCCCCAGCTTCTCCATCATCCTTTTCACAGACATCAAATCTACAAGAATAAGGAAATCGGTGCTGTTCAGATGTGCGCACGGGCCAACCCACCTCACCTGTGGACCCCGGGGCTGACAGCACCAAGCTGCTGCCAAAAGCCATGAGAAGCCTTCCAGTACAGTTTACTGCTGTGCTGCCCAGTACAGAGCATCACTGCCCAGTTCTGCAGCTCAGGACAAAAGCACCACACACACAGAAGAGGGACAACTCTCCCAGTGCTCCAGAGACACGTGGGGACACTGCTCTCCAGCTCGGAGTGCGGTGCCAAGAATCACAAGGATGGGGAGGAGGGAAGCAAGACCGGGGTTAAAGCTGGAGACAAACAAGCTGTGGGGAGCAGGCGCCCCTGCCCAGCACCACAGGCCATTTCCTTCCATTGCTCTGCTGCCTGCTGAGACCTGCGGGCCCCTTCCCTCCCGGAAACCCTGAGTCAGGCCCCTTCCAGCTCCTTCAGCTGGAGGACCGGTGGAGGAGGGGAATGAGGCAGCAGCCTCCTGGAAGGGCGCAGGTCACAAGTGGTTACACTTCAATGTCAGCTCCAGGCCTGCAGAAGGCTGGGTCTTTATGTAACTGGAGTTTTCTGGACCCAAAGCAGGGTTGCTCAGCTGAGCCAGACTCACACCCAAGTCCTTTGCTTCCCTCTGCTCCCCTCCCTGCAAAGCAAAGAGCTGCTCTGCACCAGAAGTGCTCATGGATTTATACAGCTTCTGCCTCAAGCCAGGCAAACCCCAGGATTGTCCAAGCCCTGTGGGTTCCCAGCTCTGGATTCCCAGCTTTCCAGCAGAGGATTGAGAAGAAAGCCTCAGCAAAGAAAAAAAGCATTTAGAGAAGAAAGAAGTGGAGGAGCTGAACAGAACTCCGGGATAACAAGACTGAGAAGAGCTTAGATCTTGAAGTAGGCAAGGAGAGACTAAGGAAGCTGGGAGGCAGGAGCTAGAAAGCCAAGGAAGCCTTTGGCTGAAAATCAAGATTCAAGCAAGGCTGGACATGGAAAAGCCCACAAGTTTTCCTCCTCAGCACCACAAAGCAGCAGATACAGCAGCAGACTGTTGTTCTTCCAGCCCAGCATCCCTCAGAGTCACTCACCAATCTCCCCTTGATTGTTCAGGTCAAATTCCATGTATTTCTCTGGAAGAGACACAGAAGCAAGTTAGCAGGACACTCGAGCAGGGGGTGTACAGGGCTTTGGAGCACTGCCTGCTTGGGGCAATGAAATAAAAGATATGGAGATAACACTGATATACCGCTGAATGCAAACTTCAGAGAGGGAAACCATCTCAAGGCCCGGTTGTAGTACCCTTATCTCAGTTCTAGGGCTCTAGAATTAAGTACCCTGTAATTGTGGCTGCTTTTCATTTAAGCTGAAGGAAAACACTGGCATGAGAACAAGGTATCAGCTAGCCATGAGCAACGTTAAAAGGTTTCCAGCCAGAAAAACAAAGCTCTGAACAGCCTCCCAGAAGGAGTAGCAAGGAAAACAAACCCCTGAGCACTCCCAAGATGAAGCTTGATCGGCTTAGGAGGGAGATTAAATGACGCAGTTGCCTGCAATAACGAGCGAGAGACTCCACAGTCCTCCCAACACTGTGCTCACTCCCAGAGCGGCTCCTGCCAGGAGAGATGCTCAAGGACCACATCAAGAGGGCCAAGCCAACAACATGCCTGGGAGCAGTGATGCTGGAGCAGGTTTTTTTGCCCTTCCAGCCTGCTGTCAAACACTGCTGACTCGAGCAACTCCAGCATTCTCAGCGAAAGGCAGAACCTGCTCCAGAAGGTCTGATTAGCTCTGCAGGACAAAAACTTTCATGCTGTAACAGGCAGAGCACTGATTTCAGTTAGAAAATTCAGGAATTCCATCCCCAGAGGTTTCTGCCCTTTGGAGTGGCACACCTGGGCTTCCTGCAAACCCCCCACCCCCACCCCTTTGCTGTTCCCCATTTAAACTTTAAGCTCTTCAGGCGAGGATTTGTCTGTCTTACAGACCATACAGCTCCCAGCACCTCAGGGGGCCCCCCATCATCTCAGCTGTGCTAAATGAAAAGAGCAAGATGCAAGATGCCTGCTGCCACCATCCATCAGTGCTGAGCTGGAGAAATCACCACTTGCCCTGCAGTTAGCACTCGCTCCCCACAACAGCCCCCAAGGACTCAAATTAAGTGAGCCCTTCCAGGCTGCTCCTTTCCCCCAGGAAGGAAAATGGAAAAGACCTTTTGCCTCTCCTCCAGGGACACCAGCAAGCAGATGAGCGTGAACAGAGAAATGGCAGGCTAATTTAAGGAGCCAAAGGGAAGAGCGGTTCTTTCACACAGCAGAGCCTTCCCAGGACCTGTGCTCCCAAAGAAAATTGCTGGGTTAAGTGGACTGATGGGCAGCTGAGGGCAGGAAGCAGAGGAATAGCTTGGATGTGTTCACCTGGGTCTCAGCCCATGGATTACTGCTGTCATGAGCTGACCAAGACAGACCTACAGGAGTATCACATACAAACCAAAGCTGCTCATGCTTCAGGCAGGAGTAAATGTCTCCCTTCAAGCATCCAGCAACTGATCAAAGATGAAACTGGGGCTGTAACACGTGCTTAGGGACCAAAGTGATGCTTGATGTGGGACTGTCTCTCCCCACACTCTGCCCCACCATAATGACCTTGTGCAAACGAACTGCTGCCTCCCTGGCAGGGGTCAGACACCCCAGCTTGTGCCTGGGGACACAAATCCTGCTCTGCCACGTCCCTGCCCAGCACATTTTCTTTTCTTCTCAGCCTGACACTTAGCCAAAAGTGCAGAGAACAGAGGCAGCTTTACCCCAGCCTCAGCTTGCACATTGATCTTTTCCTCCCACCCCAGTGGCAGGGATTTGGTGGAGCAAAACCACACATGGTCCCTCCCTCACAAATACATTTACACCAACACTGCACAGGAGCTCCCCAGGCCCAGCTGGGGGGTGCAGCAGGCAGGGCAGCAGAGAAGGAACACTCCCCCCATCATCACACAATGAGCTGATTGTTGGGGGAGCTGGAGGAGGCGTTGGAGAGCGGGACAGGCCACGGAGGCAAACTCACGAGGCAGCAGGAGGAGATGCCAAAGGCTCTCATTACAGGGAATTCTGTGCCTGTGACCTACAGTTGCAATGTTTGAAGAGCCCCAATTGTGATGGGAAAAAATAATGCAGGGCTGCAGCCAAAAGCCAAAGTCACACAAAAGGCAACAGAAAAAGAACGGGGAGCACAGGAGGCTCCTCTGTGCCCAGCAGGGTAAGGGATCACAAAACCCCAGCCAGCTTCCTCCATGCTGGATTGCAAAGCCAAAATTCAAAGGGAAATAGCAGACAATGCCTGAAATGGAAGCAAGGTCAGGTTTTATTTGGTTAGAGCCAGGCTGAGGACAAGCCTTGAGTGCAGTGTGACGCACAGGCATGTTTTCTCAACTGCCTTCAGCCACTGCTTGGCAAGAAAGTGGAAGTACCCAGAACAGCCCTGCCAGACCTTGTCCTGTAACCAGCTTGGGGACAAGCTCCAGAGGACTCCTGGCTTTTGAGCTGTTTCTCTATTCCCTGTCCCAACAAGTGGCCCAAACTTAGGCACTAGATCTGCTGACCCACTGGAGTTAGGTTTTGGCCAGGACCAGACACATCACTACCATTGCCTTCAGGGTCAAGTGGCTGGGGAAGGACCAGATCAGACTGACGAAACTTTCGAGCAGAGAAAGTCCCCAACTCTTTCAGAAAGCAGCTGAGACTTCTGCTCTGTGGGAAGAGGTCCTCCTACCCACTGAAAAAAAAAAAAAAAGAGGAAAAAAAGAGTCCAGCTATTGCATGGTCCATCATGCCAGTGAGCTTGTGTGGGTAACTGGACAGAAACCATCCTCCTTCACTGCTCCCCAGGGTTTTGCCCATGCAGCAGGTTTTGCAGTAATAGCAGCCACCAGGCAGGGTGTCTGCAGGGTGACATGGCCCTGCCCTGCAAGTGGGAGAAGCACAAGGGCTTGTGTGGAAAACACCCCTCCAGGGAGTTTCACCCAGTTCCACAAGCAAGGGGGAGGCATCCATCCCAGCTCAGTCACTTGGATTTGGCAGAGAATGTCAGGCTGGTAAGACCCGAGTGCTGAGGAAAATAATCTGGTTCAGAGCAAACAGTCAGGCTGAAAGGACAGGGAAACCCTCCTGTTCTCACCTTTGAACGCTGCCAACTTCTCCTCCAGGTCTTCTTCATCACTGAACTTTGGATCACAGAGAAATTCCTATCACAGAAAAAAATAATAGCCCCAAGGTTAAAAATGCAAAGGAAAACACCTTAGAGGGCACGTGGAAAGGCAGCTTTACCCAGAAGATCCACAAAATTCCCAGAGAGACACAGCTGAGCAACAGCACCAGGAGACTTGAAAATGGGCTGAATGCTTCCACACCTTGTCATTAAAATTCCAGTGCAAAGGGAATCCCTCTGGTGTCTCAAATTTCCCACCAGCAGCTTAAGGGAAGAGGGGACCCCATGTGCCTTTGAAATAATTGCATGAAACCCCATCTTCTGGCTTACCCAAGGTTTCAGCTCCCCACTGAAGGCTTAAGCACATATAACACGTGGATTGGGCACCTATTCCCAGCAAGGGTTCCTAGTCCTTGCAAAAAGCACTCTTATCTCACACTTCAAACTCTTGGATAAGCTCTGAGGGCTTGCAAATAGAACAGGCAAAGTTTGCAGAATGTCAAACACCCAAGAGGACGGGTATGTGGGGCTAAGGGAAAGGCTCTCACTCTCTCAGACTAGCTATCCATTTTCTCCCCCTACTCTGCTCACGCTGGAGGGGAAATCCTGGGTCACTTCTGGTCACTCGTGCCTAGCCCCACCCCGAAAACCTTCAGATACCCAGGAGAACAGACCACAACTTGCACAGCCAGCTCTGCTGCTTTGCCCTGCCAGCAACACCTCCCTGCAGCTGCGAGCAGCAGGGTCTTGCTCCTGTCCCTGCCCTCCCACACCGCCCAGCTCCAGCGAGCACAGCTCAGCTTAATGACTCGATCTGTGTTCAGCAACAACACCACATTCTTCAGCGCAGAAATCATTAACATCTGCACAGCTTATGCATGGCTTGTCCAGGACAAACCCCTCCAGGGGTTTGTGGATGGAGGGCTGAGGCTGTTCCCTACCCTGGGCACGTGTTCCTCGCTGCTGTTCTCCACGCTCATGGGGAAGACAGGAGTGGGTCGCTAAGAGATGAGGATTTCTGGCACTGGTAGTGCTGGGTTGCTTGTGATTAATGAGACCACCTACCCAATTAAACCCCACCTAAGGCATCAGGACTGCAGGAGGTCCACATGGCCAACAGTAACCCAGAAGCTCTACAGCCTCCAGAGCACACTCAGTCCTTCAAGAAGGAAGGCTGAATCCAGCTATCCCCAGGTCTGATGAACTGTGACAGTCTGGCTGCTGGGGAAGCTCCAGCAAAGACACAGCCCCAAGCTCATGCCTGGTTCTGCTGCCACAAGCAGCCTTGTGTGCTGACCACTGTAAATCACCCTAATCCTGCTCCTGTGCTCTGGGTGCCTCCAGCCCACACACCTGGAGCTGCTTCCTCCTTCCTCACTGGGACAGGGGAGCCTGGACCTGCCAGGCAGTCCTCAGACCTTCACTGCCAGTTAACCACTGCTATGGCAAGTCTTTTACCTGCAGCTGAACTAAGGTTTTGTAGCAGGCCCACTAGGACAGAAGTGACTGCCATCCTGTCCTCCCACCTCACGAGCTCCAGACGGGCCACCAGAGCCCATGCCCACTAAACCAGTGTGACACTGACTTCCCTCATCACCATGGTCACCAACTCAAATTGAGAGCTGTGGTGAAAAGCGACATTCCCAGTTCCTTCTTTTGCTCTCCTCTGCCAACTCGATTTCATTTATCTCAGTTATTTCTACCCAGGGGTATCATTTACCAGCCCAACACAAAGGGCCCAATTGAGCTCCGAGACCTGGGCTCGGGCAGCAGCAGAAGTCACCAGAGACTGGAGTAGTGTTACCTGCTGCCATCGCCACTGAAGAGCCTCTGGGGAAGGCAAACATGTCTGAAAACCAAGACAAGGTCAAAGCATCTCCCGGCCACCAGGTCACGGCTTCACTCCTGCCCTGCAGGAGCAGCAAGGAGCTTCCACCTGCCCGCAGGACAGGGTGTGTGAAAGCAGAGCAGTCCCTCTGGGAGCAAGAAGCAGCACAGAAGTAGTGAAGGCCAAAGGGAATGTTACATCCATACATGATGGCTGAGGAGCCCACCACCCCCGGCAGCAAGGTACAAGAGCAGGACAGGCGACGCTGCGCACATCCAGGACCCCTTGAGTTTCAACCTGAGGGGGACTGGATAGACCACCGGCATCCCAGCTCTGCTCCAGGTGGAAGGAGGCAACAGGGGGGTGTATTTGAAAGGCATTCCACCCTCCACATTGTATGTGAGCTGGGCTGTGACTGTGATAAGGCAAACACTCACAATAGCACACAGGAATTCAGTCCCCAGGGCCTGTGACTCAGAGTGGCTGAAGTTCCTCCGAGAGCCCTTTGCTAAAGTTCCCATTTTAAGGGGCATGTTCTATTAATAAGAACTGCTTAATAAGCCTCTCCCCCGCTCCTGCCCTGAACAGCCTTTCTTGAGCTGTTGAGAGACTTTTCTAAGCCAATAACCTCAGTCACACAAGTCCCAGCTACCTGCAAGGCAACCTAAGCAAAAAAAGATTCTTCCTTGCTCCCCAAAAAGGTGACCCCAGCTGGCAGGCCAAGCTCTTACTGGGATGTTTAAGGTCACAGTGCCAGCTGCCCTGCCTGCAGGTGCTGGGAAGGGGCTCAGGGATGCTCCTGCCTGCCCTGGATGAAAGAAGTGGGCATCTGCTCTCTAACAGGCTGAATTTCTTCCCCACAGCCCAGCGTATTAGTGGGTAAAACTAGGTTGAAACTAATCTGTGCTGGATTAGACTTGCCACCTTGATGCACGAGGCTGAACAATGTGATTGCGTTCCCCAGGAAGAGGGGAATGGGCAAGAGAGGAGCCCAGAGGAACGTTTCAAGAGAGAAGTCAGTATTTAGGACTCAGCTGTCCTTCAGCAGCACATGTGCACTCAGGGTGCTGCCTGCCAGACCCTTATCCCAGTGAGAGCTCCAGGGAAGAAACCAGCCAGGAAAACAGGGCTGGGAGGGAGCTAATTGTTAGGATGAGACAATGAGATTAGGCAGACAGGAATTAGGCCTGCTTGATTTTATTAGGAGCACTTGACTGTTTTACAACCCAGGGGCTCTCCAAGTCTTGGGAAAACCCTCTCCCTGGCTCCAGCCACAATATCAGCCCAAGTTTCTTACCAGCTCTGTGACGGAGAGGTGTGTGAATGTTCACTGCACTCCCCCACTGCCACGCAGAGCTGGCAGAGAGAGCAAAGCAGGGCAGCGTGGGGGCTGCTGCCCTGAGCACGATGGCTTCTCAGGATCCACGGGCAGCTGCTACCCGTGCTATCTGCAGCTTGGTTTTGAGCTGCTCAAACCCCCTCTCCCACCACTGGGCCGACACACAGGGCAGCAAGGATGCAAACAAGCAGCTCCATCAGCGGGAAGTTACGTAGCTTGTTCTGGTTTTTGTCATACAGACCTCACCCAAGAAAAAGCCAGAAGTGATGGCAGCTCAGGGGATTGATAGGAGCTTGTGTCCCCTGTGTGGGAGAAGGAAGAGCCCACAGCCCTGGGACACAGCAGTGGCAAACCAGCAGCATTCCAGGAAGCACAGCTTCCCAGACTCAGTCCTACAGCTCCCACCAGCTGAAAGATCACATACCCATCCTGTGCCTGAGTGATGCTGGAGGATGGTTCTGGAGCAGCAGAAACTGCAGCAGTGAGTACAGCACAGTCCCTTCATCTTCAACCTAAGGACCAACACCACCTTGGCTAGGGAAGATATCTTAGGCTCACCTATGCCCCTTCTTGGAGCAGAGTGTGCCATGTCTGCCTTGCAAGGGCTCCTTTTTTTAGCCAAGTGCTCTTATTCTACACCTTAATGCTGCAGCACTTCTTTTTCCACTCTTATTCCACAGTAGCACAGCCTAGTTTCTAATTAATTGAATTATTTCTAATGACTTAATTCTCTCTCCAGTGACCTACATAAACTTCACCTCCACTGTCTCACTGCTGTCTGGTGGAACATATTGGCACTTTTCACAGCTCAGGCAGTGTGAGGGCAAGGTGAGCCACCACCTCCTGCGGACTCTCATCTTGTGCAGTGATTTGACTTCTCCACCTGTAACACTAAGGTGCCACCGGCTATAGGAGCAGGCAACCACCAAACCCACCTGGAAACTACCCTAGAAATCCCAGCATTGACTGTTTCAAGGTTAAACCCTTCTTTTCTCCCTCAGGACCGCTCTTAGCCGGGAGGGATGCCAAGAGAACTGCCCCTGCCGCCATGCCAAGCAAGGGACAGGGCAAGCCCGAAGCTGCAGGGAAAGGACCTTGCCTGACCCTGGCATGAAGGGCACGAAGCCCAGCACACTTTGCACTAATCCAGGAGCTGCCATTCCCCCTGCTCAAGGTCTGCGGCAGGTCCAGCCATCCTGGGCTACACATTCATCATTCGCTGTAGTGAAAAGTTAAAAAGGCTGGAGTCAGCTCTGAGCAGCAGCAGCTCCTCATTCCAGGAAGAAGTAGTTGAGGAAGAAGTTGAAACGCTCAATACGGTGGAGGGGAGGTTGAAGTCCTCCAGGAGAACAATAACCCCTGTTCTTGCTGGAGCAAGTTCCCAAGGGGAACTTTCACGGCAGCCGGTCCCCATGGCAGTGCGGGGAAAGAGCCACCTGCGAGGGCAACACCAAGGGGCGGCGAGGATGGAGCACGACCCGCATAGAGCCCCCGTGCCTCCTCTGGCCGCATCCCTCTCTCCAAAGGGGGTCGGGCAAAGGGGGCGGCAGTTCCCACTACACCCACCACCACCCTCCTCCTCCTCGTCCTCCCGGCCCCGCGGCACCCCCCTCCTCTCCCCTCCTCTCCCCGCCGCCCCCAGCCCGCTCCCCCGCCGGACCTTGTTGATCTCCTCCAGCCGCCCGTCCTGCGGGGCTCTCCGCAGCCCCCCGCCGCTCGGCCGGCGCGGAGCCGCCATCGCACCGAGCCGCCCCGCGCCCGCCGCCACCTCCTTAAATAGGGGCGGGCAGCGCCGGGCCGGGCCCTCCGCCCGCCGCCCTTAACCCCTTCCCCGCCCGCCGCCGGCAGCGGGACGGTGGCGGAGCCCGCCCGGCGCCGGGAGGGCAGCGCGGACCCGCGTGGGGCTCGGGGTACCGAGAGCCGTGCGGAGGCACCGCCGCCCGCGGGCTCCCCGCGGCAGGGAAGGGACCGGCCATCTCGGCACATCGGGCATCGCTCCGCAGCCGCCCCGGGATGGGCATTCCTGCCCCGCGGCTCCCCCCGCGGGTCCGCAGGTGCCCCGTGGGGCGATACGCCACAGCCGCTTCCAGCTGCTGGATAAACCCTGGAGAGCGAGCAGCGGGAAAAGGGATGGACCGAGGGACAGCCACAGACGGGCCGATGCGTGTCCCGGCCTGGAACTGCTGTGGCGATCGCCCCCGCGATCTCAGCCTGACACCTTATGTTAGGAACATGTACTAAAGTGGTGCTTAGCAGGAATTGTCAGGCGTTCGCCCCTCACCACTCCAAATCCAGCCGCATTTCAGCCCCTGCTCTTTAAAAGCAGCAAAAGCAGGTACAGCGTCTGTCCTCCCGCCGCCACATGCCCTGGTTGGGCAGCTGCGTGTTATATTAAGAATTTTTAATGGATACAGCTCTAGGCAGGTGTCGCCAGCTAAAAACACAGAATTCTGGGGAGAGCAGGAGGGAGCATGAACCACATCTTCAGCAGCAGGCACACGGCAGAGGCTTGACATTTCTGTAACAGCAGCAAATCTGTGTGTTCACTGGAGATGTATAATTGTCCTCCCAGGGAGACGGTAAGTGGCCATGGCTCCCTGCCTCTGGCCGAGCCGGATCACGCTGTGCTCTCACTGCTGCACGGTTTTGCTTTCCCAGAACTGTCCTTGGGCAGAGGGAGGGGAGCCCCTGCCATTACACCCCCCCAGCTCTGGCACCCCACTCCCTGGGCAGCTTTTGTGCAGAATTATGAGAGCAAAGGGTTTGTTCTCAGTAGGAAAATCCCATATCCCTTTCAGGCCACTGGACACACTGATGTTTTCAATATCTATGGCAGTAATTTTACATAAATTACACGAGACTTTAGCAAACCAGATTTCCAGCACTGTGAGCAGAAAAACACAGGTAAAACTGGTTAACAAGTGAAACCTGCTCCAGCCTGGGGACTTGTTTTTGGTCTTACGGGAATGACTTCATCCACCTGGAGTCACGGCACAGCCAGCACAGAGTGGGCTGAGCCAGGACCTGCCTGCGTGGCCACACAGCCCAGCCTGCATGGGAGCACAGGGGAACACACATGCCTTTCCTTTAAAGGCAATACAGCCTCCGACCTCTGCCACCTCGTGGGAGTGACACTGGCAGGAGCTGGTGTCCAGCTGTTCCCCATCCAGTCCGTGCTGGTGCCACCAGCCAGCTCCTCCCAGTGGGGAGGTACTGATGTGGGGCTGTGGGTGATGCAGCTCTCCCACCTCTCAGCTTGGTGCCTGTCCCACCCAGCCCCTGGGACTGCAGCCATCAGGCTGGCTTAAAGCAAGGCCTGGTGGCACCCAGTAAGCCAGGAGGAACGGGACAGGACACAAAGAGCTGTGGCAACAGCAGCGTTGCGCTACCCTGGAGCAGGGGAACAGCAAGAGCTGACCTGCTCTCACCCTGCAGCAAAGAATGCCCCACCTGCCTGCCAGGAGCTGTGTAAGGGTCCAGCTTTGCTTCTGCTTGTTAATTTAGCCCTGCCTGCTGTAACCTCCCTTCCCTTGGAAAGCAGACAAGCTGTATGCCCGTCGATGAGCAGCTCTGCCTCGCCTCACCAGGATTCCTCTCTGCACCTCTATGACCACAGCACACGAGCACGATACTGCAAGGCACTGTGCAGCAGGTGAGGGCCTCTCTCACCCCCTCGGGCAGGAGGGACTGCTGGGTGTTACAGCTTGGGTATGTTACATACTTGGTAAGCTCTTCCTGCCCACTGTGCTGTGGTGTGGAAGGAGGGATGGAGGAAATCTGTGATGCTTCTTTGTTCACTCCATGGTGAGAAACCAGCCCTGTGACGGTTCCATATCCTGCACAGAAACGTTGGTGGTCCCTGGTAGCTGATTGTCCCCCCATCCCAAGGACTGAGCTGGTGCCTGGAGTCTTGCTGCAGAGCACTCGGAATGCAGAGCCTGAACCGGTACAGATAAAGACCTGGGGTGTGATACTCTGTGGAGGGCAGTGTGAGTAGCAGTGGGAGGGATTGATGCTGGTTAACACAGGGTGTCCTTCCCTCTGCCTTTCCCCGTGCAGGGGGGCACAGAGGGGATGGGGCAGCAGCCAGCAACCAGTCACTTCGAGCAGCCCTCGGGGAGGCTCCGCAAAATATCCTCCAGGTTCCGCTTGTCGGCCCGGATCTCAGCCAAGTCACTCTCGAATGCTTGGATCTTCTCCTGCTGCCGGGCTGCCTCCTGCTGCAGCCGGCTGAGCTGGCTGGCCAGGGAGCCCGGCGTGGCCAGGCGCTGCCACAGCCGCTCCAGCTGCACTTGCCCGGCACTCAGCACCGCCTCCACCTCCATGTCCTGCTCCAGGTTGCCTGGACAAGGGGAGAGGACATGAATGAGAGCAGGCAGCCGGGCAGGAGAGGTTCTGGACATGCTCCAGGGGCTCAGACCCTTGGCACCAGGCAAACTATGGGGAGCGGGTGCAGCAGGGCATGGAGGCTTTGCAGCTTCCCAGTGATCACAGATAAGCAAACGGGACTGTGGCTCCAGGCAGGGCCTGGGCACGTCTGTCTTACAGATGGGTGATGATGTCCACCCCTTTGCAAAATTTCTTGGATGCAAGACTCCCAGAGTACTCAGAAATGTACCCAGATCAAAGCAGGAGAAGCTGGAGCAAAACCAACCAGCAACAAGGACTGAACCCAGCCCAGTACATCCCTCAGCTCCAGAGGGACTGAGCCCTTAACCCAGCCCTGCTCCTTCTGAAGGTGCCAAGGGAGATCAGTGTCCCCACACCAGGCATGAACACACACATTCAACAAGCCCCAATTCGTTCTTCATGGGGGTTTTCCTCAAGACATGAACCTTCAAGAAGTTTCGCTGAGACCATGGGTGATCTCAGCCAAAGAGCACCCAGCTCAGCCTGGATGGCTGGTGAGGAGACCCAGCATCAGTGATCAGGAGAGCCCCGGAACTCTGAGAACCCAGCCCTTCCCTGGGACGCTGCACCCCATTCCCACACGGGTCTCACCGAGGCTGCTCAGCAGGTCGTTCAGGGTCTCAATGTCTGACATGAGTGAGCCCCGGGCTTCCTGGAGTCTTCTTGCCATCTCACTCACATCTGTTCCCACCTTTCAAAAGAGATAGAAACCCAGATCAGGGACCCCCTTGGCCCTTGGCTGGATGGGAAAGGGGATCCCAGGAACATCCCTAAGGCATTGCCCATACTGTGGACCCCAAAAGCTGAATTGTTCCCTGTGCTTTGGGCTGTGGGCAAAGCCCATCCAGGCTAGAGGACACAGCCTGCCCAAGGGCACCCAACTCACCTGATGTGCTTCCTCCAGGTCCCCTCTGAGCTTCTCAGCCATGTGCTCCTGTCGGGATAGCTCCCGCTGGGTCTCATTGGCACGCCTGGAGAGCTGTCTGGCGTGCTTGTGGGCCTGTTTGCTCTCCTGCAGCACAGCCCATGCCCTCTGCAAAGGGGTGGAGGTGGGGACAGTCACCTGGGGACATGCAGCCCTGCCTGCAGCAGGCTGGGCTCTGCCTGTGGTGGTTGCCAGCCTGTCTATGCCCAGCACTTCCCCACACCCCACTCAAACCTTGGCACTCTCCTCAGAGACTTGCTCAGCCTCTCCAGCTCTCCTCTGGGCTGTGGTGGAGATGGACAAGGAGTTTCCCAGTGTCTTTTCTGCTTGTTTAATCTTCCTCTGGGCATCCACCAAAACCCTGTTCCGCACAGTGGCCATCCTCCTCCTCAGGGCAGCCTTACCCTTCCGATGCCGCAGCATCTTCCTCATGCCTGTGGGGACAAACTGGCCTTCACCAAACTGTGGGGGCAAACTGGCCCTTCTCCCCTTGGCACCTAGAGCCAGTGTGGTGAGAGCCAAGCTGTGGCTGGACATGCTCTGACTGGTGCCTTTTACCTTCCAAGCTGGCCAGGAGGGACTCAGCATCAGAGTGCACAGCTTTTCCATGTGAGACAGCCAAGGTGGCCGTGTCACGGGCAGAGCCAGCCCGGTCCCGCAGCTGGGAGAGGAGAGGAGAGGGAAGGAGTGAGGCTCAGATGTGCTGAGAAATGTGAGTTTCAGCCTGCTCTCATTTGGCATGTGAGATCCTTGGGAGACCCGTGAGCCTGAAGGGAGATGTCTCCCAAAACATCCTTTCCCTGGCTGTCGGCACAGTCCGTCCTGTCACTGGAGCAACAGGGATGGGGCTCTCCATGCAAGGGAGCAGCGATTACCTGCTCAAAGCCATGAGTCCTCTGCAGCTCCAGGCGCAATCCAGCTGCCAGTGTGTGGGATGCCTGGACAGCCTGCTGAGCCAATGGCTCCTGGGCTGCTGCTGCCTCCTCCAGCACTGCCAGGGCCTGTGCCAGCGCTCCAGCTTGCACTGGCAGTACCTGCTGTGGGGTCAGGAATGCCAGAGTTCTATAAGAGCATGTCCCAGCTTGGGAGGCAGCACTGCTCAGGGGGTAGGGTTACCAGCAGGTGCTGCTCACCTGCCCCAGAGCAGCCACCTGCAGAAGTCTCTTGGCCATGTCTGCGTTTGCCTGTTGCACGGCTGACAAAGCTCTCCTGGCCTCCTCCATGCCCACACCCAGCTCCTCCTGTGCCCGCTGGATCTCCTCGTACCTATGTGGAAGGATGCTGCTGTCAGCTCAGGCCCTCTGGTCCCTCAAAGGAGGGAGACCTGGCTCCAGACATGGATGAAGCATAAAAGGCTGGGGGCTTTTCCTGAAACACCCTCAGTACGGAGCACCCTGTCTCTCTACTTGGCAACACTGTGGGGCAATGACTTTGACAAGGCTCGGCACGTCCCTGTTGGACAGATGCCAAATCGCTGTGACAGAGTCCTGCAACAGGGATCTGGCCAGAGGCAAGGAGCTGTGCTGCCCTGCCAGCCCCTCACCCAGCCTCCAGCTCACGCTGAGCATCCCGCGTCGCGTTCCCTTCCAGCAGATTCCGCAGGAGCTCGGAGCTGGCGCTGGAGGCACGCAGCGCTCTCCTGACCACTGCTTCCACCTCTGCAACAGCGCCCTCGTGGCTGCAGGGACAAGGACACTCAGAGACATGATATTAGGATTGGCTCCTTGGGAAAGGAGCGGCCTCCCTGTAGCTGGAGAGCCACCTCACCTGCCTGTTGCAGCCATACCTCTCGAACAGAGCCCGTGCCTCCAGCGCCCAGTGGGTCCAGTTTGTGGGCTGCTGAGGGATTTCCTGGGGAATCTCCTTGAAATGCAAACAGCAGCGGTGAAACCCTGGCAAGGAGGAGGGACTCTCAAGCCCCACCAGCTCAGCACCAAGAACCTCCCAAAAGGCTGGAGCAAGGGAAATAGCTCCTCTTGACTCAGCTGCAAGGAGGGTTATACCTACACAGACCCCAGGCTTTCCTGCTCACCCACTCTGCTGGTCACATCCCACCCCACCAGCGCTGGGAGTCACATCCCACTGCCCCCAGGATTGCCACCAGCCCCCTCAGGAGCCCAGCTCACTGTGGTAGCCAGGGTGTCTGCAGCATTCCAGATCTCCCGCTGTGCCGACTGCAGCACGGCCCCGATCTCCGACAGCAGGATGCAGGTCTTGGGTGGTCCGTGGCCAGAGCAGCTCATGGCCTGGCTGGCGTTGGTGAGACGGCCTTGTGCGGTGTTCAGAGCCCCTGCCAGCTGCCCCACCCGTGCCAACAGGGTGGCCCAGGCACCTGTGGGCAGCACAAGCAGCTCGTTGTCCACAAGCACCTCGTTGTGAGGTGCTCAGGGCTCCCTGCTTGCCTGTGGGGCTGCCCCACGCCCTGCCTCCCACCTGCTAAAGAAAATGGGAAGACAGTCCCTCTGGGTGGTCAGGAGAGACCCACGTATGCAACACCCAAAAGGCACCCATGTGTTGGTGCTCAGCCCTCAGTAACACCCATCACCACGTCCTCCAAACCGGCATGGGTGTGAGCATCCCTGCAGTGCTCTGTCCTACCCAAAAAGGCATATCCCTCCCTCTGCCCTCACCTCTGGGTCACCATCACCCACACTGACCCCAGTGCTGACCCAGGAACTCCTTGCACTCACCCAGCATGTCACAACACCCTGCAGGAGCAGAGGGCACCCAGAGGGGTCCTATGGGGCTCCTCCATGGTGGAAGTAAGAGGAGTCCCCTACACCTTGCAGGAGATGAGGAAAAGGGGTGTCCCTTGTACCTTGCAGGAGGTGCGGGCTGGGCAGCCCATCTCCCCGGGGTGCATCCCCCAGCATGAGAGACTGCCCTGGGTGGGCATTACAGCCTGGTTTCTGCAGCCATTCCTCCATCTCCTGCAGCCTGGCCTTCAGCTGGTCAGCCTGTGAGCAGGACACAGGGGGACACGGCGGGACACTAAGGCAGGGCAGGGGTTGAGGTGCTGTGCCCGCCTCGGCAGTGCACGGGCTGTACCTTGTCCTTCACCAGCCCGTAGCAGGCAGGACACTGCTGGCAGTGGGAGCTCAGAGGGTCGAGGAAGAAGTTGGCCTGGCACCGGTCGCACTTGTAGCCCACGAAGCCGGGGCGGCAGAGGCAGGTGCTGTTCTCGTGGCACTGCGGGGTGACGGAGCCCAGCGGGGAGCAGTTGCAGGCTGCAGCGGAGGCACAAAGGTGTCATGCTGCGCCTGCCAGCCCTGCTTGAGGGACCGGGGCGCAGTCCCCACCCCCATTACCTCGGCAGCCCCTGGCAGAGAAGCCAAAGAAGCCGTGGTGGCAGCGGTCACATTGCCTCCCCGTGACACCTGGCTGGCAGGAGCACTGCCCCGTCACCGCATGGCACTCGCTGTCACGCGACCCCGTCGGGTGGCACTCACAGCTGGCACGAGAAGTGGGGGGACATGAGCAGGCAACGGACCCAAAGGGCAGAGAGCAGAGCCAGGGATACAGAGCCACCCAGTCCCTGGCAGCCCCACGCTGTGCCCCACATACCTCTTGCACCCCACAGCGGGCTCCAGGCCATAGTAGCCAGGCTGGCAGTGCCCGCAGGCTCTGCCTGTTACGTGTGGGAGGCAGTGGCACTGGCCCGTGATGGGATCACAGCCCTCCAGCCCCGGGTCTGAGCCACTGGGGTTGCAGTCACAAGCTGTGGGAGACAAAATAGCACCTACATCCCGGCACAGAGCTGGTGGATGGGACTGTGGGAATGGGACACCAGGGCTAAGCTCCCCACCCAATGTGGAGAGTCATGTCCGCCCATCAAACAGGGCTTCGAGAGGCTGAGTCCCTGCAGACCAGAGTATCTCCAGGGAAGGATGCAGTGGATAAAGAGGGCAAACGCCATTCCAGAGCATTCGGGGCTAACCTGGACCATCCACCACCCCCTAAACTCACAGGGCATCCCCCTTCCGCCCTCTGCCTCCACTGCTGGGAGGATTTTGGCTGCGAGTGAGCTGTCCCCAGGACTGTACGTACGTGCACACTTCCCAGCAGGGCTGGGACCCAGCGCGTCCCCGTAGAAGCCTGGCCGGCACCTCTCGCAGTGCTCGCCCATCGTGTTGTACACACAGCGCAGGCAGCGGCCAGACACCGGGTCACAGTTCCCCACGGCATTGGGATCCACGTTCCCGTGACACTGGCAGGGTTCACAGGGATGCACAGGGCCCCTCTGCCCCAGGGGGTCCCCGAAAAACCCGTCATCACAGAGCTCACAGCGTTTCCCTGAGGAAGGTGAAAAGATGGGGAGGGTTTGGCCGTGTCAGTGCTGCCCGCAGCTCCCATGCCCACCCACCCCCAGCCTCACCTCTCTGCCCCGGGGGACAGTGGGTGCAGACCACCTCCCCACTGCTGGGCACCTCGGTGCAGGGTGAACCTCCAGGGCAGGGGCACGGCTTGCAGTCATCAAAGCGCCCTACGAAGGGGTTGCCATAGAACCCGGCGCTGCAGCGCTCGCAGGAGGGACCCTCTGTGTTGTGCAAGCACCGGCACTGCCCTGCGAGGAGAGAAACAGAGCTGAGGGCCTGCAAAAACCCAGCCCCAAATAACAGCAGGGACCACAGGAGGGATGGAGAGCCCAGCACTGAGCGTGGCACTCTGGGTGCCAAGAGGGATGTGCAGCTCCAGCATAAGGATCACGCTGGGGTTGCACATCTCCAGCCAGTACTTGGGACATTTTCCCTCCCTGCCTTGTCCTTGCTCAAGGGAGAAGGTTTTGGAGAGGACACGGGGCACACAGCTGCGCGGGGACAAGGCAGAGCTGGCACAGGCAGCACCAGCAGTGTGTGTGTGTGTGTGTGTGTGGAGGCTGTCGGCGCCTGCCATAATCAACAACACATTTCTCAGCGACGAGGCGCGTCCTTTCCAGCCTGTCACGGAAAACTCAAGCAGCCGGCCCGGGCACCCACTGGGGAAGCATCTCCTCCAGAGCGAGCCGAGCCGGTGAGTCAGCGTTCCGAAATCGGCTGTGAGGAGGAGAAGGAGGAGGAAGACTGAGGAAGGGTGCTCAAGGAACCCCCCGCCTCCAGGCAGATGCTCTGCTTCACTGGGGAGAGGAGGAGCCACGGGGAAGATTTCCCCCCCCGATTTGTGGGGTCAGGTCATACCAGGAATGCTGTGCAGGAGGGAACGGGTGTTTTTTTCCATTTTCCCCACCTCCGGGCAGTCAGACAAAGGAAAAGAAAGGACAAGCGGGTGGCAGGAAGAAGTGGAAAAATAAACTAGAGGAAGTGCGCGGGGTGGCAGAGCCCGGGCCGGGACATCAAAAGCCTGGCCCCATCCCTGGGGATTGTGCAGCGGCGCCAGCCCCAGCTCTGCGAGATGAGGGCGAGTTTGCAGAGCTGCCACCACCCCCAGGGGCTCCCCTCTATGCAGGGTAACAAATGCATCATTGTATTTCCAAGCTCTTTCCAGCACTTGTCGGAGCTGCTGTTGTCTGCAGGGGATGGGGTGCATGGCAGCATCTTGTGAGCCCCACAGGGCTCTGGTCTGCATTTCCCTGGGGCTGACAGCAGCAAGGCTGTCACAAGCTGTTTGCAATCCTGCCCCCCTTCCCCATCCAAAGCCACCCAGACACTTTGTCTGGCAGCACAAGTGAGTGGCAGCACCCTGTGAACCACCCCAAACACAGCCATGCTGCCCCAAAGACTTTGCTTTGGCCTTTTCCTCCCTTCGTCCACAGTCCTTGCTGCAGTCACACACCTCTGAGCTGGATCTGGAGGCAGAACAGGGCTTGGGCTGGCAGCACAAGGGCCAGCTCCTCCCATACCTTCCCACAAGCCTGGCACTGATGTGTTTTTCTGCTCATTTCCTTGTTTCTCTGCTCAGGTCCACCTCCAGTTTGCAGATTCCAGGGCTGTGCCCAGTCCTGCTCCACTCATTGGGCAGTGATACTGCCTGTGAGACCCAGCCTGGCAAAACCCTCTACCTCTCTGCTGCCTTGACCCCTGCTCCCACACTCCGAGGACCAGCATCCTTCCCTTCTCCTCCTTAAAGGTCATGAAGTACCATGAAAAATGGTAACTATAAGTTACCACCGTTATTGCACTTCATTAATTATTTCTGTCTTTGCAGCTACGAACCCAGTCCCTACAAGCAACTTGCAAATTCTGAGTACAGCAACCTCAGTGATGGCTTCAGAACAAGCAAAGGCATGGATTTGTCACTCATGTATGGGGTGAGTGGAGGGGCTGGGGTGCCCACCTGTGAGGGGGTGACAGTCCCCGTGCTGGTTGCAGGCGCAGGGCACGCAGCCAATGAAGGGGCCGCCGAAGGGGATCTCCCGCTTGAATCCGGGTGCGCAGGACTGGCAGAACTGGCCGGCATAGCCCATGGGACACGTGCACTCCTCCACCCAGCCCGCCCGTGTGCCCAGCCCGGGGCTGGCAGATGTGAGCTGGACCTCGCTCAGGGACAGCCTGCCTGCGAGAGGGGAGAGCAGGCCTGAGAATGGGGAGACACCAAAACACCTTCTGGAGAGCCCAGGGGTGTTCACAGAGAGGAGCCAGTCCCTGCTCCAACACCCCCCCTGCAGTGCCTCTCGTTCACGATGCTGCTTTTGTGTCCCCAGCCCATCCCAGCTTAGTCCCTGTGGGAATGTTGTGTGCAGACCACCCACCTCGCACGGGGCCGCGGCTCACACGCAGCCGGAGGGCGGTCAGGTTGGAGAGCAGGCGCTGGAAGCTGAAGGCCGACAGCAAAGGCTCTGCACCCTTCTCTGCCTCGTGCAGCCTGTTGGAGAAGGAGCATGGGAGCAAGGACAGGGCCAGTCTGAGAGCCACGTGCTGCAGGACAGTTTGGCTCCCTGGCTGGGACCCAGGCACAGCAAGGGGGGCACAGTTAAATCCCCGACAGGGGCAGAGAGTGGGGATGAACCCCATAGCAAAAGGTAGCCCAGACAAGATCAGACACACTCTGCCTTAAACCCCACTGAGGTTCCCCAAAGCACTGTGACAGGTACCTGAAGGTGACAGCTTGCTTTCCACTCTGGGGCAGGCTCTCGCTGCTGGGCAGGGTGATCTCCATCCCCTCACCCTCCAGAACCAGCTGGACTTGGAGCAGGGGCATCCCGGGCTCGGTCCCTGTCCTGTTCTCCACTCCCACCAGCAGGGACAGGAGCTGCCCATAACTGAGGCGCTGGTTCTGCAGAAACTTCTCTGCAAGGGGAGAGAGGAGCAAAGCCTGTAGGACATGGAGGAACCAGCTGTGCTGGTGAAGGTCCTATTCCCACCAGCATCATCAGGAGCCAGAGTCACCCTCCTACAGCAGTGACATCTCCAACCTGCCCTCCCAGGCAGATCCACTGTTCCAAACCTCCCCACTGCCTTGTGCTATTGCAACATGCTCAGCTCTGGAATGGGGCCCAATGCCTTATACACCAGAAAAGCAGTGGGACACCCCATGAGAGCAGCAGGGTGTCTTCATGGCAGAGCAGCACCCCAGGGACCCAGCACACACAGTACCTGGTGCAAGAAAATCCACCGGCTCCTCTCCATCCCCGTCAGTGATGATCTCCCCGCCAGCCCAGCGCAGAGGCAGGTCTGTGGTGCCTGGAGCTGTGGCAGCCCAGCCCTCCAGCCCTGTGTGACAGCACACAGTGGCAACGTTCAGCAAAGGGAGCACCAGGGGGTGCTGCTTTCAGGGGCTCTGTCCCTTCTCCCCCAGCTCTCCAGGGTCTTGGAAGGGGCCAGCACTTTGTAACACCCTGTTCTGCTCGGGCTCTGTGCTCTCATGCACTAGAGGATGGCCCTAGCCACCCCCCATCTGTTTATTTTTTTTAGATTTGGAGGAAATTATTATCTTTAAACTTTTGCCTCCCTGCCTGGGCTGCATTGCTAACATTACTGTGGGCTGGAGAGTTCAGGAAGCCTGGGGAGAGACGCTGGAGAAGTCCAGGGAGAGATGGGGCGTAATTGCATTAAGTTGGTTTTCTTCAGAAGCCAGTTAAACTCTCCCCCATTCCCTAGAGTTATTTCTTCTAGTCCTGCAGGACAAACAGTTGGAAATCCCTTCCCAGCTCTCAAGTGGGCTGTGCTCAGCTACCAAACCATCCCCAGTTTGGACTCTTTCACTCAGGACAGGAAAATTTCGTCTGATCCAGCTCCACTGTAGACTGGGGAGCGCTTTGGGAAGTGGGACTTTAGGAGGATGTCTTGGCTGCATCTCAGCCCAGGGCTTTGCTAAACCAGTCCCAAAAGGAGAAGCCCCAAATTGGCTTGTGTGAAGGGTGGAAAAAAAAGACTCGGTTTAAAGGCTGGCTCTGTTTCAAGGCCGTGGAAGACATTCCAGCAGTACAGCAATTGGCGGCTTAATTGCAATCAGGATCAACCCGTGCCTGGCGGGTTCGGATCCATCTGCTCGTCAGGGGACAGGCGAGGCAGACGGGGGGTGCCTGCCGTGGGTGCCCGTCCCTGCAGGGTGCAGGGTGGGGGGGTCCTGGTGAGCGGGGACTTGCGGTGAGGGCTGCGGTGTCCCCGCGGCAGGGCTGCACATGCCGGGATGCGCGGCAGATGGCAGGGTTTCCCCGAGCATCCCGCACGCACCCAGCCCTGCCACCGCAGCCCTGGCTGCAGCCAGGCAAAGAGCACCCCATCCTGCTCTCCCGGCCACCCTGCTGCATAGCGGCTGAGGGTGGGGAGTGGAGGGAATAACGGGGAAAGTTCACAGCAGGCTCCATCCTTTTAGATTTGAACTTTCTGAGCTGATTTTTAGCGCTCCTGCGGTCACTGGTATCGTGGGGCAGCCATGCCTGGCCCCACAGCCCTTCCTGAGCCATGCACAGCCCCAGGAGCAGGTTGGCATGGAGGTATACCACGAGGAGCCAGGGAGAGCCCACCCATCCCCGTGGAGCTGGGGGCAAGATCAGAGGTTTAACAGTAAAATAGGAGCAAGCCAGAAAAAATCCTCGCTGGCCATCACCACTAGTTAGCCCCAAAGGGGAACGCTCAGCCCCAAAGTGGAGTGCTCAGCCCCAAGAGGGATGCTCAGCCCTACCCTTCCCAAATTTTTGGGGGTGGAGGTGGCACAGCTGTGCCTTCTGTTTCACCCAGGGCTTAGTGGTCAGTACCGTGGCTGAAGTCGGAGCGGATGTGGGTCTCCTCGTAGCCATCGGCTGCCCTGCAGGCGGTGGAGTGGCCGTAGCAGAAACAGCTGGTGCAACCAATGGGGTTGTGGGGCTGCAGATTAAACCAGCCTGGCTGGCACCTGGGCACAGGGAGGAAATGGGAGCAGGTGGCACAGGGCAGGCAGAGCTGCAGGGAACCCAGGGCGGGACACTGGTGGCAGCTTCTTGTGTGCCCAGTCCCAGTGATCCAGAGCGATGCAGCCCCACAGTCTTACCACAGTCTTGTCATTGATCCCAGACTGGAAAGAGACAGTTGTCCCGTCCCCATCCCAGGGCTGTGGTGCTTACCTGTTGCACAAGTGCCCCTCCACTCTCTCCTTGCAAGTGCAGTGCCCTGTGTTGGGGTCGCAGGTGCCAACGCTGCCTGCTGGGTCACAGGTGCAGGGTCTGGATGGGGTGAGATGAAGGCATGAGGTGAGCCCTGCTTCCATCCCGCTGCTCCTGCCCAGGTCCAGGCCCCTCCTCACCTGCAGCCACCTTCACTGAGGCTGTGGTAGCCGTCCTTGCAGCGCTCACACTTCCAGCCCGTCACGTTGGCTTTGCAGAGGCAGGTCCCCGAGTTGTCACACTGGGGCTGCAGGGAGCCTGTGGGGACCCCAGCCAGCCCTGAGGCTCAACAGGGCAGACTCAACAGAGGCACAGGGTGGGGGCAAATGTGGAAACTCCGAGCAACGGAGAACCCACCAAAACTATCCCTCCCTGCCAACTCCAGCTGGGACAGGAGCTGTGCAGCCGGAGCCCAGCTGGGCACAGCCCCACGCACCTGCAGGGTGGCAGTGGCAGGGCTGGCAGGCTGCCTGTGGCTCCCAGCGGTAGTGGTTGTGCCGGCAGCGCTCGCAGTGGGGCCCGGCCGTGTTGTCGCGGCAGTTGCGGCAGTGCCCGCCGTGCCCGCTGCGCCGGTACAGCTCCCGGTCGTAGAAACACTCCTCGGAGCGGCCGCTGCAGTTGCAAGCTGGGGGGAAGGCACGGGATGGGGTGAGCAACTGAGGGCCACGGGGCTCACCTAAGGGTTACAGCTACCTCCTTGGGGTTGGAGGAGCCAGAGGGGCCGCTTGGCTCAGCAGTGGGAGCTTTCGGCAGTGCTTCTGCCCCTGGAAGCAGAGGCGGGCGCAGCACCACGCACGGAGCAGATGGCTGTGCTCACGGGGTGAGGGAATGGGGAATCCGCAGGGTGATGCTGTGAAGGGAAGCCCTGGGGTGCAAACCCTCCCTCCCTCCTTTCCTCCCTTACAAGCAGGTGCTCTCTTCCTGCGGAGGAAGAGCAGGAGTCGTTGGATGAGCCGATGCAGCCCCAGCTTGGCCACGCACCTTGCCCACAGAGACGGCCCGGGCGATACTCACGGAGACACTCGTTGGCAGCCTCGGCGGTGCCGCGCGCCCAGGGCCGGTCCTGGTGGAAGGGCTGGCAGCGCTCGCAGTCCACGCCGGCCGTGTGGTGCTGGCACACGCAGACCAGCTGCCCGGCCTCGTCCGGCGCGCACTCGCTGGCGTGGCCGTTGCATTTGCACCTGTGGTGGAACCCCCAACACGGGGGAGCCGCTCTGAGCTCCGCTGTGGGCAGTGCCCAGGCTGTGTGTGACCCTGCCAGGCCGACCACGGGGTGAAAGCAGCTCGAGGCTGCGTGGGTGTTGAGGCCGCCCGTGGTGTCCCTGAGGTGCTCCCAAGTCTGGCCAGTCGGAAGGTCACACGCTGAGGGTGGCCCGTGCTAACCAGCTCCATCTGCTGACCCCGAGCGTGGGACAGCAGCTGGGAGCAGTCCCAGTCCTGCTGCCCAGGGCAGACAGCTCCCTCCAGGATGGAGAAATTTCCCACTCCTCCCAGCTGGGGAAGGGCATGTGCAGCACAGCCCACGGGCAGCACCGAGTGGGTGCCAACTGTCCCACATCAGCTCCCCCTTCCCACAGGCAGCTGCTCCAGCTTCTCTGACTGTGTCCATGCTGATTCCAAGCTGCACCATCAGCCTCTGCAGCCTCAGGTCGTGGCTCCACTAGAACTCCAGGACCCCCTTTCTCCATGCCCAGGGAGCAACAGGGCCACAGGAGAAGCAACACAAGCCCCAGTGTCATTAAAAGCCATTGTGCTGGGAGGGGACAAAGCAAATAAAGCTGGTGAAACATGGAGAAGAGCTTGTGGGGAAAAGACCACCTTTCTGTATGACTGGGGAGGCTCCAGGTTTAATCATCCACATCTGCATTTCCAGCTCTGGTTTACACATGGAGGAAGCCACATCTGGGCAGTTTTCCCAAAACCACAGTTCAAGTAAGACTGGTGTGGAGCAGCTGCCCCAGCCCCACAGGCCCAGGAAGGTCCCCATAGTCCTGCCCTCACCCCAGTCTGGCTGCCCCTCACCTGCCACCGACGGAGAAGTCGGAGATAGCGTAGTAGTACGACTGCAGCACCTTGGGGTCCTTGAAGATGTCATCCCCAAACGTGTTGAGCCGGTTCAAGGAGATGAGCAGGTCAGTGACTGTCACCCACTCCTGCAGGGGACA
>JAWWES010000038.1:4704948-4719308 GCA_035583135.1 Lophotriccus pileatus
ATGTCATCCCCAAACGTGTTGAGCCGGTTCAAGGAGATGAGCAGGTCAGTGACTGTCACCCACTCCTGCAGGGGACACGGGAAATACACCTTGTTGAGGGGTCGGGGCCACCAGCTCCCACCCCAACCGGGACTCATCCTGCATCTTTCCATACAGGGAGTGATGCTGGGCATCACCAGTGCTTTTACCCCACGTGGGTGCAGTAGTGCTCTCACTCCCGGGGGTGTCCATACACCCACCCCCCTCCCGCCCTGCCAGCACCTGCAGCGCAGGGCTCCCATCGAAGTTGTAGGCGCTGGGCCGTCCCTCGAGCGTGGAGAAGGCCACGTTGCCCCCGCTCAGCGGGGAGATGTCGCTGAACTCATCTGTGCAGAAGGCCACCTGCTCGTCCTCCCCCGGCCTCAGGTACTGCCGCGGCCGCTTCCCGTAGGTCTTCTCGCAGGACGCGCTGTAGTACTGGAAGGGCACCCAGGGCCCCTCGGCCCGGCTGCGCTTGTAGATGGCGAAGCTCTCGGGGCGGCTGGTGTGAAACTTCAGCCGCACGTAGGTGATCTCGTAGGCTTTGCCTGCGGACAGACCCACCGTGCTGTGACCCTCTCCCGGCCTCCCGATGGGCACCACCAGCCTGAATTATCCCAGTGCACACCCCAAGGCAGAGCCCACCCCTTGCATGGGTGCACTAGGTGGGTTGCGTGAGCAAGGAGTCACTGCAAATCCAGGCTCTATCCAGCAGCAGGGAAGAGAGTCAGGCTCACAACACAGAGTGTCCTGAGGGCAGTGGTACCACGGGGATGGAGAGTTGGAAATGGTCAATGACAATCCCTTTCCCAGGGATTCACAGGGAGCTGCGTGCCAGGACCCGGCCTCGCTGCCATGTTTGCTGGGATGAAGACAAAGAGAGGCCACCAGTCCCTGGGGCAGCCAGAGAGCTCTGAAAGCACTTGAAAGAATTAGTAGAAAGGAGAAGAGAAAACACCAAAGTGAACATCAGACCCTCTTAATTGCCAGAGATGAAGGACCAGCTCAAAGCCTGGATTGCTCCATAACAACACCACTCCTGACAGCACAAAACAATTAGCTGCAAGGTTTTGGCTTTATTTGAAAAGATAATGAGTTGGGAATGTTATAGGGGTTATTCCGGGACTAGGAAAACAAGCCTTTAATTGGGCCCATATGAATACTGTCGCGTATGTGCTGCGACTGCTGCGGGGGAGCCGAGGCAGCCGGCTACCAGCGCTGGGAAAAGCAGCTGCATCCCATCAGGGATGCGGGGAGCGCCCGGCCAAGTGCCTGGAGCTGGGGACGGACCCGCTTCCAGCCCACCCAGAGGTGACGAGGGCCAAGAAGGGTCTGCAGCCGTCCCACCATCGTCACGCTCCCCTGAGCCTCTCCCCTCCCTCTGGGACCCCTCAGGGCTGGTGACAGCAGGGGTGCCCTTGCCCTGCACCCTGAGCAGGGAGGGATGCTTGGCAGGCGCCGGTTCCCAGACAGCAGCGTCCCAGGGGGGATGGCTACCAAAACAGCCAGGTCAGGGCCGTCGCCTCCCAGAGCAGTTTCCTCTGGGAGAGGAAGGGAGCTCAGTGCTGTGTCAACAAACAGCCTCTGCCCCGAGCGGCCCCGTGCAGGGGGAGGGGATGGTCAGGCTGGGGGAGCCCCATTTCAATGCCTCCAGTCGGGATAGAGGAGGCTCACTTCCCTGTGGAATCATCCTGAGAGAGCGCATGCTTATTCTAGACAGGTTTTGCAATCAGCTGATTTCTACTTAGAAAAACCTGAACAAAGTGTTCACCTGCCTCCTGCAGAGCCTGAACTGCAGCTCATATGGCACTGGGGGCTCCAAGAGGATTTTGGAGAGAAGCCTGTGGGACAGTTGCATCACTTACTTACACCTCCAGCCCCACAAAACCTCAGTGCTGGGCTCCTGTCCCACAGGAAAAATCAGAGGCAAAGTCACAGACACAGATGCTGCCTGATCTAGACACTCCAAAATGAGCCACTGGCATTCAGGGAGCTTCCTGAGGAGCTCTGGTGTCTGTTGCCTTCGCAAGCCATGGATATTTTGGGTTCCTCCCTGGCGTCTGACAGGGCAAATGCAGGAGCCATGGGCACTTGGGATGACTGACCTGCTCCCAGTCCAGTGCACTGTAATGGCACGGCTGAAATCTCTCAGGGAAGAGAGGTTTGAAGGAGGATAACCTAATTAACGCCAGTCAACAGCACGCAGGTAAACACAGGTCTTGTCCAACTGATTCCACATCTTATTTAATAAGCTCCCCAGGTAACCACTCTGGAGAACCTACACAGCGTGTGTCTGAGCAAGAGAAGCAGGCTGGGGGGACACGTTTACAGGGGTTAAAACACCCCATTACTCAGTGGAGCTCACGAGCAAGGACTCATCCTGGGAGGCTGCAAGGGCCAGTTGGGCTTTTGCTCCTTAACACAAGTGAAAGCATTAAGGCAGCAATAAAAAGGTCTGCAGCTGGGACAGGAACAGGGCCCAGCAGCTCTGGGAAAGTCAGACAGTAATGTGCCAAGCACCAAAATGGCACTTTTTAGCACAGCAAGATACAGGAGCCATGCAGGAGGAAGGAGACATTTGCAGAGGATGCTCCAGCTCAGGAAGGGCCACAGGGACTGGGCTGGAAGATGAGCTTGGTGCGATTCTATAGCCTTGGCTGTGTTAACACAGACACAGCAGGGTGGGCACAGGGACTGGACTTCACATGAAACCCAAGGGCAGGGTCCAACAGGGACACAGAGGAGCCAGGGAAGAGCTGGAAGAAAGGCAGAGACTGGGAAGCAAGCCCCGGGGCCTGTGGAGCCCGCACATGTCGCTGTGCTGAGCTGGAACCAGTGGCCACAAACTCGCCTGGTGGCACTTTCTCAGCCATACAGGCTGCACTCGGGTGGTCTGTGCCCCAGGGGACACACAGATTTTGGGGCAATCTGACAGTGGACAAGAGGCCAGCAGGACAGGGAGCAGGGATGGCAGGCTCCTCCGGCATCGCTTCCCGTGCCCGGCGGGGAGCCCAGCCCCGGCCCGGGGACAGGAGCAGATGTCCTCCCGCTCGCAGGGGGCTGGGAAAGCGGCGACCTCTGCCCAGCCGGGCAGCGCCCGCGTCACTGCCGGGGCAGGCACGGACCCTCCACCGCCAGCCCGGGTGCCACCAGCACGGCTCTGGGCCACACCAACACTCAGCTGTCCCCTTACCAGCTCCAGCCGCAGCCCCTCCACTACCCCCCTTCGGCATGCAGATGGCAGGAGACTGCAGAGAATGAAGATTTTTACAGCGCTGGCTAACAGCCAGGATAGTTTAGATGGTAGGAAAATGTTATAAAACCTTTTTAAAATGCCAGGCATGCCCCGTGGGTTTTAAGTACCCTCCAAGCAGGCGGCTTGCACAGTATTTAAAACACAGAGGGGCGGATCCCAGCTGGGGAAACCTACTGGGACTGCACGATGTGTGCGGAGCTCTGCACCCCGAGACATACTGGGCACCCTCAGCAATGCAGGGGGTGAAACGGCAGGGGCTTGGCACCCATGGTGCTCACTCGTCCTGGGCAAAGCTCTCCCGGGGTTGGAAACCACCTGTCTCCTGCTCCACAGACCTCCATAATCGGTAAAAAGCAGCCTGGGGTGAAAGGGAAGGCGGGCACCCCGGGCTTGAGAGGCTGGGAAGCAGCACAGACAGGCACAGCCGCCGGCATCCTCACCCCATGAAGGAGCAGGGCTGATGGACAGGGCAGACCCTCCCTGAGTCCTTTCAGTGCTTTGCAGAGGGCACCTCCCTCCTTGCACCCCCTAAAAGACCTGGGGAGGGTCCTGTCCTTGACTCGGCACCGGCCCCAAGATCTACCGGTCGCAGGACCATCCACCCTTCCCCCGCAGATCTCTGCACCCATGTCTCGATGCCCCTCACCGACAGCACTGCCGGCACTCACCGAGGTGGAGGGTGATGTTGACAGAGTTGGGGTGCTGGATGCCGAAGGCCATGGACTGGCTCTGCCACCAGGTGCTCTCCTCCTGGCTGTGGAAGTCGGTGAGGAAGGAGGCGTTGTGGTGGAGCCGGGGGTCGGCGGCATCGCAGCGGTGGCACAGGGCGCTGTCGTGGCGGGTGCCCATCTGCAGGCAATAGTCCTCCGGGGGCGACCCGCACGTGTTGGTGGCCCGGACGGCCCGGCCGAAGGCGGCGTTCTCGAAGTCGGGCATGCAGCGGCGGGGCTGCCCCCGGGGGTCCCAGCAGGCGGGAGAGCCCCGCGCCCCCAGCCCCAGCCCCAGCCCCAGCAGGGCCAGCAGGCACAGCCCGGGAGGCCGTGCCATGCCGGGGCTCGCCTGGCTGCACTCTGAGCCTCCTCCCGATGGCAACGCGGGAGCAGGCAGGACGGGATGGGATGGGACGGGACGGGACAGGGTGGGATGGGACGGGTCCCCCTACCCGGCACCTCCTCTCGCTCCGAGGTCCATCTTGTGGAAGCTGCTGGGAATGTCGAAATCTTCATGTGCAAGCCAGAGCTGTGGGGTTTGGTATCTCCACAGGCCATCCTGGTCCCCAGACTGTGGGGATGGGCAGGATAGGACCCTCCAGGTGGATACATCCTGGCCCCGTTGCTTTGGGGCTGGGGGATTTGCACCTCCAGCTGCATGGATGAAGCAGAGCTCCTCCACTGCTCAGCCCCAGGAATGAGCTGTGGTGCTACATACCTCACATGTGGCTTTTTTTCCTTTAATTGGTGGTGGTCACCACTTTTCTTGCAGCCCAGAATCAAAAAGGAGTGAGGGAAAGGCTTTGGAGCAGACCCAGCACCCTCTTCTCCCCTGAAGAGAGAGACACTGATTTATGGGATGCCAATGCTCCCCCACTCACACCAACCTGGCTGGGTTGTGGGTCTGTGACACCCCCTCCAATGCTGAGTGGGGGTCCCATCTCTGCCTGCTGCTATGGGCCAGCTCAGTCCCTTCAACCAGGGCTAGGGCACATCCCTGTGGAGGTATCTCCATGGGGTAGCAAAACCCGATCATCACCAGACCTCATTAACAGCTCTCAGCTAATCCTAATTATAGTCTGTGCCAAGGGAATCCCTCTGGGCACCGTGGCACTCTCCAGATTTGACCCAGGAGGACAGGAGGGTGACAGCAAATGGGGGAGAGGCAGACTGGCACAGTGCCATGCCCCTGGGCAGCCCCTGACCCACACTGCACAGGAGGTGTGTTTGCAAAAGTGGGGTGCACAGGGAGAACACTGCCTCTGACTCCCACACTGCTTCACTGAGCCGTCCACAGGGGCTTTGGAAACTTAGCTCTCATTTATAATTTAAGCTCCCTTCTTCCCCTTCCCTTCCACTCTTATTTATTTTATTCTCCTTCCCCGTACACACTGCGGGAGAAAGCACCGGAGGGGAGCTGTGAATCAGAGTCCTGGGCAGCGGCTCCCGCAGCAGCGCCGTTTCAAAGCCCCATTATCATATATTGACCCAGGCTCTGACAGCCAGAGCCAGCTCCGCTGGGAAGGGTGAATTTCCCAGCACCAAGGAGCTGTGCAGCAGCTGCCTGGGAATGGGCGGCCAGCGGCAAACCCACTGTCAACCTCCGGGGAGAAGGAGAAGGGTTTTCAGCTCGAGAGTTGCCCCGCACGTCTCTGCCACCAGTTTTAAGCAGATTTGAGTCTTACAGGGATGAGGTTTTCCAGATGTTTTGCTTTCCCCTTGCTGCTGAGGCAGCAAGCTTCGGGCAGGAGATGCTCTCCTGTGTCATGGGTTTGCTTCCTCCTCTTTGGAGGTAACACACAGAGAGGAGATGATTTCCCTGCCCAGCTCATCCCCTCTTGCACAGGGACCCACGTTAGAGAGTGATGAGATCACGTAGTGGGGGCTCAGTCTGCGCCCGTGGGATGTACAGAGGATTCAGGCGAAGCTGATGAGCATCCCAACCTCACCTCCTCCTCCAGCACAGCCCACCCAGCACAGGGGGATGGCCCACGGGGCCAGGGCTTGATGGCAATTGGTGGTGACACTGCTGTGCTCAGCAGTGGGAATGCTGCAGCTGGAGTGGGAGCTGCACATCCCCAGTCTGATTCAGCTGCACCCCGGACTGAACAAGCCCCTCATCTTGCCAGGTGCTGGGACAGGGGTGCCTCTTGCCTGCACAAGGAGATTCCCTTTCACATCTAACGTTACTCTGCAAGAGAATGGCAGGAGTAGCCCCCACAGAACACACCTTCCTTGCACTGTGATTCCTACCACGTTTGCACAGTGGCTTCTCACAGCAAAACCTTCAAGCACAGATGTATCACCTTGCCACAGGTGAACTTCACCCCTGGGCATAATGAAGACCTAAAGCTGGATATGGAAACCCCTTGTCTTCTGGGAATATGGATGATCTTGAACAAGAGTGTCCTAAGAGTGATCAGAGCAGGGGTTTGCCCCCAGCCCACCGGGTATAGCAAAGCCCAACCTCACCTGAACTTCTCTGTACCTGGAGGGACTTCACCCACTGCCCACGGACTTTGGTCCAAGCGTGGCAGAGATGTGGTGACCAAGGCTGTGATGACACACCAACCTGCCCAGGAGCCTGGGGTGGGGGGGACCTGGAACCCTGCAAGGGTTAAAAGCCGTGGAGGCGGAGAGGAGAAAATGTTCTTCTGATTTGCTTAATGAACGTTAATTAAGAAGACAGAAGATAGCAGATTCCTTCAGGGTAGAGATGAAAGGCCCGTTAATTAAATCTGGAGAGCGAGGAGCAGGGCCGACTGATCCTTCTCGTGATCAGACCTGACAAGGCAGGCGTGGGGCAGGAGCGAGGTGTGCCGGAGACCACAGCCCCCCATTTCCCACAGCCCCTCATCTCCCACAGCCCCCCATCTCCCACGGCCCCCCATCTCCCACAGCCCCTCATCTCCCACAGCCCCCCATCTCCCACGGCCCCTCATCTCCCATGGCCCAGCTCCAGGCTGGCAGCACAGCCAGGTTTCCACAGGGTGCACAGGACTGGGTGCCACCACCCACTTACCTGCCCCAAGGAGCTGGGTGGGACCTGGGTTGGTGCCCTTGGCTCCACTTGCATACAGAGTGATGCTCTGAGACAGGCACACCCTGGTTTCCAGCAGAACCTTCTCCAGGAGGGATGAGCTGACCTTGCTGTAGTGCTGGCAAAGACACAGTGACCAGTGCCTTCCTGAGGAAGAGAAGGAGAAGGAAGTTTGGTCACTCAGAGGTTTGCCCCAGGTCCCAGCACCCACGGGAGCTGAGCACAGGTTAAACAGGAGCAGGTCAGCAAGGCACTGACCACCACTTTGTGCCTTGGAGGGACAAGGCTCTGGGACAGACACCTTCTCCCCATCCCTGGCTTTCAATACACAGGCTGCCTCTCCCCCACAGAGTGGGCAGCTCTTACCACAGGTGATTTGCCAAAAAGGGCTTTTCTGCCCATAGCTGAGACCTGGGAGGCTGTGGCACACTAACAGGATTCTTCTGGCAGCTGCTGCCTCCGCACCCGCACTCCCCGCCAGCTTTCAGCACAAGCTTATTTTTAAAAGCAGAGCGGCTCGGCATCCCAAATCACAACCCAAAATGCAGCAGCCCTGCCCCTAGACTGTGGCCAGTTCCCTCTCCAATCCCATCCGTTACCCTGGGACTGGAATGGGGGTTGGAGGCGGGTTCAACTGCACGATGCCAGGAGCATTTCAAAGGGCACAGCCACAATGCTTTGCCGCTCTTCCAGCATGCAGAGCTCTGCAGGGAGGGACATCTGGGGTGATGGGGTGCTCCTTGTCAACAGTAGCATCCCCTTGGGCAGAGAGGAGGAGAGGGCAGCTGCCAGCTCACCCCCCAGCTCTGCTCACCGCGAGGCAAAAGACCCCATTGAGGGGGAACGGCGAGCGCAGCGTAAATAACGGCTGGAGCTTCTCTCGTGTGCACCAGCTTATTTTGTAAACCTGAACTTTGCAAAATGTCACAAAATGGAGAAATGAGAGGCCTGGGATGAGTAAATCTCTATTAGAAATTCCCTGGGATGGCAGCAGTGATGTTCTCGCTCGATGATGGCACATTACAGCCCAGCCCGGCTCGGGGAGAGGGGTCATGTGTGGCGCTGATTGCAGAAAGTATTTAATTAACACTGCTGTAAATACAGTGCTAGTGATGCCAACCAGACCACGGCGGGGCACGATGCTGCTGAGCTGCAGGAAGTTTTGCCAAGGCAGACAGGAGAAGATGAGGGAGGGCAGAGAAAATTCGGCAGATTTTGTCCCTGCCTTGCCGCAGCCCTTGGGGGCATCAGGAAGCACGAGGAGGATGGGACAGTGACACTGCCACCTCAGAGGGTGTCCTCTGAGCAAGAAGGCTTCACCATCAGTGCCCAGACAAGTAGGGAAAACCCATAACTGGGAAACAAACTCTATCCCAAAGCAATTGCCAGGATACACATCACCATTCTCTCCCCTGATGCACAAATGGTTTAGAAGTCACCTTTTCAGAGCTAATCATCCCCAGATTCTCTCAATACCTGGCAGACAGTGAAAATAGTAACATCTCAGCTTCACTCATGCATGACCACAAGCTCATCATCTCACTGATGAGCTGAATGACACCAGATCTGACCCAGCCCAAGGACACAGGGTGACAGATGAGCCATTGCTGTCCCCAGAACACACACTTCACCCACCTCATCAGGCTCAGGAGGTCAGGGACCACAACAGGAGGAAGGGCTGGGTCAGAGTAGGACCAGCCAGTTCCAGGCACAGCCAAAAAGGCCCTTTCCCCGCCTGAGCTCATCAGCAGCTTAATGACACCTGCTAAAAAGCTTCAAAGTCCCTAATCACTCATCATATTACGGCTGCTCACGAGTGAGGCCAACCAGTACAAACCTCCTCGAAGCCTTTCTAATTAATGAGCAGGAGCTTAGGCTCTCCCAGCCCAAAAGCAGCATCTCAGATAAAACCAGCAGCCTCCTGCCAGCCCCAGGCCCCTTGATAAACCCCTTTAATGGGCTTGTCAGCATCACCTGAGGACACCCCATTGGCTAAGGAGGCACATCTGTCTGTCTGTCCTCTCCTGCCTCCCTGCTGTGGGTAGGGAAATGTCCATCTGTCCATCCATCCATCCATCCATCCATCCATCCATCCATCCATCCATCTAGAGTGTGGCAGGAGCCAGGGGATGTGCCTGCCATGGCTGTCCCTAACCCTGTGCCAGGTCTCTGGACATGTCCCCTGCCTGTCCCCATCCCCGAGGTGCCCAAAGCATCCCCTTCACCAGGAGGGTGGGTGACAGCTGAGCAGCAGCAGATGCCACCAGATGGTCACCACAATCAGAGACTCGGATAAACCGATAACTGGGAGGGTACTGGAGCCCCTCATTTCCTAAGTGACTCCCTGTACCAGTCCTGAGTGGAGCGAGCTCGGGATGGTGGCACTGAGCTCCTGCCCACGAAGCCCCCAGGACCTTTGCAGCACTGGGACACCTGGATCAGCTCTGCCACAGAGGGTTGTGGCTGCTCTCACCCCCCCCGGCTCTCCCCTGAGAGGGGCTGAGCACTTGCAGCTCATCACAGTGATGGTTTCTCAAAGGGCTTTGGAACAGCAAGCTCAGAAAGAGCTGGTGATGGGCTCTCAGGGGGCCTTGGAAAAGTAGGCTCAGAAAACACTTAAGAGCTTTTTGAGCCTGCTTTTTCAAAGCCCCCAGAAAGCCCATCGCTGTGATGAGCTGTGAATGCTCAGCTCCTCTGCTTTCCCCTTCCCCCTCCCTCCCATCAGTCAGAGATGCTCCAGTATAGTCTGTGACAGATAGGAAGTCGCTGTGGTACCTTTGACTTTAAAGCAAGAGAAATAACTCCTCTATAACGTGAGCTACCGTGTCTTTATATTCCCAAGCGTGTCTCCCGGGATCGGGGCTGGGGCTCTGATTTAATATTCTCATGGAAACCAGTGCCCTCATCCAATTACCACGGGGATTTCGGTGCAGTCAGCAGCTGAGCCGCCGGTAGCCCCCGGCATGGGAGTGAGCCATGCGGGGGACCAGACCCACCGTGATCTGGCTGGAGTCACCCCAAAGCTGCTGCGAGGGGGGTCCTGAGTTAATCTGGCACCCCCAGACAGGGGCTGTGCAAGGACTGGGTTAGACTGGGAAGCTCTGGTGGGAACTGGGAGAGCGAAGGAAAGACAAAGCGTCGCTCCAGGCGGCAGCAGAGAGCTCTGTGGGTAACATCCCTGGAGATTTCCACTTACCGCGGGAATAAAATCCCTCTGTTTCAAACTGGAATGCCTGCTGCTCCGCATCCCCCTCCAGCCACGGAGCCTGGATGTTCCCTGGTAATCCTGCATCATTTATTTTCATTGGCTGACAGAAAAAAAGTGCCGTCAGAGAAGCAGCGTTAGCTATGCTGGCTGGCATGGAAAACGTTGCTTTAATTGTATTTTATTTGGCAATAAGGAAACAGAAGCAAGAACAAACCCTCCAGATATCTCCTCTCTCCCCCCATTTAAAATTTCAATTTGGTGATTTTATGACAATGTTTCTGATAAAGCCCAACAAAGCACATTAAAGTGAGGTAAGTGATTTATCCTTTTCAGTGACACATGATCTTTGGACACATTTCCCAGTCTATAAATATTAAGACAGTTTAAAAAAACAACAAACCACAACCAAACTTGTTTGGGTTTTTTTTTTTTTTTTTTTTTTTTCATGGCAACTGTTATTTTTCAAACAGCAAACTCACTATTTTTTCTAACCTTTTTTTCCATCCTTCTGATCTCTAAAGGCCAAACCAGGGAAGTGTTGGACATCCAAACCAAAAAGCAGCCTCACTCCCTCCAGCCCTGGCCTGGGCAGCACACCGTGTCCTGCTGTGATTTTACACTTTGAAGGCCATTTTCCTTGAAAATTTCCCTTCCATCCTATTCCCAAAGAAACGGTGCCATTGATTTGCTATTGAACCGGGAGGAAGAGCCTGGCTGGTGCTCTGCCTCTCCTGATGCCAACGCCAGCTGGGAGCTGCACCAGCTGGCCATGATTTGGGGGTTCCCTGACCTTTTCCCAGCACCTCCACAAGTCAGGAGGATAAAACCTTCCAAACCACCACGACATCCATGTATAAACCTGAGGATTTCTCTGTGCCGCCTGGAATAAAAAATTCTGAGCCCTGACTAACCCGCCCAGCTCAGTTCCCCCATCCCGAGCATCCTTCCAGCATCCTGCAGATTTCTTTGCTGCATAAAAGCCCTGCTCACACCCAGCGTGGCAGCGACGCCTTCAAAGCACCAGGTGTTCCACATGGTGCGGGGGGAGCTCGGGAAGGGGTTAATGGGTGGGCAGAGGCAGTGCCGGGGAGTTGCTAGGAGACTTGGGGCTTTAGGATGCTGGGTGTGACGCTCAGCCAATGGAGGAGTCCTCCGAGGACTAAATCTGCTAATTTGGGTGTCATTGATTGCCAGGGTTAGGGGTGGATGTGGGTGCTGAGCAGGGCTGACCCTGACTCCCCCTCCTCCCAGCCCCACGCTGATGCTTTCCCGTCCTGCTCCTGCAGTTTCAATTAAACCACTGAATTAATCTCTTGCAATAAACTCGGCCGCTATTGCAGTTTGCTTTGGGATTCATCATCACTTTTCCAGCAAATACAGCAATTAAACAGAGAGGTCTTGGTAGCTTGGGAGGGAAAGCTGGGGCTCCCCCGGGCTGATGGCTGGGATCAGGGTGCCTGCCCCCCCTCAGGGATAGCTTTTGTCAGCCTAAAGCCCTTTCGGGGTCTGCTGCTAACGATGGAGCTGGGGGAGGCACCGCTGCCCCCCCTCACCTGCATATGCTCCTCCAGATGGCCCAGGCTGCTGCTCTCCATGTGGGAAAAGGTTTTAAATTAAAATCTTCCCTGTGGTTTTTGGCGGTTTTTGGCTGGGCTTTTTTTCCTTCACTTTCCATTGCTCTGATCCAGTTGCCATCATTAAGTGTAGATGGAACACCAGCACAGTGGAGTGGAGGGGGGGAGGAGGGGAGGCACAGGGTGGTTTTTAGCCAGGGTCCCACCCTGCAGAGGCAGACATGCACCCCAAAATGAGTCCCTCTCAGGCCAAGGTCAGGTCCAACTCCCCACAGCCCTCTTTGGATGCCTGGAAACAGAATCGCTCCTCTCTGGAGAGCCCTTGCTGAGCCCCCAACCAGCCCCTCTCACCAGCACCAGTGTCCCCTTGTGCCACCATCCCCTGCCCTGCCAGAGGGGCAGGGAGGGCTCCTTCAGATGCCCAGCGCTCTGGATATCCATCCCAGCAGGATCTGACCTGGCTCTGCTCCAAACCAGAGCCTTCTCCTACCTATCAGCTGCTCATGCTCTCCCCTCCACCAAGCATGTAGCCTCTGGCTTTGCAGGGATGGGATGGGGGAAATCACAGCCTTCCCTCAAAGCCCCATGCCGGGCAGAGGAGCAAGACCCATGCTGGGGCAGGATCTGGCCCCTCCAGGGACTCTGGGATGCCAACTTTTCTCAGAAACAGCGGATTACAGCACATCAGCTCCGATCAATACTCTGCCACGGCAGAAAGCAAAGGGAAAAGAGGAACAAAAAGAGGTTTCTCAGTTGCAGGGGATTTGGGGGTTTTGTTGTGTTTGGAGGGAGAAAAATAAAAGCCTGAGAAAGGGCTGGGCAAGAAGGGCCAGAAGGTGAGCACAGCAACCCCCCACCCCCCTGGGGTACTACTGCAGGGTGGGACCCTCTGACACATGTGGGGTGCCACGGAGAGCATATGGGCATGGGGTGGGTACAGGGTGGGCATGGGGTGCTGCACCTCCACCTGGCACAGGGGGTTTAATTCTTTGCTCCCCAGATCAGGGCATCCACAGCAAAACCCTCCTGGCTTCCACCACGCAAGCAGGGCAAAAGCTGGAGGAGAGGGTTTGGCAGAGGGGAGAGAGAAGAAGGGATGCTCAGCCCCTGGTCTGGTCCTGCTGAGACCCTCACAACGAGAGATCAGGCTTGGAGATGCTCCAGGCAAAAGGGGGGTGTTAAAGGATGTTTCTTGGAACCCAAATGTTGTGCAGGGGGAGGAGCAGAAGAGATGCCCCAGGAGCTGCTGCCACTGACCCACTGTTGGCTGCAGCCCAACACCTCTTTGCGGGTGGTCTGTCTCATTGTCTGAGCCATCGATTCCTCCCGTGATAAAAAAAAAAAAAAGGGCCCCGGTACAACGAGCGATGTCCTGCCGAGCCTCTCAGTGATGGACAGAGCACTCAGCCCTTGGGAGAGACGCTCCTTCCCTGGCAGCCAAAACGGCCTTTCCCTGCCAGACGGGGGAGCCTGCACAGAGCAGTGACAGCGACAGGAGCTGGGGACACCGCGGGCTTCCCCTCTCCCAGGCAGGGATCCCCCGGCACCCAAACTCCCAGCGGGGACAGCACACATCGGGGACCTGGCAGGTTTTTGTCCCTCCGGGTCAGGGCCTGGTGAAGGACCAGCGAAGGACCATCCGGGCATCGCAGCGCTCTCCCCTCGGCTGCTTTGGGATGAGGCTCACGCGCCTCTTCTGCATTCTGTGCTCTCGCCGGCGCGGGGACGAAGAGCTTTGAAGGAGCTGCCCTTTCATTATTAATATGATGATGATGTCTGACGCCGTGCGTGTGCAGCGGCGGCTCTGCCTCCGGGGGCACCCTGCCAAGGAAAGCGCACGCTGTTCCTCGGGGAGGGGTCGGTGTCCCTCCCACGTCAGCCTTGCCCCAGCCCCAGCGCTGCTCCGTGTCTCGGGTGTGGCTCTGCCCTGCACAGCCCCTCGCTGGGCTGGACCCACGGGACATTGGTCCTCTCGCCAGCTCTGGCCCCGTGGCACTCTGGGGATGCAGACCAAGCGTGGCTGAACTCAGCAAGGGGAGTAAAGTGTCACTGAGCCCTGTCTTGGGGTGTCCCACTCCCTGCAGTGTCCTCTTCCCTGACCCAAGCCAAGCCCCTGCCCAACACCACCACTGCAACTCTGCTCGCTGCCTTGGACCACAACATAGAAGACAGAGTCTGAAATTTTTAAAAAAGACTCAGTTTAGTCCATGGATCTGATCCTGTGTTGCTTCAGTCGTTTTCTGCCCCCGGGCCAAGCCGGGACCCCCGGGCAGTGTGGGCAGAGCTGGCTCTGGGAAGGGAAACACTGCCCGGAGCCGCAACTCCCAGCAGGACCCGCAGCCTCCCAGCATCCTCACATCAAACCTCTCTCCCGTTTTTGCCCTCAGGCCACAGCTTGAGACATGAATCATCCCCTCTGTCTGCCTATAGATCAGGGCTGGGCTGCTGACAGAACCCCTTCCCCACCCAGCCAAGCCCCTGTCAGGCCCTAACAGGGCCCATGCCCATGGATGCCCAGCCATGGTGTGTGCCCAAGTCCTTGGTGCACCCTGAG